>ML682071.1:4673698-4723447 GCA_007922195.1 Podocnemis expansa
AGAAAAGAAGAACCACAATAACCCAAGAGGTTTCCACAATAACCCAAGAGGTTTTCCTACTTCATCACACCTCTCCCCACTTGGAGACTGAACTGAGCGGGGTCACCTCCGCTGGTGACCTGGGGAAGTTCTGACCCCTACCACCTCAGTTGGAGCTGAAAGTTTAAACAACATTTAAAAAATAGCTTCTATGGCTTTTGTTCCACTGTAGTTACTGTGTAGTCTACGTATTGTTAGACAAGCATATTTCAACAGTTCCTACATGTGCTGACATTCTTCATGCATTTACAGGCCCTCTGGCGTTTCCATCACTATACCATTGTGGTGTCCACTCTCTGATACTTCCATAGTTAACAGTTTCTGCACAGCTGGTGGGTTTGGCTCCACTGACGTGTTGGTTGACTCAACACATGTTCTCTGAGGGTAGTGTGGGCTGGGTGCTATGTTTCTGTTCTGCCACACCGTGAGCTGAAAGAGAGCTGCTTCTTCGAGTGCTGCTCCTGGCCATTCCCATTTAGGTGTCTGCACGCCACGTGCACAGCACACCGGAACATTTTCCCATAGCCCCACGGGGCCGGCGATAGCGCCCCCTGGAGTGGCGCTGATGCCGCTCCCTATATACGGCGCCGCAGACCCCTTCCCTCCTCAGTTCCTTCTTACCACCCGTCGGTCATGCGGAACGTCTCTGCTGTTGCAGTTTATTCCCATATAGTTTAGTTGTTGTTGTTGTAGTTAGTGGTTCTAAGTTTAGTTAGTTCGTAGTGGTAGTGTAGGGGTCGTCGTGCCCCCCGGGGCGGGGGCGGGCTATGCCCATTTTTAAAACTTGCGGGCGTTGCAAGAAGTTGATGCCCATCGACGACCCACACTCTTCATGTTTACTGTGTCTCGGGGAGGCTCACCTTGCAGATCGCTGTAAGCTCTGCAAGGCGTTTAAGCCGTGGACTCAAAAAGAGCGGGTCCAGTGGTTAAAACTCCATATGATGGAGGAGGCGCTCCACCCGGCACCAGGGGACTCAGCGTCGAGTTCGGTGCCGTCAGTGCAGAGCGCCCCAGCGTCCTCGGCGCCGTCCTCAGCACCGAAGCCCGCCCACAAGCTGCGCCGGGAATCCCGGCACCAATCTGCTTCGCCGGCACCGGCTAAGAAGAAAAGACCGTGGGAGGGCTCCCCGCCTCGCAGGGAAAAGGGCCGAGTGGTCTTACCGAAGGACCGCGCTCCTCCTCCGGCACAGGAGTCGAGAGAGCCCTGGTACAGTCTGGTATCGGAGGCGTCGCCCACTGGGGACATTTTAGAAGAGGACCTCGTCCTCCCGACTACCCTGGAGGCTTTCTCGGCGGTGCAGGAGCTTTGTGGCCCAGCTCAGCCTGAGACCCCGAGGCCGGAGCCTCCGGTACCAAGACCGGTACCGTCACGAGGGAAGCTGGTTCCCTTCGGGTTGGCACCGAAGACGGGTCGTACGGTGCCGAGTCCACGGCGGCACCGTTCTCCAGTCCCTCCAGCAGTGGTGGCGGCGGCAGGGGCACCGCGGTACCGTTCTCCGGCACCGTCTCCTCAGGGTTTATCTCGGCACCGAGAACGTCACCTGTCCAGCGGCCGCAGATCGCCGGTACCGTCTTCCTCGGCACCGCCCTGGTCACCGCGGAGCAGCCGCTCGTCTAGCTCAGCGGAGGAGAGGGTGCCGAGGCGGCAGCCCAAGCCAAGTCAGCCGTCCCAACCTCTTCAAGGTGCCCCCCCATTCCATCTTCAGTGGTCGGGCTGGCAGCCGGGCTTACAGTGGCCTCTTTGGACTCCCTGGGCTTTTCAGCAAGGCCAGAGCATGGGCCCAGGTGCCCAGGTTTCGAGCCTGGAGTCTCATTGGCTTCCTTCGGCAACGCCTACCGTTCCCCCCGAGATGGGAGATGGATCCGGAGCGGAGTCGCCGGGTGATGATCAGATGAGCGTCGTTAGTGGCACTCGTAGTGCCCATTCGACTGCCCTGTCGGGGGGGGCCGGACCTGGGAGAATCATTCTCGTCACCCCGGACGAGGCCGTGGCTGGGGCAAAGGCCTCCTCTACCCCGGATGACGCTTCGGCGCACCAGGAGCTTCTCCGTAGGGTAGCTCAGGGTCTGAACTTGCAGGCCGAGGAGATAGCGGAGGACGAGGACCCGATGGTGGACATTCTCATGCCCAAAGGTCCCCGCCGCATTGCCCTACCATTTATTAAGACTATCCAAAATACAACCAAGGCACTGTGGCATACCTCAGCTTCTATTCCCCCGACCGCAAAGCGGGTGGAGAAAAAGTACTTTGTTCCCTCCAAGGGCTATGAACATTTTTACTCCCACCCCAACCCCGGCTCCCTGGTGGTAGCGGCGGCGAATGAAAGAGAAAGGCAAGGTCACCCAGCATCAACACCTAAATCCAAGGAGGTGAAGTGCTTGGACCTGTTCGGGCGCAAGACCTATTCTACAGGAGGCCTCCAGCTCAGAATAGCAAATCAACAGGCTATTCTGAGCAGATATATGTTCAATGCCTGGTCCTCCCTGGAAAGATTCACGGAGTCACTAGGTCAGGGCTCCGGAGAGGCGTTTGCAGCCTCCATCAAGGAGGGCAAAGTTGTTTCTAGGGCCCTCCTGCAGTCCTCCTTGGATGTGGCAGACGCGGCGGCCCGCGTGATGGCCTCAGGGGTGACAATGAGGAGGTGCTCCTGGCTCCAAGCTTCGGGCCTTCCCCTGGAGGTGCAGGCCACCATTCAGGACTTGCCTTTTGAAGGGTCGGAGCTGTTCTCACAGCAAACAGACTCACGCTTGCAGACCCCGAAGGACTCCAGGGCTCTAATAAAATCTCTCGGCCTCCACACGCCGGCAGCTCAGGGAAAGGCTTTTAAGCCGCAGCCGCCCGCGCGCCCGTTCCGCCGGCGCCAGGGGGAGGACAGAAGGAGGAATAGGGGTGGCCGCCAGTCAGCCGGGCGACAGACTGGAGACCAGGGGGGTCCACGCCACCCAGTGGCCCAGAAGAAGACCTTTTGAGGGTCATCCCGGGGACGGCATACCAATTCAGCAGGATCTAGAGACTTTACCCTTTTACAACACTTTCCCTTTTCTTCCCGGAGTGGCTCAAAATTACGTCGGACCGTTGGGTCCTCAGAACTGTACAGGAGGGCTACTCCCTCCAATTTGCTTCATTACCCCCGTCGGCACCTCTGCCCCGCCCTCCAGCCACCCACGGGGATCCTGCGCTAGTGGGGCTACTAAGGGAAGAAGTTCGATCCCTGCTCCTAAAAGGGGCGGTGGAGGAGGTTTCACCCAACAGGAAGGGAAAAGGGTTCTATTCCCACTACTTTCTGATCCCAAAGGCGAAAGGGGGGTATCGCCCAATCCTGGACTTACGGCGGCTCAACCACTTCCTCAGGAAGATCCGCTTCAGGATGGTTTCCCTTTCATCCATCATTCCCTCTCTAGATCTGGGAGACTGGTATGCCGCCCTCGACTTGCAGGACGCGTACTTCCACATTGCTATTCACCGGCGACACAGGAAGTACTTACGCTTTGTGGTGGGTCAGGTCCACCTCCAGTTTACAGTCCTGCCGTTTGGCCTTTCGTCAGCCCCGAGGGTCTTCACCAAGTGCCTAGCGGTGGTGGTGGCCTACCTCAGAAGGAGAGGGGTCACCCTTTTCCCCTACCTGGACGATTGGCTGGTGGTGGGTCGGTCACCTCAGGAGACGCGAGACCACTTAGCAGTCACCTGTGCGCTCTTGAGTCGACTGGGCCTTATAGTCAACAGGCAGAAATCCATGTTGACACCCTCGCAGAGAATAGAATTCATAGGGGCAGTTCTAGACTCAGTGTCAGCAAGGGCGTCCCTCCCAGCCTCCCACTTCTGTGCGATACCCGACACGGTGGTCTCCCTACTGAAGTTCCCGCTGGTGTCAGCATGAGAGTGTCTCTGCTTGCTGGGGCTCATGGCGGCCTGCACTGCTGTTGTTCCGCATGCCCAACTTCGCATGCGTCCCCTTCAGTTATGGCTGGCGAGTGTGTTCCGCCCGGCGAGAGACTCTCTGGACCTGATGGTCACGGTACCCTCACCAATCCTGCATTCCCTTCGCTGGTGGACACAAGAGGTCAATGTGCTCGGGGGTCCCCTTCAGGATGGTTGGTCTGTCGGTACATTTGATGTCGGACGCCTTGGACAAGGGGTGGGGGGCTCACTTAGGCGAGCTCAAGACTCAAGGGCTGTGGACGGCCAAAGACTCCGCCTTACACATCGTCAAGGAGCTGAGGGCAGTGCGGTTAGCTTGCAAGGTTTTTCGGGACCAGCTCCGCGGCCGGACGGCCTTGGTACAGACGGACAATACGTCAGCGATGTTTTACATCAACAAGCAAGGGGGTGCCCGCTCCAGACGTCTTTGCCAGGAGGCAGTAACGCTGTGGGACTTCTGTATTCGCCACGGCATTCACTTGGTCGCCTCTTACGTCCCGGGGTCTTTGAACTCAATAGCAGAGGGCCTGAGCCGGAGGTTTTTGACTCACGAGTGGTCTCTCCACCCAGAGGTGGCGGAGTCGCTTTTCCTTCAGTGGGGGCATCCCCTAATGGATCTGTTTGCTTCCCACCGAAACACCAAGTGCCGCCGGTTTTGCTCGTTCCAGGGCCTCGGCCCAGGTTCGTTAGGGGATGCATTCGAAGTCCCATGGACGGGAGGGCTAGCATATGCGTTCCCTCCAACACCGCTGGTCCCCAGGACACTTCAGCAAATAAAGAGGCAGGGGGCGAAGGTCATCCTGATAGCTCCAGCATGGCCGCGCCAGTATTGGTACTCGGTCCTCCTGAAGCTCTCGAGGTGCGATCCCATTCGGCTTCCCATGAGGCCAGATCTCCTGTCCCAGGACGACGGGCTGCTTCTCCACCCCAACCTGGAAGCACTGCACCTCCATGCCTGGCTCCTTCATGGTTGACAGCCAGCGAACTGCTATGCTCATCCCCGGTGAAGCAGGTGCTGTGTAGCAGTAGAAAGGACTCTACAAGGTCTTCATATGCGGCAGAGTGGCAGAGATTTGCGCGCTGGGCAGGTGGCAATGGGCTGGACCCATACACACTGCCGGTTCACTCCATCCTGGATTACCTGTGGCACCTAAAATCAACTGGACTATCACTATCATCCCTCAAGGTCCACCTGGCGGCAATTGCAGCTTTTTCGCAGGGGGGATGACCGTCTCACCTTGTTTTCAATACCTATGGTGAAGAGGTTTCTCAAAGGGCTGTCGAAGTTATACCCTCCAGTGCGCGCCCCGACACCTCAATGGGACTTGAACCTGGTCCTTTCACACCTCGCCAGGCCGCCCTTCGAACCGCTGGCAGTGTGCTCTCTACTCTACCTTTCGTGGAAGGTAGCGTTCCTGGTGGCCGTCACCTTGGCTAGGAGGGTCTCCGAGCTGCGTGCCCTTTCAGCGGAGCCCCCGTACACCACCTTTTTTAAAGACAAGGTACGGCTACGTCCTCACCCGGCGTTTAGGCCCAAGGTAGTGTCGCAGTTTCACGTGAACCAAGACATTTACCTGCCAGTCCTCTGTCCTAAACCTCATGCGTCTGGCAGAGAGCGTTGTCTCCACATGCTGGATGTCAGGAGAGCATTAGCTTTTTACATAGAGTGGACAAGACCCTTCCGCAAGTCATCTCAGCTTTTTGTGGCAGTAGCAGACAGAATGCGGGGGAAACCTGTCTCTACACAGCGGATTGCGGCATGGATAGTGGCCTGCATTAGGGAGTGTTATAGACTGGCTGGAGTGCCTCTCCCGAAGGTCACAGCCCACTCAGTCAGGGCCCAGGTGGCGTCAGCAGCCTTCGTCGCAGGGGTCCTGATCGCAGAGATTTGTAGAGCAGCGACGTGGTCCTCTCCGCATACCTTCGCTCAGCACTACGCTGTTACCCAGCAGGCCCAGCAAGACGCGGCGGTTGGCTCTGCAGTGCTGCAGTCGACGTCCCTGTGACGCATCCCACCTCCAGGGTAAGGCTAGTGACTCACCTAAATGGGAATGGCCAGGAGCAGCACTCGAAGAAGAAGAAGAGGTTGCTTACCTGTAACCAGTGTTCCTCGAGAGGTGTGCTCCTGGCCATTCCGCTCCCTCCCACCTCCCCTCTTATAGTGGGGGTAGAAGGAACTGAGGAGGGAAGGGGCCGGCGGCGCCACTCCAGGGGGCGCTATCGCCGGCCCCGTGGGGCTATGGGAAAATGTTCCGGTGTGCCGTGCACGTGGCATGCAGACACCTAAATGGGAATGGCCAGGAGCACACCTCTCAAAGAACACCAGTTACAGGGAAGCAACCTCTTCTTTTGGGTGTGAGAATGCAATGGATCACTTGTTAAGGGAAGTGCCTCTGGTGAGTGATTGCTTGGAGAACAGAATCATCAATGACTTTTTGCAGCTCTTCTCATAAGCTAAATTGTACACGTAGATGAACGTTTCTTGCTGTGCCCTGCAGGGTAGGAAACAGTATCACAGTCTGAGAGGCATGGAAGGAGGGTATTGTTTATGCCTGCTTAAGGAAACGTAGGAAAAACTTCTCTCATAGTATGGTCAGGAATGTACCAGGGGGTTTGGGATATTTCCAGCATTCTTCCAGAATTTTCTGCAAGGCATTTGTCATATTGTACCACTAACAAAATAACATTAGTGTCTCCTGTTGGCACAGCAGCCATCTACATCTGAGTACGTGTGGTGTGATACAGTCTTGGTGTTTTTTTTCATGTTCAGCCTGGAAGTCACTTGTGTCCTGAGTTCAGTTTGATTTAACTGTGTCATTGTCTCTGGAACTTTCTGGATATGACAACTGTGGTGTTTTGTGCAGTGTTGACTAGTAGTTCTTTGGAAAAGAACTAAGCCAGATCAGCCTTGTGTTCAGGATGAACTGACAAGCATGGCCAGCTGTTCAGAGGTGAAACAGATCAGTTCACAACGATTTTTCTGAATTGACCTAAAGCTTTTGGATGCTTCTGTCATATCATTCCTTTAATAGATTCCTGTCTGTAGCTGTCAGTTTACATCAATCCTGTTGAAATGTTGTCCAGAATGAAGAAGTAACTAATTTTTTTTTTTTTTTTTTAAACAAGGTCACCAAAGATGATGGATAGTGTTGTGAGCACTTTTTCATCAATGTGTTCACACTGCTTTTGTGCTTGTAAAGAATCCAAACAAGTGATGTGGTCATTAAGTCAAAGACTGAATAGGTTGGTTGGTTGGTTTGTTTGTTCCTGGACTAGACTGACATGGCTGCCCTTTTGGAACTTGAATAGTTTTTGCTAACCATTTCCAGGTCGATAACACTATTTGAGGTTTCATGCTTAGTTTTTGTTACTTTTCTCAAGAAATGCTTCTAGCAATGAGGATGGTACTTCTTTCTGAGGTTGTGAGATCTCTGACACAAGTTACACGTTCACTGAGCTGATGTTCATGTTCTGCTGCTTCAGGCATTACTTCATTTTGGATGTTTTTACAGAAAGTTTTTTTTATTTGGAATGTCCATTCTGGCAGAAAATGCAGACTCTAGTTTGATGTGGTTGGGGGCTTTGCTCCAAAGCATTGTGAAGGTTTTGGCGATTGTAAAACCAGATCGGGTTTGCAGGTCATCCGTACTGGTTTGTGAAGTAGCTTCAGTGGATTTATGAAGTCTGCTAATTTTATACTTGTCCATGTATGCTGCGTGATAGTCTGTATGCCAAAGTAGTGATTGCCCACATTCAGCTTGAAGAGCTGTTAGAATTTTGTTAGTTGCATCCCTATTTTGGAAATCTGAAGTTGTTTCTGCCAGTTCCTCTCCATTAGAAATAAAAACTGTTGTTTTTATCTTGTTGGCAAATTAAATCTGGCTGAGGGACAATTCAGGTTCAAGACTGCCTCCATGTTTTGTCTTTAGAATATCTGATGAGGTGATGAATAAAATTACCTGACATATGAATATTGAATAAATCTTTACTGACGTGTAGCTTGTCATGGCATAGATCTGCAAATCAGTTGTCCATTTAAAAAGAAAAGAATTGGTGTATGAAATATGGATCAGAATTATACAAAATGGGGGTGGGCCCTAAAAAGTAAACATGGCAAAACTGTAGTGAATCAACCGACAATCTGTTGAAGCAGGCTATGGGCTTCATGTAATGCTCTGGTGAGCCATAGGTTGGGCTCCCCTGTTATGGATAGCAGAGCGTTTACTTCCAGTATCCATTCAAATATCTGAAAAGCAATTGATTTACTTAATCTTAAACGTCAGCCTTACTGCAAAATCAACAAACTTCATATGCACACATGCATATTATGTGCACATACATATGTGACCTGAGGAAGCAGGAATATGAACTTCAGGAACTTCTATGAAGAAAGACTGAAGGAACTAGGCTTATTTAGCCTGCAGAGGAGAAGACTGAGGGGGGATTTGATAGTAACCTTCAACTACCTGAAGGGATGCTCCAAGGAGGATGGAGCTCAGCTGTTCTCAGTAGTAACAGAGGAGAGAACAAGGAGCAATGGTTTCAAGTTGCAGCTGCAGAGGTCGAGGCTGGATATTAGGAAAAACTTTCTTACTAGGAAGGTGGTAAAACATTGGAATGGGCTACCCAGGGAGGTGGTGGAATCTCCGTCTTTTGAGATGTTTACGGCCTGGCTGGATAAAACGCTAGCTGAGATAATTTAGTGGTAGTGGTCCTGCTTTTTTTGGCAAGGGGTTGGACTAGATGACCTCATGAGGTCCCTTCCAACCCTATGGTTCTATGATCACCCTGTGCTTTCTGATAGCACAGTATTCCAAATTAGGATTGTATATAATATTTACTATTTCTTTACTTTCTACTTACTTTACTAAGTTACAAATGATAGTTATTTTATCTTCTGTTTTTATTTATAGTAAAGTTGAAAATTCAGCTTGGTAAACTTTTTTTTCTGTTTCAGCAAATTATTGAAGAAAACATATTTGCTAACTTTTTGCCAGAAATGCTTTGTTTCATTAATATCAAACTATCTGCAGATCTGGCCTACTCTAAAAGGGGAAGGTACTGTCTTTCAGTAGAGGTACTGTAGTCTTGTACATAAGGATTAACTTCTAAGCAAACCATATTTTTTACATTGTAAATTGATTTGGGGAGTTGTTATTGCTGGAGTTGCTGGTGATAGCAATTTACACTTCATTTTTAAATTTTCCATTAAAACACAAATTAATAATTTGTATTAATCACTTGAAGCAAGTGTTTAAATCACTGTTTGGGGCATAATATCCAGAATAGGCCAGTATTTAAGACTCAGACTTCCAGCTGTGGTCTCAGATGTATTCCCTGTTTCTTAGTCTCCTGTCTTTTCTTTTTCTGTGCGTGTTTTCTCTTTTTCTTCTAACCTCTTACCATTTTCTGCATGAAGTATATGATGGATCATTTAGCAGTTTACCAAATGCCATCAAGAAGTAAAACGAACTGGTTTTTGATGGTTTACTTGCTCCGTTTATAACTTTAGTCTGCTGAGATTCTTCCACTATGGTAAACATGTTTCATATCTAAAGGCAAAAGGTAAGGCTATTCCAAGTCATTAGGCGGCTATTATAGTACCCCATATACTGTAGAATGCTGAAACATCTAAAAATACAGGCAGTGCTGTTTTCCTGCAAGGCATACGTTTTGTGTTGAATAGTAATAAAATGATTTGGATTAACTCAAGTAGCACATAACTATTTAGCAACATTTTTTTACATTTTTCTTTCAAGCATAGATTATGCATTTGCAACTTTATGATCTTTTGATAGGAATTGGAATGTGGCTAGTGGAAGAACAGTGCTGTGAAAAGCAAAATATAACAACTTGGTATGAAGTGAGTTCATGGGATTGTATTTTGGCATTGTAGAATACCTAGGGCTTTTCTCCACGGGGCGTTACTGCACTTTGGCTGCTACTTGTAAAATGTTGTATGTCAGAGTGAACTCTGGGATTTTAATACAGGACTTCACTGTTCTAACTTCAGTCTGTGGCTTGCCGAGCAGTAATGCCCTGTGTTGATGAGCCCTTAGTTGGTGTTCCTTTGTCATAGAAACTTGTGCTGCCATTAGTATACAACTCCAATTTTTACTGCCTGATTGCTTCTCTGTTGCTTCTCCATGCTATTCAATATGAGTGACTGCGATGCATTTAATAAAGTATCTTTCAGTAGAAATATTAGCAGCAGAGCTTTCACAGCCGACTAGAGAATAATCGTGTTTGAGATTAAATGCTTCTATAGGTTATCTAATGCACGTGCATTGACATTATCCTTATTGCCATCATCAATTTCTGGATTGAAGTGAGGAAACAGTATCACAATGCTTGTTCAGTTGATGCAAGGGTGTCTTGTGCTGGTTTTTTGTTTTGCTTTTATTTTTCGAGACCTTCATTCATTTAACCAACTATATCTTTAAAAGATGACTTTTGAAAACGGCAGTGGTGGTGAGTGGGACAAATTGTTCAGTCTTAAGAACCTTGACCAGATGTCCTGGTAAACCAGTTTGTTGGATTGAAATTCTCATGTTAGAAGTGGATAAACGTAAGCATTTTTGCTGACATTTGTTCTATAGGTTTTTCATTTACAGGAAGAATATCATCACTGCATTAATTTAACACTTATTTTCTCACATCATGTGGCATTTTGTTTCTTATGTAGGATTCTTATATTCATATATTTTAGCAGTCCCATTTTCATCAAGGTTTGTGTTTTATCTGACATTCAGATTATGTTGCCAAATATACTTCTGTGGGTATTTGCATTAGTTTCATGTAAATGAAATACTTTGGGAGATGTTTATGCAGGTTTCAGTGAAATATAATTGACATTTTAAACACAAAACAAGTGAAGGTTTTTCAGCAGACAGTAAAACATTATTTTGCACATATAGGCGCTTGCAGCTTCTGGATGGGGAATATGAAGTAGCCATGCAGGAAATGGAAGAGTGTCCAATTAGCAAGAAAAGAGCAACATGGGAAACTATACTCGATGGGAAGGTATGGACCCTGTCTCCTTAGTCTACTATACACAATGCTTTAACTGTTAAGCTGATGTCACTGACCAGTATTGTTTTACTGTTCCTTTGTACTCCTCTGTCTTTATCATTTGTTGTCTCCTATTTTGTACTTAGATTGCAGGCTGCTTGGGGTAGGGACCCTCTTTCTGTTTGTACAGCTCCAAGCACAGTGGGGTCCAGGTCTATGCCTAAGGCTCCTAAAAATGGCCACAAACACAAACAATTAATATTTCAACTTCAGTAAAATTAACATCACTACACAAACTAACCTTGAGTAGAAACTCTCCATTTATGCATTTATTTTTCATCTCAGTGCTGGATTAATTTAATATTTTATTAATATTGCATTTGAGTCAAACAAACCTGCAAGAAGATGGTCTGGAAGTAAAATTATGAACAATACATTAAAAAAGACAGGGAACCTAGAGAAACAACCTGGAGCATGAAACAGTCATTAGAAGATTGGTGATTGTGGACTTGTGGGCCTTCGTTCATGTTGGTGAGCAGTTATTCACACAAGCAGCACGTTGAGGACTAGGACTTTTCAAGTAAAATGTTCACCAGTGTGTGGGGAGGCAGAGGAAGACTCTGTTTATCCCTTAGTATTAGCATTTTTCAGTTTAAGCTTCTTTTTTAGAAAGCTTATCTAGATAATACAAAAGTCTAAATTTAGAAAATGAATACAATTGATTAAAAAAAACCATTTTGATTTGTTGAATAAAAGTTGTATGATTTACCCTATAAAAGCGTATTGAATTTTTCATACAAAGTAATTTCAGTGCTTTCCAAGTCAAAATTTTGTTGTTGTTTCCCCCCCCCCCCCCCCAGCGGTTACCACCATTTGAAACATTTTCTCAGGGACCTACGCTTCAGTTTACTCTTCGTTGGACAGGAGATACAAATGATAAATCTACAGCTCCTATAGCCAAGCCTCTGGCGACACGAAATTCAGAAAGTCTCCCTCAAGAAAACAAGCCTAGTTCTGTTAAACCTGCGCAGACTATAGGTAAATGAGCACCCAGTTTCTCACTTTTGGGGGACGCTTTTTTTTGGTCTTTAACATTAATCTCTTGAGCTCTTCCACATTGAAATACCCACTTTAAGAGTTACTCATTGCTGCATTACTAAATTAAAAAAAAAAAAAAACAAAGAAAGATGAGGTGCTTGTTACTCTAGCAAAGCTATAACATGATGTAAAACCCCTGCAGCTAAGCCGAATGGTGCATGTAATGGTTTTCCTAATTAATGTTTGTAAGATTATAATATTTTAATTGCTTTACTGAAGATTTTTTAATGGAATATTTAAGATGAGCAGAACATGGGATAGGCTGTCCTTATGTTTATTTTTAGATGAGCAGGTGAGATCAATTTAAATGTTTATATGCAGATGCATCATATCAGTATTTAGGATAAGCCTTTAAGTCTTTTTGGAAAGGTAGTTGTAGGATTTTTCTAGGATTTTCTGCTTTCTTTGTTTACCTTAATTTTTTAAATTTATTAATGGAGGTTTCATCCAACTTGTGTACCTGGGTGTAAATGTACTCAATAGTCCAAAGCTTGGTGTTTTGTATGACGATTGTGTAACATTTAACACCCAGTTGTTCTAACCCAGTAGAGAAACACTGTGAAATATTTGGGCCCTGAAGTCAGAATACACGTTGATAAAAGTTAGGGACAGATATTCATCAGTTGGCATTAATCAGACTATAGAGATTTTGTAATCTAGAGCTAATTTTTGTGTGTCTGGGAATGGTATTGAACTAGTAATGATTTCCTTGACATGTAATTGAAATAGTGTGGTGTAAATCTGAAATATATTTACTGTTCAGATTTTATTTTTCTGCAGTTTAGACAAAGTAAGATGAATGTCTTAAACACATAAATGTGTTCAGGTTTTTGCTCTTTTTGTTCTTCGTAGTCTGCCTGTGACTTAACTCCTGGGAAATACATGCAGACTTTTCTATCTCCATGAAATAGGTGTTCTGAAAATTGTAATAACTCTTAGCCTTCAAGGGAGTTGCAGTGACTCCAGATTCTACCCAGTATGCTCAGTGATAAAAATGCAGCAGTGTCTGAGATAAATAGTATTAATCAGGCCTCGATAAATCAATGTTTCTGGTCACCATGGTGACCAGTTTTAGTAGCCTATCGCCTAGCTGTAGTGCAGAAATGTAATGGAGTGCCCGCTGGTAACCAAAAATAAAATTTTAGGTGCCTAACTGTAAGCCTATTTTGTCCACCCTTGGTATTAATAGAATATATGTAAAGCATTAATACTGAGAATTTTCTGTATTCTTTTTAAACTGAATATTTTGACAATCTTTCTCCTCGCAATCTCTTAGAAATACTAATTCTTCCGCTAAGGATTAGAGATCTAGATATTTGTCTTCTAAACTTCGTCTGTCTTTCCATTTTGGGTAAATGTATTTTCTCTTGACACTTTCTCTTTTTTTCCCCCTCAGCAACCTGTTAGCGTTTACTGTAAGGTCTTCCCGTAATGGATTGGGAGTCGAGAGTCAAACTGTAACAATATCAGTGTTTAAAATGTTTCCGTCATCACTGCATTAAATGTTCATTTCATTAAAGAGAAGATAGCGTGCCCTTTTCAAATGTTTGTTTAACCTCAGTTCAAAATGCTTCAGTTAGGAAATTGACTTGTTACAATGTTGACTGTCTCATTCTCATTTTAATTTACAATAGAATTGAGGACTTTAGTGGATTACTGTGGTTAATTTTTTTAAAGATAGTGTTAATTTTACGTTTGCATTTACTTAATCTTGAATCTTATGTATGCAATGAAGTGTTAGTGAAACCATTTAGCTTTTATATACGTTTTAGTGCTCTTGTGTGTGGGGGTTTTTTTTGGTTTTTTTTTTTTGGTTTTTTTGTTTTTAAAGTCACTTGTGTTAGTATAATCTGGCCCACTACTATTTGAGACTGATCTTATTCTACTGATATTCACTGCAGACCTGAAGACATTTTTTCAATTATTTGGCATGATTAAATTGATTTAATTTATTAGTGTTTAGATAAGCACCTTTGACGTACCTATACATTAAAATAATATGGCAAAAATGATAAAACCCTAAAGAAATGTCTTCAGTGCCTTTTTAATTTATAAGTTGTCACCTATTAAAATGTTTGTTGCATATAAAATTATACCTAGACTGGAATTATATTGAGACGTACAGTGGCTATGTTAAAAATCCCTTGTAAAAAGGGTTAAAATTGGCATCTGTCATAGTTAGTGTTGGAGTTAAGGTACAGAAATGATGTAGGTCTCTCTTCCAAAAGACACTTCAGTTAACGTTAATAAAGCTTACAAATGTGCCTTTTAGTCATGTAATAAGCCTTATTTGTAAGCACCATTGTTGAAATCTTGCAAATCTGTTCATAGTTTCAATCAGTTAGTGACTTTGATTTTTACACTAGTGTTAAGCATTCTTTGAAAACTGAAAGTCTGGTCTACTCCTAAAATCCTAGATTAATTTAGCTGTCATGCAGGGGTGTGGAAAAATTAAGACCCCCCTGAGACACAGTTAAGATGACCTAAGCCCTGATGTAGACACTCCTAGGTCAATGAAAATTTTCCTATTGACTCAGCTACTCATCCTCCCTCCCTCCCTCCCTCCCTCCCCCCCCCCCGGCCCCGGGGTGGAGGGGCGGGGAGGGCAGAAGGAGGAGGAAAGGGATATTCAGTGCTGGACATACCCTGAGTTACTGAGAAACTGATTAACCTTGTGTGTGTGTGGTAGAAACTCTCACATATCCCTAGTGTGAAAGCTGTCCTGGCTATAAGTGATGAGAGTGTTAGTGTATTGGAGTAGATATGTCAGATCTACAGATTACTGACTAGTTCAGGCTCTTGGAGATTTTTGAATTGCCCATTGCCTGCAGTGCTGACAACTGAGGAAACTTAATGACTTTTAAAGTACCTATTCAGGTAGCATGCAGTGGCAGTAGTACAAAGTCTAGAGGAATCTTTTTTTCATTAAAAAAAAAAAAAAAAAAGCAACAGCTGAACAGTCTCTGTTTGCCTACAGATGTAGACTGGTACATCCCTGAATTTTGTTATTGAAAGGCCTGTAATGCTATTAGCATGCTCGGTATTTTCAGCTGGATCAGGAAGCCATTTCCTTGCTTTCCAATAGCCTAACTTAAAAGTTACAGGAAGAAATCCAGTTGATGTAAATTCAGTCCATGTAAGACATGCAGGTTTTGATGGTAGTTAAGGAGATCATTTCAGAATGACTGAGGTTGCTGTCATGCCTTTGTCTTAGTAGTTTACAGTTTCAAGATTTCATTGAATCCAATGCTTGGATCCTGAGGAACAGGAGTGGGTTGCCCAATTACTATAATTTTTCCTTTTAAAATGTACAGAATTCAGCCACTTGTGGCTCAGGCTGGCACAGTCACAACATCTACTCTACACTAATAACACCTGATTCACTTGAAGGTGTTCATTATTTATAAAACCCAGTTGGCTTGGAAGCTTTTAGTGCTCTTCATAGGTGTTAGCTGGAATGCAGTTGCTCCTTTCTCTGGGATCTGAAGGGTTCCCCACTCTGGGGAAATGGCATTTATAACTCTCTAGACTTGAGAAGGAAGCTGAGCACCAGGACATCTTGTTATTATTTTGGTGAGCTATCCAACTCAGAGTACACTAAAGTAGCTCATTCCCTCAAGAATGAGGGAACCCTTCCTAGGGCTGACATGTTCAGGTAAGAAACAAATGTCTGTTTCTCATCACACTAAACAGAAGTGCGTGTCTTTATACGTGTTCTTTTTTAGCTGTGAAAGAATCCTTGCCAGCAGACCTACAGACAAGGAAAGAGAGAGATGTTTTAAATGAACCTCGACAAAAGTTACGAATATTTTACCAGGTATTTTAAACTTTGAAACACCATTAGAAATGGAGATGTACATAAATATTAGAGAATTTAAATGTCCAGGCCTGACTTTTTCATGGAGATTCTCTAAACTCTATGAAAGAGGAGGGATTTTTAGCAATGTCTAGAGCACTGTTCCTTTTGCCGCCTCAGGGGAATCCCCCGTGGGGTCTCGCATCCACATAGCAGAGGCATTGCCCTCCTGCTAGATCAGCAGCATTCAAACTTTATTACATCCGACCCCCTTCTTATGACAAAAATTAGTGCATGACCCAGGGAAGGAAACCGAAGCCTGAGATCCGCTAAAGCCAGACCATGAGATCTTCAGTCCCAGATCTCAAAAAGTCTAATACTGGCCCTGGCAACACCAATAAAAAGGGGATTGTTCCCCACTTTGAGTCCCAAGGTGCACAGTGTTGAGAACTTGGGGCCTAAATCATTCCCATTCCCCAGGGGGAGTGGCAGATGTGTGCATGCCAAATAGAGTGGGCTCTTTATAAATGAAATATTTCTGAGAATGCTAACACCAGAGTGTTTTTGTTCACACCAGTTCCTGTATAACAACAACACAAGACAGCAGACTGAAGCTAGAGATGACTTGCATTGCCCTTGGTGTACACTGAACTGCCGCAAACTTTATAGTTTACTCAAACATCTTAAGCTTTGTCACAGCCGATTTATCTTTAACTATGTTGTAAGTAATTTTTCTTGAGAGTTATCAGTATGAAACAATCTGTTATAGATACTAGATACTGCAGTGACACCAGTGGTATTCTGTTATAAATTACACGGTGAGCATCAGCTCCCTATTTCGGGGGGGGGGTGAGGCCAAAACTGAGCCCTAAAATTATCAAAAGAGAGAACAGTTTAACTCAGGGGCCTCAAACACATGGCACGTGGGCTGCATGCAGCCCTAAAGCTATTTCCTGTGGCCTGCAACAACTCTATTGTTACCGATATTTGCAATATCATTGTATGAAAAGGCTTCAGTGGTGCAGCCCTCGGGCTGAGGTACTAGTCCTCATGCAGCCCTCATTGTGATTTGAGCTTGAGAGCCCTGGTTTAACTGTTAATCTTTGCCATTGTGTTAAAAATTCGAAACTGAAGTGATTCTTGTCACTACAGTTGCGTCTTTTGATTCTGTGTATTTGTTTGTATGATGTAATCAGCAATTTAATTTAGATTTAAAATCAGGAATTTCTTGATTTGAGGAAGCAATTAAACATTTCAAGTCTTGTTAATGTTCTCTTGGTAAGGGACTGTGTGCAAAAGATTGATTAAAAATTGTTTCCTTTCCAATGAATTATTTCAGTGGTTTTCAAATCACTAAATTTAATATGGATTTGTCATTTTTAACTCTTCTAAGGTTCATATTTCTCTTTGTCCTATATCCATATCGCAGCTTCAGCATTTGAAGATCTGGTTAGAAGGAACTACTTGGGTTTCCTAAAACAAACAAGCAAGGAGCCCTGTGGCACATAAAGACTATCAGATTTATTTTTTGCATGAGCTTTCGTGGGAGAAAATCTCTCACATACAAGCTCATGCAAAAAATAGATTTGATAGTCTTTATGTGCCATAGGACTCCTTGCTTGTTTGTTTTAAATCAGTTCTGTATTTGTGAGCTTTTGAATATGGATTTTAAACTTGTTAGTTTCATTCTGAGTTTCTCAGACCAAACTGATGGCTTTGTATTGAAATTCTTGTGTGAAAAGGGTGAGAATGAAATATCCAGGAAAGAGAGGAGGGCTTGGTTGGTTGCTTCTAAAGGAAAAATTATTACTTCAGTTTTCTGCCTCTGGGGAAGAAAGAGGGAAATGAGAACCACTTGAGACTTGATACTGTGGAGGCAATGATTCCATAAGGCGTTTTGAGTTTGAACAGTCACTTTTTTAAAACTCTTTGAGTGGTAGTGAAATAGTTGGTGACTTGACTTAATATGCTAAATATATTTACCATTATTCCTTACAGTATCATCCAAAAGGTGCTAGGATAGATGTTTCTATCAATGAGTGTTATGATGGCTCCTATGCAGGAAATCCTCAGGATATTCATCGTCAGCCTGGATTTGCCTTCAGTCGCAATGGACCAGTCAAAAGAACTCCTATCACACACATTCTTGTATGCAGGTAAGCAAATAAAAAGTAAAGTAGTGATCTCTTTATGAGCTCATGAACTAAACTCTGCCCTTACATACCCATTGGCTTCTGTAAAGTTATCCATGGTTTGGGGGGGTGGAGTTTATTCTTCTGTTCAAAACATAGTTGCACTTTATGATCCTGTAAAGTGGTGTATCTTCACCAGTGATCATAACTGCGCTTTTAAGTTGCATGATGCAGATACTTGCACAGTAACTACCATATATAGACAGACACACACACAACCTAATAAAATGACAGGTATTAGTAATTAGTCACATGGTTGACTAGTGCTTGCATAACTGAAGTCTGATAATCAGAACTGAAAAGTAACACACACAGTGCTTAGGTGGGTTTTTTTCTTTCATTAGGCCAAAGCGTACAAAAGCAAGTATGTCAGAATTTCTTGAATCAGAAGATGGGGAAGTGGAACAGCAAAGAACATACAGCAGTGGACACAATCGGTTATATTTCCACAGTGACACCTGTTTACCTCTCCGTCCACAAGAAATGGAAGTAGACAGTGAAGATGAAAAAGATCCAGAATGGCTGAGAGAGAAAACAATTACAGTAAATAATTCTATATGTACAGAATTGTATTTAGATAAATTTTCGTTGCCTGTGTTTTGTTAAAAGTACCCGACAAGGAACTTTATGGTTTCACTAACCAATTAGTCTTCCATCAGTCAGAAATCAAAATAGACACATACCTACTCTGATTAGAAAAGCGCAAATGACATTTTGCTTTTAGGATTAAACCCTGTATTTGTTAGAGTTGGACCACTAACATTTACTGTTCATCTGTTTGGACTGCTGACCTTAAAGTGAATCTGCAGAAGTCTGTCTTCAGTTACTAATCCAGTGCCACTCGCAAGATTTTATAAGCTCATATTGATATTATTTTTAGTGCAGGAAGACCAGGTAATCACAGGAAACATGGAAATGTGAGCGTTGTACATAACTTTGTACATTGTTTTCTATATAATTTACCCAGAGTGAAGAGTATTTTGATGAATTTATGGGAGCAGTTGTTCCTGTGCAATAAAGGCAGTTAAAAATCAGGAAAGGAAATACAATATTTGCTCACTTTGAATTTGTTAGCCTTTGAATTTTAATGTTTTTATATTTTCACTGCAGCAAATTGAAGAATTTTCTGATGTTAACGAAGGGGAGAAAGAAGTGATGAAATTGTGGAATCTACATGTTATGAAGCACGGGTATGTTAACTATTTACAATTTGCACTAGAATACACTTACTCTATACCCTTTTCTGCATCAAAGCTGACTAAAAAAAGTTATTTGTGTCAACATTTTAAATATAGTGTCCCCCCTTTTCTCTTTACTTGGTATGCTTAATCTTGAACTGTGCCTTGTCACAGAATACTTAAGCCCTGAATTTTGATCACATTTCCTGGAAGCTGCTCCATTTGTGATGCTATTTCTAATTATGCCTTTGATCCTGAAGAGGTCACAAAATACTTTAAAACTACTTCACATACAGCCAACAATGGGAAGAAATAGAGTAACTCTTCACAGTACACCGACCTGTTAAATTAGTTAGGATAGATACAAAGGAAAAATACAACTGCACTGGGGGGAACCAGGAGATGTAGTTTAGGTGGGCAAGTTTCTATTGCTAGAACTGAAATTTTCCAGAATGTCTATGCTAAAACCCCCTTCTTTTGCAAAAAGTTCAGTAGAATCTTCAATGACCACCGCTGCTCTCAGGGTCTTGGATGAGCCATAAACCTAAGAGTGGTCACCTTTGCTAGTGTAGCATGTGTAAAAGAATTTCTCTCTACGCTTTATTTTCTACCCCCAGTTTTTCAAAACCAATGTCTAAAACTGTGGTTCGCAATCTTTCACGGGTCATGATGCTTTTGGTGGCATATGATGAACATACAGGACACAGCAGCTCACTTTACCGCCCCTCAGCACACACCCCCTCCCGCCACCCCAGCTAAATCTAGCAAATCTCCCTGGCTCTCCATGACACACTTTCCACTGTGTGGAGACAATGGTCATCCTCTACACCAGTGGTTCTCAACCAAACACCTAATGTGATGTAAAGATAAATCAAGGAAGTCAGCTGTCGTCTTAACTACAGAATGAATCCATATTGCATTAGTGCTGATCCAGGAATTGTCATGCTCACCTGTGGTTTGACACAACCTAAATAAAAGTTCCAAAAATAAGTTCCTGTAGAGCTATCCCTACATACATACTACTTCTGAGGATCCCATCGTCCTTTGGAAGAGATTGATGGCGCTGTGTCTACACCTTGATTTAATTGTGGTTGGTTTGTAACCCACTGAAGAGATACAGAACAGTTAAGATCCCAGGTAAGCTTAGTTATTTAAGGGAGATCAGTTTAAAAGAGGAATGTGCTGCAGTGGTTGTATTTTCTTACTGTTTTAGATTAATTTTCGGAAGTTTTGAAAGCCTTTATATCTAGAAGCTACCAGGCTCTGATAGTGACATTAAAGTTAGTGAGGTGAACTACATAGCTGCCTAACTAACCCAGTGTTTTGTGTTGCCTTTGATTCCCAAAATACTTTTTCTGTACTGACAGTTCTTTAATTTGACAGGTTTATTGCTGACAATCAAATGAATCATGCCTGTATGCTGTTTGTTGAAAATTATGGACAGAAAATAATTAAGAAGAATTTATGTAGAAATTTTATGCTTCATCTGGTCAGCATGCATGACTTTAACCTCATCAGCATAATGTCAATAGACAAAGCAGTTACTAAGCTTCGAGAAATGCAGCAGAAGTTAGAAAAAGGAGAATCAACTACCCCAGCAAATGAGGAGTTTTCTGAAGAACAAAGTGGGACAACAAATGGATATAGCGAAACTAACACAAGAGAGAGAGTTTCAGAAACAGATAGTGTCTCAGGGGTTACAAAACAGAGCAAAAAACAAAAGCTCTGAAGGAAAAAGCAAATGCCATTCAATGGACAAACATTGAAGTGACGTTCTAGGGTGCATGAGCTCTGTAAAGAATTAAACAAAAAATTACACAGGTTCCAAACAGGCACTGTTGGATGGAAATAAATGATTTCAACAAGGATATTGTTACAACAGGTTCCTATTTGGTTAATTATGCAAGTACTACATGTATATCAGTTCTAGTGATGTAATGACAATATTCTAAGAGTTTGAGCATGAAGAGCAATACAAATCTTTTTGTAATTTTAGTAATTAGTGTCTTATGAACTCTACTGAATTTACATAATTAAAGTATATGTAAAACAGTTTTTTATATTAAGGATTTTGCATCTGTACCTGGCTGTTTTTCCTACCATGAACTTGTGAAACATTGGGGAAGGGAATTGGGATAATAGTTTGCTTTCTTTATTTAGAAATTCTCCAGTTAGCTTTTTGTGAAAATATGCATCATTATTTAAAGTTTAACCTTGATCCTTGTTTTTTGGAATCATTTATCAATTTACGATCATCACAAACTACAAATTGATTTTTTTTTTTTTTTTTTACACTAAAATTCTAAAAGTTTGCATATTAACAAAGCACTTCTTTTTCTTGTGCCTGTTTGGAAAGACCTTGGCTTTTCACGTTACAGACACAGTGAAGTACCATCTTGGCTTTTTGAGGTTACTGGCAGTTTTTTTGTGGATAATTCTGATGTATTGATCACCCAGTGTACCATTTTAAACTTGAACATTTAGCTACTTTCTATTTTTATTACACATTTACACAGCTACACAGGAACTATCTGGTGTCCAACTCTTTTTATTAGGGTTGCGTCATAGCATGTCATGCTACGGCCCAGAGTCTACAGTCAGTATGTAGTCATTACTCTGATGTTTCATTTGGAGTTATGCCTACTGGTTTTGCCTGCACAGACTGCAGGATCAGGCCATAGATTTAGCTTTTGAGATACCACTCTTCAGGAAAAATGCACTGTAAAATTGGACCAGAAAATGTGTTGCACTTCTTATGCAAGTATTTTGTGATGTATTGTATTCAATACAGATACTAAGACGCTGACTAAACTATATTTGAGCAGTTTTGCACTGCTGTTAACACATTTTATGCATATGTTTACAGATTTTTTTCCAATGGAAAGTGGTTTCACTACTGGTACAGTATCAGCACCGAAGGGTTTATTCAAGAAAGCACTGTGGTTGAGTGACATCACCTCAATTTTTTATTATCCTTAAGATATTGCATTTTTCATATTCTTTATTTATAAAGGAACAATGCTGCTGTAAATACAGGTATTTTTAATTTTTTATTTCATTCCATCACCATAAGATGCATTTCCCTATTTTGTTTACGGGATATATGAGCTTTCTTAATGGTGTCTTCAGAAATTTATAAAATGTAAATACTGATTTTGATGGTCCTTGAGATGTGTTTAACTGTGAGACTATTTAACTAATGGTGTGGATGTGATTCGTCATCCAGTATTAAGTTCTTAGTCACTGATTTTGCGTAAAAAAAAAAAAAAAAATAGGAAAGAGGGAAACTGCAGCTTTCGTTACAAACTCTTTGATTTGTCAGCTCTGAGTTACAGCAAACTCCAATTACGCCTCTGGGTAAGTACATCAGGCATTTCTCTCTGGCTTTAATTTGCTAAAGCTGTGCACATATGTAAAAACCATAGATTATTTTAGGGGAAATGTAGTTCTAGAATTATTGCTTATGTCATTTCTTAAGCAGTTATGCTCTTAATGCTTAAAAGAAGGCTAGCATTCTTTGCACAAAAAGTTGGTGATCCCCAAAAAAGTAATGAAATTACTTCTGTCCAGTAAACTTTGTATGTCACGTCAATTTATAATAAAAGCTGAAAAAATCTTTGTTTTCTATTTATAATAAAGATGCCTTTTCTATATGTACCCTTAATGAGAGATTTTGAAGAAATCATGTAAACTGGTTAAAAAGCATTTGAATGGTACAGTAGATGTAAAGAAGCAAGCAAGTTCAGTTGTTTAAATGAACCTTTGTTTTTACATTAAATGTTTATTTGAAATCAGATTTTGTACATAAAGTTCAGTAATATAAAAGCTGCCACCATGGTTGTCAAGTCATTTTGTATGTGTGCAAAAAGGCCACAAATCGTAGCCATTCTGAACAAAACTTTTTGTTTCTTTTGACCAAATTTGGATGATAGACAGGCTCCATCTGTTCAGTGGTCGAGTCTTGTTTCTGCATTAGAGTTTTACACTGTCACCCGCTGTTGTGGAATCTGAGTGCCTGCTCCATAAAATCTGTAGTGACTTTCCTAATGGACTTCAGGGACCATGTGGTTCTGTTCTTTTAAGAGTTAAAACCTGCTGGAGGCTTTTTTCATTTATAGGTTTTATTTGTCTATTTTTAAGTTGGGTGTTTGAAGTAGCTAGTGTCAGTGTTGTGAGATAATGTAGTGGCAATGATGTGAGGGGAAACATGAGTCAGATGTGATCTTTCAATGATATCTAAAGGATATCAGTGTCATGTTTTCATCTGTGTATTGGAACTCTCCACATTCCAGCTGTTAACTAAAATATTACATGCTGACTTCCCAGTCTTTAGTTATGATTTAGTTTTTCCTTTGAAATCCTGCATTGACAGGTTATAATGCCACTTTTCCAGGTGTACGCTGCAAGTTAGGAAGGGTTCTGCTGTACAGGGATAGCATTCAAGGTTCTGCGCTATGACCAGGATACCTTCAGCCTTACAGGTTTGGGGCTCGTGCAGATTTAGTGTCTGGAGTTTCTAACAGAGGCTGAGTGACTAGGGGATTTTCTTGCTACTGAGGTAACAAGGAGAGAATTTGTCAGCTACAATCTGAATTGAAAACATATCTTAATTGGGCTCATGCAGCTATGGAGGCTGTTAACTGGTTGGTCCTGGTGTGACTGAGGGCTTTTTTTGGTGCTTTCAAATAGAGATTGAATGTAGGTGTCCCCGATGTGGTGTAAGGCCAGGACCTGAAAACCTACAAAATCAGAGGACACATGAAAAGCAAGGATTATCAACAAACAATAGTTGCCTTCCCATCCACTCCTAAGACTGGACAAATGGCCGAGTTAGGGAAAGGGCAGAGTGAGGCAGGCCTCTGAGGCTGATGAAGACAGCCAGAATTGAGGGAAGCATTCAGAATGCTCAAAATTAATGTTTGTAGGATAAAGTGATACATTCCTTTCTTTAATCTTCACAGGGTCTGGGGCTGAGGTTACCTTTGTCAGACCAGATTTAAAAGGATATTTGGGGACATCGCTGCTGGAAGAAACTTCCCAGAATGGGTTGGATTCTTCTAGAGAAGGCATGGAGACCCCATCTAAAAGAATTGCAAAGGGGGAAATAAGCAAAACAGACTGTAAGCAAATATTTCTTCAAGCTGTGCAGAAGATGACAGCCAGTACTAAGAGAGCTCCGAATTAGGCAGTGATCTAAAGATGCATGTTAATAAAATATGCCAGCAAATAGAGGTGGGCTTGTACACAAAAAGAATTCAGCAAAGTTCTTTCCCAGTTGTGTGAGGCAAACAACAATAATAATGTAGCTGGAGGCAAGAGGAATGTTTCCAGACGAGGTGGGGAGACTGAAGACTTAACACACCTCTTGTGCTCACCTACTAGTGGCCATGGAACCAGTGGAGCTGCGTGAGGGTGTGGTTATATTGTGAAAAGCTGAACTGAATGTGAAACTCCAGAGGGGTTAGAGTGAGAGGAAATTTAAAGCATGGGCATGTTAGCAAAGTATGTGACTAACAATTATAAGGGTTGTGCCAAGGTTTGCAGACCTATGGAATGAGCAAAGCAGGTTTCAAGTATAAAACCCCTTGGTCTTGTGGCAAGTGAGCTAGCTGTGACTTAAAGGGAGAAATGACACCTGGCTTGTAGTTCTTCTAAGGTCAGAAAAAAGAACCACTGATGGTGTTAAAATACACTTCAGTAGCAGGTAGTGTGGGAAAACCCTAGGAAAGAACCAAGATGAGCTTGTTTAAGTCCATACAGAAAGGACAGGAGTAAAGCTGCAGTTGTATGTCTGTGATTAGAGACAGAGGATTATGCTGATCATCTCATCTATATTGTGTTCATTTGAACAGGTGAAGTTTATTCCATGATACTGCTAACAAATACTAGAGAAACAGCGTTCAGGCATCAATTGTTTATTTTTAAAAAATAATTTCACATGAAATGAACATCTGTCATTGAGGTAAGTGGCTAGCTTCAGGGAACAGACTCAAAGTTTCATAAGCAGTTTTTTGAATTTGACAAGCTGTTTACATGACTGCAGTATTTAGATGTTTGGAACATGTTTTTGAAACATTTGCAAGTATCAAGCCTTCAGGCTACTGAAACTTAATTTTGGAAAAACTACTACAATAATAAGGTTCTTTAGAAGGATCAGCAGTACTGGTGAGTACTTTGGTATTTCAACAATACTACTTAGTTGCACTTCACGCGGCTAGCTTTTGTGATTAGCTGCAACAAATTTGTATTGTTAGGCGGAAACTGACATTTTGGATAACAGCGAAAGGTGGGTTTTAACAGTAAGTGATTTATCTACTTGATCTTCATAACTTAAGGTAAAACTGATTTGACTTTCATTATACTTTGCCTCGTAATACAGGGACTAGGTTTTTTTTCAGTTTTTATAAGAATCTACCAGCCCTTACGACAAAATTAAATCTAAATTTGCTTCACAGCATATACTATAGACAACCTGGCAGAACTACCTCAGTGCAGCAGCAGCACTGAACTGCATGAACACTGTATGCAATAGGCATATATAATGGTACATCCATTTTTATTTGGATAGTTACCAATTAATTCTTGTTCTTCCTGATGAGTGTAGAATCATAGAATCTGTTCTGACCAGCCCTTTCATGAGGGGAGAGAGATACCTGTCTCTTGACAGTGTGTACCCATTTTATTAAAGACAGCAATTTAGTTCTATCCTTGCATCAAGTCAAGTGTGGAAGTGAATCATAGACACCTAGTACCTAACATCTGGACTCTCAGTTGAAGGGGAAACTAACAACCCATGGATGAGGCATGGGCATATGAAACGGACCTATGTTCTGCTGCCAGCTTCAATGCTAACTTGACTTTTGGCCAGCTGTACCCTCTCTTCTGCTGTAAACAGGCTTGCTACTTGAATAATCTTCAAAAGCACCATCTCTAAGTATAGATGAATTGTACTAAGTTAAAAAAAAAAAAAGTGGCCCATTGAATCCAGTACATTAAATGTATCAGGTGTTTCCAAGGAAGAAATCTTGTACTTATGCGTTATCTTCTCCCTGCTACACCCCCAGTTCCTCCAAATCCTGGATGAACAGTTGATATGATGATATTTGAGAACTCAAAAAAAATCCTTGGGTAGAGTGGGTATTCCCATCAGGTTTTCACAGTAAATGTTAATCTAATTGTGGCTTTGAAGATTTCTGGTATTGGCTTGAAATTTCTACTTTTCACTTGCATTGAATATCTTTGTGTACCAAAGAATTAACATTCTACTTATGCTTCTCTCCATGTTCTTTAATGGGAATAACCCCTTCCCTCAGAATTTGAATCTATGACCCTAATTGTCAGTCCTTAAATCACCTTGCTTCTCTTACCCTTTAGGGTGGAGTGAGGATAAGAGAAATGCAGATAATCCAAATGAGGTAGCTTCATTTGACAACTATATATATGGGGCACCTGTAGCTACCACAGCCAGATTTAAGTTAAAGGAATAGGGCACAATTTTAGGAATTTTTTTAAGGTGTTTTAAAATACTGCCAAGTTCCAAAGGGTCAGCCGTGTTAGTCTAGTCCAGCAAACACAACAACGAGCCCTGTGGTACTTAAGACTAACATTTATTTTTCGTGTGAGCTTTCGTGGGAGAAAATCCCATTTCATCAGATGCTTCATTCTGTAAGTTCCCCCATCTTTGAAGCATCTGACAAAGTGAGATTTTTTTCTCCCACAAAAGTTCATGTGGAAAAAAAAAATCAATCTTTAAGTGCCATAGGACTCGTTTTTTTTCAAAATACTGCCCACCTGTATTTAAAAAAAAACAAACAAAACCATAAATGTTCTATATACACTATTTGCTTCTGAGGTAAGCAAAGCTTCTTTTATATACTGTGTATTTCAGAGCTCTAAACACTTTTGTTTAACATGCTCTTGTAAACCAAGTAACACTACTAGTCTCTGGACTGGATGTAGGTCTGGCTTAATACTGGTACATGCTTGTTTGTAACTACCCTGTGCAAATTTAGTAAATCATTATCCTACTTCACTTTTTGTTATAACTGAGCAAGAACATGAGTTAATCTTTCCTTTTACAGTTTTACTTAAGTCCCATAGTTCATGGTAGAAGCTGGAGTTTTAAGCATGGTCCATGTGGTTATCAAACTTATTCTGGAAGACTACACAAACAAACCAACCAGCCACCTGCAGTACTTGAAGGTAAGGCACATTGGTAAAGAAGTAAGACACTTAACAGCATGGCCACATAGTCGAAAATTCTTAGGCTCAGACGTTCTTGTTTTTGGGGAATGATGACCTACGATCCCCACGTAAAAAGAAAATGTGCTAGACAGAACCATCACAGTTCTGACTCTAAAAAAAGTTTTTTCTGCCACACTACTGGGAGTTTGCTCTAATTGTGGGCGGTACAGGCAAAACATAAGACATTTCACTCTAAGCTGAAAGTGTTATGGGCTTGTTCACAGAATGGCAGCAGCAAGCTCAGTTCATTCCATTCGATACATGTACCCTGAGGTGTTTCCAGTTTTTATTCCAAGGATGGATGAAATTAATTTCTTGTTTAGGTTTTTTACATAGCAATAGATCACTTTTCATTTTTTTAAATAAACTTAATTACAAATGGTGGCATGTAAGTGATGTAAAGACAATTCTGTTTAACTTTTATAGCTGCTGATATTTAAAATTTACAGCAAACAAAGAGGCTAGAACACTAACACCTTCCAGCCTGGGTAGGAGAATGAACATCCAAAATACAAGGAACCACATGAGTGATCAAGTACCCAATCAAAGACAACCTCCCTGTTGTTAGAACTTATGGTTACTCTGAGTTTGAAGTTTCCTCCCTCAGTGTTGTTGGGACCTAAATGCACAGCTTCCATGTCAAATGTCACAGTTGATCCACAAGTAACAGCAGGCAATTGGTTTGTCATCTCTTTGCCATTTACAAACACTGCCCCTGTAACAGACAGATTGAAATATTTTACAGCACATAAAGGATGCAGTCTCTGCCTACTCCTTCCCCCAGCAAAGAATGCATGTCATCTTGCCTGATTTGCTTACACAAAGCCAGGACGCTGACATGGGGAAAAAAAACATGCTGGAACATCGTAAGAGCTACATTAATTCTTTTCAAAATCAGTAGGCAGTTGGACAAGCAGTTTTACACCTTTGCCTGTGACGCACAACAGTGCTGTACTAAGCAAATGCCCTCTCTAAAGCACCATCATTGCATTAGAACACCACTATTAAATGCCTTATGCATATCAGTAAGGGGGAGCAATGTCACTGACCCTCATCCCAAACTATTAACCACTGACTTTTGGGAGAGCAAGCAGAAACTAGGGTTCAAAGTAGCTCTTAAATGAGGGTCATAGCTAGGCACCAGTGCTTATACTTTAGTTGCCAGAAGGCATGCCTTCATTACATTTCTGCAGTGGCGCTAGGAACAAGCTACCAAAACTGGTCACCATGGCAAGCAGACAACATTCCTTTGTCAAGGCCTGTCTTAAATATTCTGTAAATTAAATACAGATTTACACATGCTTTAAAGACAGGATAAGGTATGTTAAGCCACTATATTTAAAAAAAAAAACAAAAAAAACCCTAAGTCAAGGCTATAGCAAGCTACCTGCTGGGTCAAACAGCTTGCCAATAAAAGCACAGATCAATTATTTTAAAACACAAATCCCCATTCCCAGCTCTAGGGCATGTGCTTCTTGCGGACTGATCGTGACATCAAGGTAGGACTACTGACAGCATCTCTCATTAAGGGCCTTTGGGCAGGGCTTTTTTTAGATGTCAGGGTAGTGCTTTGCAAGCCTTTGGGCACTCAGTGAATGACATGGAAGCTTACCATTGTGCTGTTCCCTTTTTATCAGTACATGCTTAAGGAAAAATCAATTGTACTTTTTTTCCAGAGCCTAAGAGTGGCTGTACAGCTTCAGACTAATGCACCACCTAATTCAGTACACTATCTTCTGACAGTGACCAACCAGCACTAGATGCTTTGGAGGGAATAAATGGAACAAATTTGAGGGATCCACCCCTGTCATTCAATCCCAGCTTCTGACAGTCAGAGGTTAAGGGAACTCAGAGAAGGAGGTTGCATCCCTGGCCATGTTGACTAATAGCCATTGATGGCTCTATGCTCCATCAGTTTATCCAAGACAGTGCAGGCTTCAACAGTAGCACTGTGAAGAAAGCCCAGCTTTTCCTCAATAGATACCAGTCTCAGGAATGATGGGTTGATTTCTCCTGAAGTCTCAGAGCAACACCTGCAGGTTATTGCAGCATACAGAATTCAGTGAAGCTGTAAGTGTTAAAGATGCACTTGAGAAAATACAGAATTAAGTCTGCCCACGTTGCTGGAAGCTATAACAACACTTCAAGTGTTGCATTTTTTGCTGCTGGCATAAATGAGATGTTTGTGTGCTCCCTGAACATGGGGAACATGGCCCAGGCCTCCGTGAATGAGTAGATTATATTCAACAATGCAAAATTAATAAACTCACCATTTGTACTAATGCATACGGCTTTATCTCGCTGTAAAGAGTCGTAGCCATTCTGCTGCTCTACACAGACTCCTATACTGTCTCGTTTATCTGGCTGACCAACTGTTTCAATTCTGTGAAGAAAGTTTGTGTTAAATGCTGAAGCTTTAGATAAAAATGTACAATAAAAAGTGAACTGAGACATGTCCTTAATCAGCACTATCCTGTCATAAAGGACCTATCTACAATGGCCCTAAGGTCACCACAATTTCATCCAAACTTTGATACCATCTCTGCTGAGTGAGTCATGGGGGCGAGGCTTAAATGTGCAGCAGCAACTGGCAGAGAAGTTACATCAGGATCTCTTCTGAGAACCTGATTTTTCCTAGTGTGGTTTTGTTAAAATAACCCCCTACTTGTGCAGCCTATGGCAAACCACCTTCAGTAGTTTTGAACGTGGCTTTAAGCTGGTTGTCCTGTCTATTAACATTGGTACCAATCCTGGCAGAATCACAAATTTAGTCCTTGTCTATTAAATGGTCAACATCACATGTTCTGAGCAAAATCCTTCACTTGTCCTATGAGCAGCAGAAGCTCCTTAATTGGAACTCCAACATATTTCTGAAACCAATAGGGGAACGCTGCTGTGCTCAAACATGGATAACAAATCAAAGCTTTAAAAAAACTACAAAACTGCAATTCATAGGCAGATTTGACACTGTTGCCTCAAGGTTAAATGGGGACTGTGGATTTTTTTCTCATTACAAAAGGTGATTTGACCTCCCCTTCTGTATACTGTTCTGCAGTGTTTGAATCTAAACTATTGCTTTGATTTGCTGTTGCAGTGTGACCTGATCCTATGACTTGCAATTCCCTCCATGTATTTTCTTCCCATTCTGTAAATTCCCTGTCTGATGAAGTGGAATTTCTCCCACAAAAATTCATGGAATAAATGTTAGTCTAAAATTTCCATAAGATTCCAAATTTTGTTTGCCAAATTTGACTAGCACAGCTACCCTTTTGGAACTCTGATTTTGTTACTAATAAAGGGAGTGAAAAAGGGTTTAACAGAGGTAACATCTGTGATAAAAGGAAGAAATCATGCAAGAAGACAAGGTGCAATTTCCAGCTCATTAATATATATTTTAAGGAGTTCCCATTCACCTATTACATGGAAAAATAGAATCAGTGGTGCAAGGCAATTGTGAAGGGGAAGTCCACTGCAGAGAGGCTAGAATAGAAGTGTAATGGGAATAGAATCATACCTGACATTTTCAAATGTCAATTATTAGGATATTGAAAGTAAACCTCTGACATGGGTGACAAGGTGCTCAGATGCAGCCTGCAGCCATTATGTAATTTCTGGGTTTGCTGTATTTCTGCTATATGCCTTCTTTGCTGACATCTTTGTTTGTGACTTATTAAAGAATTGAGACTATTTTCAAGAGCAGTTATAGACATAAACAGCCCACTGTTAAATCATGGATAGATACTTCAGGGGAGGGAAAGTAGAGGAAAGAGTCTGCAACTTTCAGTAGTTTTTTGTTTTGTTTTGTTTTTTAAGATTAGTTGCTTCCATTAATGAGTGTGAAACCCAAAGCCCTAACATCCTACTACATGAGTGGTAATGACTCTCCTTTAACTTTCTTTGAGTAAAGACACCTTATCTTTGTTGGAGGCAGAATCTTAAAGCAAGGAACTGAGGAATAGTAATTTGCAAACCTGGTTTCAACCACGACAGACTTAATGAGTGAGTGCTTCCCAATGATCACTGCAAACAGGAGTTGTGTGAGTGGACTAACACTGGAAACATAGTGTTCACATCCCAGGCCTATAAAAGGGGGGAATGCCAAATAATGTGTGTGTTTAAGAAAACTTCTACAAATGGGTCTGTTTTCTTCTGTCCTGTGAATGTTACATTTATCTCCATAACTCTGTTACAGCTTAAAGATGCTGGGTACAATTTTTGTGAAAGCCCAAGAGACTTAGAATACTATGTTCAGTTGATCATCAGAGAAGCAAACTTGAAAATGACAGTCCCTTTAAAAAAACAACAAGCAGTTGTGTGGCACACAACTGCTTGTTGTTTTTTTACTGGACTAGACTAACACGGCTATCCCTTTGGAAACAGTCCCTTTAAAAACACTTTCCAAAGGCGTAGCTACTTCAGCAAAACAAACAAGGAGTTCTGTGGCACTTTTAAAGACTAACATTTATTTATATCATGAACTTTTCTGGGAGAAAATCCTACTTTGTCAGGTGCTTGAGGATGAGGAATTTTCAAGCATCTGACAAAATGGGATTTCCTCCCTCGAAAGCTCATGCAATAGATGTTTTGGGGGTTTTTTTGTGTGTGTTTGTTTTTGTTTTTTGGGGAAAAAAAAAAACAAAACAAAAAAAATTAAGCTCCTCGTCCTTTAAGCATTCTTGAAAACAGCCTGTCCTGCTTTGGTAGGGATTGGTATATGCAAAAGCCGGTGCAGCTAATAATTTATCACATTGAGAAAGTGGATGCGTTTAATGCCTATTTTGCTTCAGTCTTCATTAAAACATTTAAGCAGATAATTAACTCAATATTAACCGCTGTGGGCAAAATAGGAAAAATAACAGGTTAAATAATATTTAGATAAGTTAGAGGAAGCAAAGTTGTCAGGGCTTGATGAAATACATCCTAGAAACTAGCATCTTGGCACTGTTAGCAATTATCTCGGAGAACACACCAGAGGAATGAGGTCCCAGAAGACTGGAAAAGAGCAGCTGTAGCTATTTTTAAAAAGAAACAAAGAAGACCCAGAGAATTATATTCCAGTTAACCTAACACTGACAGCTGGAAAGGTACTGCACTGACTTTTTATCCTCATGGTACTTACAAATAGGTTAATAAATGTATAAGGAATAACAGCATGGATTTGTTAAGAACAAAATATACCAAGCCAACCTAATTTCATTTTTTGACATGTTAGCCTGCCTTAGGGTGGGGAAGCAGCAGATGTGATATCTTGCTCTGTGTCTATACTACAGGGCTCAGGTAAGTTGACTTAAAGTCGACTTTATTAAAGTACACTTAGTAAGGCCCCATTTGTTTAAGACTACATCTACACTGACTGCAGCAATTTTGCTGCTGTCAGTTCACCCTTCCAGGAGCGGATTGCAGTGAGTATGAACTCACTGTGCCACTCCTGGAAGTCCTAATGGGTAGTGGCAGCTTTAAAAATTGCTGCTACTTATGCAAGGAATTTTGCATTCCTTGCGTAACTGGCAGTCGACTGCCACCGAATTTGCCCTAAGTGTAGACTTAGCAAAGTTGACTTAAATGGCTCTAATGCACTAAGTTGACTTTAATGGGAACACTGTGTTAAGTCGACTTAATAAAGGCGACTTAACCCTTCAAGTCACACATTCTCCCTTTGATCAACTGGTCTGAATGGGCCCCACGTGCTGTCTGAACTGACTTTGCTAACACTTGCCCTCCTCCACCCTGACATGTATATATACCTCCTAACTGTAGTTTCCACTTCATTCATCTGACAAAGTGGGGTGGAGCCCATAAAGCTTATGCCCGAAGAAATCTGTCAGTCTATAAGGTGCCACAGGACTCCCATTGTTTCTTCTAGATGTAGTTAAGCACTGCAATAGGTCCTGAAGAGCGGTCACAGACTCTCCATGATTGGTGGTTTATAAGAAAGAATAGGTTGGATAAACAGGGATGATCTTGTTTCAATGCAGGAAGCTAATTTCTCAAGGTCCTTCCAGCCCTACATTTGACAAACCAAACAAAGATGCAAGAACCAGAAATCAAAGCTCTTATTGTTTTAAGATTCTGAGCCTAGTCTTGCAAACTATTAGTTGCTTCCTTCAAGAAATACAGAAGAACTCCAGAGTGGCACTAGGTTGTACTCATACACCTTCAGGCTTTTCAGTCCTCTAGAAAACGTCAAGGCAACAGCAGGAGGCTTATTTTAGAAAGGAAAAAAAAAATTACCAAAGAGTCTTGAAGTTTTGCATCTGGAATTGATCCACAATGGGAATGGTTTGTGCAAAATAACCTTAATTAAGGTGTACAGTTCTCTTCTGCTGTATCTTTAGTTTTCATTAGCTCTAGTAATTAGTGTAATTTTATGAGTATTAACTTACAGATGTTCACATATTGACTGTTAATACCTTTGTACATTAGAGTAGTGGTTCTCAGTTTGTGGTACATGTACCGATGGTGGTACACCAGCCACAGGTTGGGGGGTACGTGTGGCAGTCCCCTGCTTCCCCCAGTCCTAGCTCCCAGCTGGGACGTAGGGTGCAGCTACAGGCTTTGGGGGTACTTATTCAGATGCTTTAGGGTACTTAAGTTTTCAGAAGTTAGGGGGGATTTGCTTCTTAAAAGGTTGAGAAACACTGCATTAGAGACAACAAATCTACATCCTCCACTTAATGCAGCATCACTGGTTTTGTTTCGGTTTTTTGTTGGTGGTGGTGTAAGTCAGTGGGGCAGAGCAAACCCCCTCCCTGCTGCTGGAGCTGGGCGAAAGAGTCAGTCCACAGGGCCTCACAGGTGCGGTGGCTAAGTAAAGCCAGGCCTGGAGTGAATGGACAGCCAATGGAGATCAGCTGCTCCACCAGTTGGCTGGTTGGGGAACAAGAACGGAGGAGAGGCCTGGTCAGAGACAAGGGCTGGAGCCTCTCAGCCAGTTTGTTGCAAAACCAACAAGGAGCCCATGCCGAGGACACTGTGTGGGAATGGGGTTTGCATGTTGTAAATAAGGAGCATGAGTGTCTGTACCAAGAGCAAAACATCACCTGAAAAAGGTACGGGTGTCAGTGGTGGTATACCACTACAGCCTGGAAAAAACTTGGTGTTATGCGAACATATTTAACTAAATGCACTAGCTTACTGGCTTTCAGCCATTCCAAACAACTGGAGCCCTTTTAGGACTCTGATTTGTGTTGTGTATCTCTGGCAACTCTATTATAATGAACTTGCCCCCAGTTTGAGTCTAATATATAAACAGGTCACTGTGTGAAATTTTAGTTTGTTCTGGCTTTGCTAGTGCTTTTTTTATGTAGCCTGTTGTAAAAACAGCAAATAGCTAGAGGCATTGATTTATCCCTGGAAGACCTCCGTATCCCTAGGGTACCTGTAGGCCTTGTTGAGAACAACTGCACTAGGCTAGTAGGGTGAAGAGACGTTCATCACACCATCAGGAGGACAAAACAATGGGACGTGTGGGCAACAATGAGGAAGTCCTTACAAACATAATATGCCAACACATCCAGTAAAATGACCATGGGTGTGGCGGCAGGCTAGGTACCCCAATAACAGGATAAGCTTAAATTTTTAGACTCATAGGTTTTATGTGGGACACAGTTTCCTAGCTTCATATTTTTGTCAAGTTCAACAGCAATCACAGCCCTAGACACGCAATTCATATACAGGGAAAGACTTAGCTGTGAAAACCTCAGAAGTGTGTTTAGGGATAAAGTGCTGTTTGGTTTTAATTGTGAACACCATTTTATCTAAAATGACTATTTTCTCTGCAGTTTTGGAGAACTTGTGAGCTGGAGTCATTAAGTGTGTGGAATGTGCAGCAGAAATATTTTAACAGCCCCTGTTTTTGCAGCCCACATCTGCCCTTTCTTTGCAACTGCACAGAGCAGATAGATATATTGGATCAAACATAGGTTTTTACTGTTCATGAAACTGAACACCCCACTGTCTCCATTACTCTTGAAGCAGAGATGCACAGACTGCAATGGGTCACATGCATTAATTTATAAAGTGACTATGTAGGTAGATAAGGGTAAGACTGCCAGTCACCTGGCTCACAGTGTGACCCCTCACACAGCCTCATTTACTCTCCTGTATCATCGCAGCTGACTAATCTTGGCTTCCTTCTGCAAGCATAAACTTTATAAACACCTGCAGAGCAAGGGTTGGTCGCCCTGGAGAATCTCATCCCCCCTTCCAATCACAGCTCCATGGGGGCAGCAGGTCCGTGAATAACCTGGGCCCAGGCCAATTACATCTCTCCCCCCCCCTTATAGACAAATCTAAATGTCCTTTGCAGTGTGGCACCAACCAAACAGTCCTCATTCTAAGAGGGGGACATACGAAATACTGTTTGTATAACTGCTTTGCTACTCACTGGAGAGGCTATTATGCCCCCCAAATATAAGACAAGAAGATTACAAAGCTGCATCACAAATATCTGTAACATGAACCTTGCCTGTTTCTCCTCAGGAGGCTAGTTATCCCTTTGTGACTGTATTGTTGAAACAGATGGATAAAGCCAAATGCCAAGTATTGCATCTCATAAACTAACAGAATCTAACATATGCTTTGAAATGGAACACTCTGGTGGGGATTGGGGAAAATAATACAAGCTATTTTCTAACTTTCATGGTTCTGTTTTGTAACACGTGTTCCAGCACATCTTTTGCAGCGAGGTGAGCTAGTGCTCTGTGATACAAAGAGATGATCTCAGAAGGAGCAAAATCCACACGAGCAAAACACTGCACATCCAAAGGATTGTCATTTCTGTTACTAACATAAAAAGGGAAGACACGCTGGTGTGAAAGGGAACCAGAAGATCCCTCAAAGCTCTGCATTTGGTAACACAGATGCTTCTGTGCCAAGTGATATTAAGTCTAGTGTTTTATATGAAATGTAAGCTGTAGAGCTCCTTTTCACCCATGATGGCTGAATATGGCCTTCCTCTATAGCCATCCAAAGCCAACAGCCTCCAAGTTGCAGGAAGGAGAAAATGCAATATCACCTCAAAAGGTACATGGAAAAACAACACAGTCGCACCCCCTAAACAACCAGTGGAGTTTGCTGCAGGATTGTCAAGCCTGTTAAACGAAACCTGCCTGCCTGCGTAATCAGAGAAAGGTGGGAGAAAGCTATGGGGAAGTCTCTTGGATCTATAATCTCTACTGGCACTGCCCAGCAGAGGAGTCATCTCCACAGGGTCTCTCCTCTTCCCCAGCCAAGATCATCATATGAGGGGAAGGGCTTAATGCAGAAAAGCTGCCAAGGTTTCTAAATTCCAAAGGGGTAGCCGTGTTAGTCTAGTTCACCAAAACAAACAAGATTTCCAAACTCACTGTTGTGCTAAATTAAAAGCTTAACTCTGAAAGGACATTTCCCCAACCCACCTTCTCCCCTCAGGAATGTCTACGGGGGGCAACCAACAGTCATTTGACCAGAGCTGTAATTATGCTGGGGTTGGTGCCTGAGTACTTAGACCAGTGCCAACCCTCTATTCTTACACTATGCCATGGAAACAGGGCTCCAGGAGAATTGGGTGGGGGGCAGGGGGTGAATCAGAAGTTACTGATTAGGGGCAATAATCCAAAACCCACTGGAGTGAGTGGAAGAGCCAATGGGCTTTAGATCAGGCTGTAGCAGTGCTGACAAGCACTCAAAAGAAAAAAGCTCTACGCACCCACAGATCCACTCAGCACAGGCTAATTTGAGGACCTCACTGAGAAAGGAATAGAGTACTTCAGCTCCTGCTCTAGGTTAGGATGGTTCCTACAAGAGGATCCTGGGCCCTCTCCTGAGGAGCTAGGAGCAAAGAAAGAAAACGTCGAGCTTTGCAAACAAATGGGACTATGTATCATGTACACACCTCTATGTCAGCAATTCAGGAGCTGACTACTCAGACACAGTGAGGCTTGAGTTTTCTATGCAACTGTGAGGTAACAAAGAGGAAATCCCGTTTGTGTAAGAGCCTCATACAATGGGTACAACATCCACTTGCCTGAACGTTAACGTCTGCCCACAGAAGTACGTAGGAGCCTTGGAGTAGAGAACACCACACGACTGAGAATCATTCCGCAGTGCTATGTTTCTTCGACTGCTCAGGCTGTAACCCTCCAAACCAGCTGTCCATTCTTCAAAGAAAAGAAAAACACAAATAACCTAAACGGCTATCATGGGGAAAGAGCTTTACTGAGTTGCATCTGGTCTTTTTACTTCACGTGCAAGTTAGTCATGTTATTGAAGCTCTGGATCTAACCTCTCACTGATATGCATAAGGATTGAGAGAGAATGGAGCTGCTTTTTTTTTTTTTGAATATTGTGATTGCTGCCAAAAAGATGAATCTATGTTTGACTCTTGGCTATAATCATAAAGAAGCAACAAAAAATGCACAGTATACAAGCTCCACATAAAGTACATCAGGACCATAGAAACTGGAGTTTCTCTCATTTCCTGCTAGTTTAAGAACTAACCTTAGAGACATTCACAAACTTGTTAGGTGTAGACCTTCCAGAATAATCAGGCCAAAACTAGGAAAGATCTTCAGTTTTGTCATTCAATGAATCTAACTCCTCAACTACATATCTAAATAATATCACAATATGATAGGACCTCATTTCTCAATGGAAGCCTCAAGAAAATTCATTCTCCTTCAAGAAAAACAAAGCTCAGGTTATTACAGAAATCCCTGAATGCCAGAATGATATTTAAAACTCCATTTCTCATTACAGTCAATACAAAAAGGGAACTAGGTGGAAGGCCCCTGCAACCAGGCTGTGACACAGCCAGGAGCAGACATGACATGTGAATTTAAAATTCTTCATGAAACAGAACGGAATTTCACACTGGCATTTTCTATGTACAGGCATTATTCCAGTCCAAACACAAAGCTAATAGCTACCACGTGTGCTACAGAACTATTTGCAGTTAAAATTAAGCAAAGAATCCAACAGCAGGGTACTTATCTAATCGCCATGCATTATGTAGACACACATTTAATTTCATACACTGCAAGACAGGAAACTCCACTGTCTCCACACAGCAAACAGCTCCCTAAAATCAACTGCAGATTATGGGGTTTTCTCACACAACCTATCAGCTTTGGCTGACTAACAAAAAAAAGTTTATACCATGAGGAACTAATGTAGAACGGCCAGTTTGAGGAATACTCCATGGACTCCATTCCTGCCGTCCATCACCTCGCGCACAGACTCGGAACTGGTAATCAACATTGGGGTCGATGTGGAGGACTATGAATTCCATCTCTGAGCCAACATATACATCTTCAAAGTGATTAGCAGTACTCTTCCGATATTGAAGCCTGTAGTCTTGTGGTATAAAGTCATCATCCACCTAAACAGACATTTATTCCTTTAACCATTTGTTCCCTGGATTTCTTTGAACTGCAATGTATCACAGCATCTATGCAAGTTGGCAACATTTGTCCTACCCAACCCAAGTTCTTTCATACTTCCATGGAGGAATGGTGAGGAAGATACAACCATCCAAAAGCAACTTAAACATGTATGATCCTGGCAACCACACCTTTGCTTTATAGAATAAAAGAGGAATGTCTCCTGAATACTGAAGAAAGCAATTAGCCAAGTGCCTGATACAAAATCAGAGGGTCCCTTCTTTTATTCGCATCCACTGCAGCTACCAGAGTTCCCAAATATTTATGGATGCATTAGTTTAATGGGGGTAGGGACTGTTTCCCCTTCTGAATGAAATCCTGGACCCACTAAAATCAATGAGAGCTCTGCCTTTGTTTGTATAGCACCTAGCACAACAGGGCCCTAGCCACAATTATTTACTATAAACAATGTCAACACCAAGTAAGGATTTTACAAGCTGTTTATTTCTGTCACAATCTGTGCTTCCAACAAATACATGACACTAGGATCCATTTCTGCAATTGTATTTAGATGATAGTGTCACAGAATTAATTTTTCTGCATCAGTCACATGTTCAATATGAAGTGATTTAGGTCATTTTGGGAGGGTGGAGTTGGGGGCGGAACCTCCTGTCTCTTCCATTTCTGATGGTTTGGCCCACAAAGAGGAGGGTGGACAGATTCCTCTCCCCCCCCCCCCCCAATCTGCTTGCTTTTTCTCACAACAGATGGTAGACAGACCTATTGCACTAATTGGCAAATGCTGGAAGACAGCATGTTCTTTCAAACAGCAAACAAGTGTGTGGCCCCCAAACTGTAGGCTGGATTCTCAAGTTGAAGTCGTGGCCCCCCCCCCCCCCCAAAATCTACTGTTAGGTGTACCCAGGTAGCTTGCATCTGGATCAAACCAGAAACACAATTTCTTCTAGAAAATTTTAAATCACAAGTCAGAAGGAGATGATTTCCTTGATGGAAAAATACAGAGCCAAAGTAGCATTCAGTTTCTTTAAGAGAGAATACCTTCTTCTTCTGACACAGGGCCTAAAAGGGAGTCTGAGGTACTTTCATTCAAAAGATTGTACCCACCTTGCACCATTTGACTAAGATACCTCCAGGCTTCTCAGTAAGTTCTTCTATCTGTACAGGGGGGCGAGATGCTACAGTCCCATGGCTGAAGATCTGATTCTTCACTATAGTAAGAAGAGAGTCATCCAGCTGGGCAGATAAACAAGGCACATCCACCAATGAGGGCACTTCTGGCAAGCTAAGGAAAGAAAAATTGCTACCATGTAAGGGAGCGGCTTGTATACAATTCTATTTCAGCCACAGACATAAAAGGCCACATGTGGCTTTGATTATTTTTTTTTTTTTAGTTCTATACTTCAAGGGACTGATTTAAAAAATTAGAACATTAAAGGAATTCCAGATTTCAGACTTAAAAGACATAGGAAGTAGCTAATATTTTAGGCCTAATGATGTTGTCTGTGTCTCAGTACTCTCTTCTGTTTCACTGGGGCTGAGGAGAACAAATGCAAACAGACAGTCCATATTTCAAGAGGGACCATCTGAGGCATGAACAGTACTTGAATGATCAAGGCCAACCCCTGTCAAAGTGTATATGTAAGTGGGAAAGTAAAGCCTAAATAAACCTTTAAAAGAAAAGCCTTTAATTCCATTGCTTTAATAGGAAAAAAAGCCAGAGGCATGTCAGTTCTTATCCATGCTGCATTCTCAACCCCCATTGCAGATCAATGTCTCTTACCTATCCAACTGAATGTGCAAAGCCTTTTTTGTGAAGCTGCACAGTTTTTCATTCTGTTCTCCCATGACCCCATGGATGACACTCTCTCCTAGAATGAAAGAGTAAAAAATGTTCCTGGAGTGAAAATGGCCTGAGAAAAAAAACACTCTTCACATCATAGAGTAACCAGTACTGAAGTGAACAAACAGTTTTTAAAAAGCCTGCAGTGGTCTTGCTGCTCCTGCAAGGAAGTCAGCGGGAACTTACAACTGTTGAAATTCTATTGGTTAATATACACCTATACAGCATCTGCTGATGACGATCTCAAAGAGCTTTGCAGGAACCCTCATGAGACCGTTAGGTGATTTGCCAGAGGCATCACATAGTAACAGAGCTGGGACCAGGTGCCTAGAACCAGCAAAGAAACCCTCGACACCTTTCGGGAGCAGTGAGCGCTGTCCGGGGTTCTCTGCTTGGTATCCCCTTCTGAAACCCTAGTTTTGAACCTGTGACCTCACACCTGTCCCTGTTTTCTCTTTAGTTGTCCCCCGGACTCTTTTGAAGCCCTGTCTAGTGCCGCTTCCCCCTTAGGCTGGGGGAAGGGCTTTAGAAGTGGGTGGGCTTGCGCCCACACACCTCCCCGGGATCCTTCAATAGGACCAGCAAAGAAACACCTGGCTCAACAGACTCTGCTCATCACCATTATTAACATAACCTAACTATTCTTTTTCAAATATAAAATTCTGTGATATTTGGTATGGTGCAGGGTGGGATAGGTAAACACAAAGCTTTCCAAACTCATTCACTCTGATCCCCCATGTTTATATGGACATCCCATGAAACTATAGGAAGATTTACAGAGACTTCTGTTTAAATCCGGCTTGAATTTCTTCCCAAGCTTTTCATCTGATGACTGTGCAGTGATCTGTGAGAGATATGAACGCAGTCCAGTTCCAAGCGAACTGCTGCCAACTTTTAAAAAAAGAAAAAGAAAAAATGCACATCATTTTTGGCAGGAAAAGATTTAATCTGCATTAGCAGTGAACTCTCTTCTTGCTCAGTGGTGGCTCCTCTGGTTCAGGACAGAGCTACCCATATAGCAAAAAAAACAAAAAAAAAACAACTTTTTCTTCCACTGTCCATGTAAGCAGCTGTGGCCCAGTGGCTTAGAAATCTGCTAGCACAGCCAGGGACCCAGGAGATCTGATACAAGGTCTTATCAGACTTAAGTTTTATCAGTTCCTGTAGTCAAAAGGAGATGGTGTTAATTTCACTGTCACAGGAGCAGATGAAACTATTTGGTAACTGACAAATTGCTGCTTAAGTACGACCACTTTGATGCAGACAGGACTTCAGTGCGCACCAAAGACCACAGTGGAAGAAAGTTAAAATTATGACCAACGGGCAAGAACAATGCAAGGAAATAACCGGCAGTCATGGCTGAAACATGCTACAGAGCAAAGTTCTCCAGAGCAAAAAAACAGTCAATCACTGCGTTCCTTTGTGACTAGATATTTGGGAATGATATGGAATAGTTCACACTTAATGGTACAATTCCACACTTCTGTTGCTTTCTGATTCAACTGCACATCTTCTGGAGAAAAGCCTAACTTTCCTTACACATAAAATGGGATCTGAGGAAGGGGAAGGTCAGCGACAGCCAATTCGAAGCAGCATGTTTTCACTCCATGGACTCAAATAACTTCCTTCCTGTCCCAAGCTAGGAACAAACATCCACGGTACTCTGGCAGGAACTCATTTTCCAATATAAGATAAATTTGAATCCAAAATTATTTTTTCCTAGAACAAAGCATTTGGATCACACTGGGTGAAATTCAGCCCCTACGCAAAGAACTAACATAAGATCTATTAAAAGTTCCATTTAAGGTTAAACTGAACTGTCAGTTTAATAGTACTAAAGCCAACACAGATACTTCGTTATTTATTAGAGGATTTGAGACACATTTTAAGAGGCCAAACATAATCCCATGCTTCTGCTTTGGTGGCCTGGAAGGTATCTTTGTGGTAATATATACCTCTGAAAGTATTTACTTTCCCATTAGCAGTCTATACTGCAGCCCACTTATACTTAAGCCTTGGATTATATGCTGAAATGTTAAAAAAATGGATCCTCCTGAGGAAGCACTGAGGTGTTTCTGCCCACCCAACCATCAATTCTGCACTGAGCTCTTTAAAACTTTACTAGCCTAGGTTTGGCAGAAGCCTGATTCAGTCAAAAAATGCTGTTTGTCACATGCCCAACAATCTACACTAATCTTTAAGAGAAGACGTACAGGAACATATATTTTACATAACCCACTACCTTCCTGAAGCAGGTCATCTGCTGTACTGACTCCGTGCTCTATTAGTTTCTGGCATTCATCCAATGGCTTGATGCTCTCTTGTTCTATGGCATCCACTTCCTGCAGCAATGATACCAGTCGCTCATCCAGCAGCTTCCTCAGGGTCCCTTTTAGATCATTAAAATGCTGCTCAAGTACATCCTTTGTCAGAGCTGCACTCTCCCTGATCTGACTCAAGACAACAGAAAAGAGAAGGATTCAGGGTCAATGGCTGAAAAGAAACAGCTTTTATCATTGCGAATCACAATGCCTGCTTTTGCTGGTGAAAAGCTATATGCGAGGCCAACTTTTACAAAGGCTCTCGGACAATTAAGAAACCTACTCGGATGCCGTCATTTTAGAATGCTCATTTTATTCAGGGTGCAAAAGCAGGGGAGAAAAGAGGAAGTGAGGCTACCCGAACGGAAGACAAGTGAGGAAAGCACAGCAAGACTTGTAATCCTCTAGAGAAGGATTATAATGAGGAAAGCCACTACAACTGGAAGAGAGTGGTCTTTTTAACACTTATCTCCCCTAGACACAAACTAACTTCCCAAAGGCACACTTATGAGTGCTAAGCCTCTAGTAAAAGTCACAAAGCGGCTGGACAAGAGGATGCCTTTAGGCCAACCAGAAGCTAAGTCATGTATGCCATGCCCAAAAAAGCCAAATGCAAATGAGAGAGTAAAAATTTAACCAATTCAAATCAAGCCAGAACACATTAAATAAATCAATTTATTCAGGGACTATTAGAAGATATAAATATGGTCCTCACTACTGTAGTATCTGAGCACCTCTATCACTAAAGGTATTTATTCCCACAGCACCCTAGTGAGGTAGGGAAGCACCATTATCCCCATTGTACAGATGAGAAACTGAGGCACAGAAGGAAGTTTGTAGTAAAGCAGAGACTGCAACCCACGTCTCAAGTCCTTGGTTAGCATCCTACTCACTGGACAACTCTTCTTCTACTGCAGTGCTTTTCAAAAAAATTTTTCACAGGACTCAGTTGAAAAACAATTATTTGAGCCCGTGACCCATCAATTCTGCCTCTGAGCAATGCACTCCAGTCTTTTGGCAGCCATAGCTGGAGGCGTCATGACCCAGTACCTGAGTGTCTGCGACCCCGAATTGGGTCCTGACCCTAAGTTTGAAAACCACTGTTCTACTGTACTCTATGGACACTGGAGAGGAAATCTGTTATCTATTTCATAGATATTAAAGATTTGTACTGAAAGTTATGGAGAGTTGAGGTCTTGAAAGTAGCTCACGCAATTGTCCAGGACCTGTCATGTCACTACTACATTAACCAGCAGAGTGGCATTTCCCATCCATCCAGAGCACTGAGACAATCAAATATTCACTTCTGGTGCAGCCGGTCCTCCCCACACGCTGGACTCGCTTTAGTAAGGAGAATGGCACGACAGCATCCAGTATTAGACAGAGATATAATTGTGCGTACTTTAGCACTCCAAAGATCTTCATTGTTGACTCACCACATTATAGGCTGAAATATTAAGGTACTAAGAGCCTTATCCAAAACCTACTGAAGTTAGTAGAAAGACATTACTGATTTTTGTGCATTTTGGATCAGGCCTGATACGTGACCAGCCGGTATTTAGAGAAACCTACAACAATTCAGATCCAGAGTGTGGTAAGTGAATGGCTACAATTTTTACTCCTAAATTACAAGAAGACTGTCACATTCCCTCAGATCAGATCAGACAAGTATCCCAGTATCGCCAGCATCAGAAGCTGAGGCCTGAAGCCAGTAGGAAACCCTTGCATTCAGTAATTACGAAACACACTGTCCCCAGTGAAAATTCTCTCCTTTCCTCCTGTACTTAGAGGCTTAACCCCAGAAGCAGGGAGATTTGAATCCCCTACAAAACTTTTCTTTTTAGTTCCTATTGCAACTCTGCATAATCTTGTTATCCATACAATCGTTTGAACCCTGCCAAGCTTTTTGCCTCAATCTTAGGGCAAAGAGGGGAGTTCCATGGGGGGCCAACTGCACATTGTGTAAAAGATGATTTTGCTTTGTTTTTCAAAATCAGCTGTGACTACATCATCTTTGAACTGCGCTAATGTTTCTCTTGTTCTTTTACTAGGAGTTGGGGTGAATATGCCACCATAGCCATTTTGAATATGCAGCTATCGTTAGCATCTTTATTACAAAAAAGTAGTTGTTGAAAAAGGTTTACTATGAAGACTATTAGGAACTTGCTGCATCTGATTTTTTTTTTAAAGAAGGAAACATTTGAATACATGAAAAAGTTAATCATAAGCTAAAAGTCAAAATTAAAATACTTTCCTGTGAAGAATTTTTATAATTTATACACACAAGGAAATGCTGCAATATAAGCCAAGCCCTTAGATGTATCTTCTAGATCTTTAGAAGTACTAACAACCGCCACAGGAAGCTCTTTGGTTAGGTAAAATAAATTTCCTCTTCAAGTAATATTCATGAGCCTCTGCAGCTGCCACACAGCTTGGCTTCCCCTCACTTGTTATTTTCGTATTTCAGAAAAAAGGAAGTGTTTGGTAGAGTATATACAGGGCAGGAGTGGAGGGCAACAAAAGAGAATGGTTATTCCCTAAGCTCATTAGTGTTTTAGTAGTAGTAGCTACAAACTCAATCAGTATCAGAAATCTCAGTGTTAGAGCGAAAGTTGTACAGACAGATAAGAGAGGAAAATGCTGGAATGTAAAAGTACAGAGGGGCTTGAGAATGGATCTGAATACTGCAGTAAAATGGTGGTTGATGCTGCAAAGTGGTCCACAAAGCGAATGCTTCCTGCTAGCTCTAGCCAAATCTAGGCCCCTTGAGACTTCCGAGTGTGAGTCTAGTTTGGCAAGACAAAGAAGGAGTTTTGTGGCACTTTTACAGACTAACATTTATTTATTGCATCAGCTTTTGTAGGAGAAAATCCCACTTCCTCAGATGCTTCAAAGATGGGGACCTTCCAGAAACTTGAGACTTCCAAAGGTGTAGCTGTGTTTATATAGTTCAGCAAAACAAACAAGGACTCCTTGTTCGTTCTGAGACTTCCAGAGGCTTTTGTGCACAATGCATGGTTGATTCATGTCCCCCTTGTCAGACATCTCTTTACGTACTGTAAACTTTGTTGGGAACAACTCAGCACAGGACCCCCAAAACTGGAAAGCAGGTGTAGGGGAACAGAAATAAGTGCACATCACAAGCACAGAACCATGCCGCAAGAAGATCAAGAGAAGTTGCAGGAATAAGAAGAGATTCAGTGCCGATGAATGCAAAGTTCTGTACCCAAGGAGAGGAAATAAACAGCACAAATAAAAGTGACTGTAACTAAGCTGTCACACCTACCAAAGTATGTAACCACTGAGCAGTTATGCTCACTGTACTAATGCAAGTTTACTTTCATCTGTCCCATTTTATTTCATGTTATTAACAGTACTGTTGATGCTGGGATGGCAAAGTTTGGATTCTCAACAGCTCTTTATCTTGAGCAGTTTGCAATTACAACTTTGAAAACTACTGTGATTAATGAACGTTAATCTCCCACTTGATCATAACGACAGGGCAGTAACCCACAGAGGTTTCTATGGTTTTCTTTGGGGGTGGGATCAATTTCAAGGACATTACTTGATCACAAGAGAAAAATTCTGTAAAACTCAAAGCCCATGAAAGATCACTCCTCAAGATGAACTAACACCAAGGTTGTGTGTAAGTCTATACTGACAGCAGCAAAATTGCAGCTGTCAGTGCAATCTTCTGGGTTTGATTGAGCGGTCTATGTAGACGTGCTCAATTGATCCAGAATTCACAAAAGCAACTCTAGCCCCAGACCTGGAGTATCAGCAAGCGGACCAGAAGGCATTTCCAGTTCGCTTACCATAGTCTGTAGGGAGTAATTAGTAAATCGGCAGGAGATACTCAAGGTGTTTTACAATGTATCAGTATTCTCCCAGGACTTTAAATTGTGGGGGGGGGGGGATAGTGGAGGTGCTCACTAAATTGGCATAACAGGGTCACTAGCTGGCAACTGGGGGGTGTTGGGAAATTCAAGGAGGATGCGAGGGGGGGCGTTAGGGAAGTCCCTGCGACATACCCTGCATATCTCATTGACTGCCACCAAAAAGTGCAGCAAGTATAGACTAGGGCTGTGTCTCCAGCCTACGAGAAGCAAAGACATTCATGGTATGTTTGAGAAGAGCCTTTAAATCAGATAATAGGCACCTAGGTCTGAATGCCCAGACCATACTACATCATCTGGGTCTGAATGTCTGTGGAGTTAGGTGCCAAAGCAGGGGCTTGCCTGCTATCAGTCAGGGCATAACATGAGGCTCTTAGTTTTAATTTTCTTTTTTAGAAGTGGGTTTCTACCTCACAGAGTCACAGAAGTAAAACTTTAAATGTGAACTCTAAAAGCACCCAAACCCAAAGGCTGTAAAAGTCTGGGTTTGTTTTGTTTTTTTGTTTTTTGTTTTCTTCTTTAAATCAAACTGACTACTGAGGAGAATAGAATGAACAGACTCAAGACTTTTTAATGCTTGGAGCAGGCAGGTCTCATCCCAGCACTCCTCGGTCAGCCAGAAAGGCAACTAGTCAGATGTTCTCCCACAAGAGCTCATGCTGTTTCCCCCATTTTTTAAGTGCTTGACGAAGTGGGATTTTCTCCCATGAAAGCTCATGCCATTTCCACCATCTTCAAAGCATCTGACCGAGTGGGATCTTCTCCCAAGATAGCTGATGCGATAAATAAATCTGTTAGTTTTTAGAAGTGTCCACAGGACACCTTGTTTGTTTTGCAGAACTAGACTAACACAGCTACTGTGCTGGAACTTAATACATCCATGTGTTTGTCTTTGGAAGTGCCACCTGACTCCCGGCTTGTTTTGCGGGGCTAGACTAACACAGCTGCCCCTGTGGCATCACTTGGATTACCAGACAGGGCTGGTGCAATACTGTAAGCCGGACAAGCGTTGTATGCGGGTGCTGACATTTGAGGGGTGCCAAAATGGGGACCGTGCTGTTGCGCTCCCCTGTGACATTACTCGTCTGCACCAGCGTCTGTTGTGCTGCAGGGGGGTGCCATAAATGTTAGCGCCATTCCTGTTACCAGGCATCAGGCAAGAGGAGGGCATGTCCTCCTTTTTACCTTTATGTTCTCTGGCTGGCTGGCATTTTAAAAATACATAATTTTGTCTGCCTTTTTACTGACGGGTTAAAGTATGTTGGAATACCTGGGAACACCCTATTTTTTAGGAGGAAGCATTCCAGGACCCTTTAAAACCAGAAGAATGTGACATTCAGGGCTGGCTCTACTGTGAGGCAAGAGACAGACATGGCTTCAGGTGACAGTTCTTAGGGGCACCTAGGCCCCCTGAAGATCAGGCTGGCTCCCACCTCTTCAACTCTTTACTAGCAGCTCAGGCACTGTTAGTCCAAAACAAAACAAAACAAAACCCAAAACCAAGGAGTCGTGTGGCACTGAAAAACTAACCGATTTATTTTTTGTGTGAGCTTTTGTCGGAGAAAATCCCACTTCGTCAGAGGCTTTGAAGATGGGTGATCTTTCAGAATGGAATGAAAATAAATGCAAGGGAGTGTAAAACTGTTAGTCAGCCTGCAGCTTAAGTCCTGTAAGCAGAGTGCACTGTAAATCCCTCTGCAGCAGGGCCGGCTCAAGGGATTGCGGTGCCCCAAGCCAAATTTTGATTTGGCACCCTCCCCTCTCATTCATGGAGGTTGCAAATGGTTTTCCAAAGTGCGTAAATCTCCAGCATCTGCCTGCAGAGGGATTTAAGTGCACTCTGCCTACATGACTTAAGCTGCAGGTTGACTAAGAGTGCCTGAGCTGCTAGGAAAGAGTTGAAGAGGCAGGAGCCAGCCTGATTTTCAGGGGAGCTAGGCGCCCCAAAGAGCTGTCACCTGAAGCCACGTCTGTCTCCTGCCTCACAGTAGAGCCGGCCCCGCTCTGCAGCCAGACGCTGGAGATTGATGCACTTTGGAAAACCGTTTTCGACCTCCTGAATGTGATGGGGGGCACCAAATCAAAATTTGGCTTGGGGCGCCACAACCCCCTATGACACTAATTCTCCAGGTGGCCTGCCCTGGCCTTCATAGCAGGCTTTGGCATCTGGGCAGCTCCTGCTCACCGGCCAGCCCCCAGCCCAGCTTTTAAAGGGAAGCCTGGACTCTGCCTCGCCCAGCTGGGCCAGGGAAGGGGCGTGGCCGGGCTCTTCCCGCTCGGCCGCAGCGGCTCCCGACCCCCGGCTGGCCCCGCCCACGTGGCCCCCCGCCCACGTGGCCCCCACCTGCTGGCGCGCCTGCTGCAGCCCCCGCAGCCTCTGCTGCAGCTCGCGCCGGTAGCCGCGCGCCGCCTCCACGCTCTCGCGGGCCTCCTGCAGCAGCAGCAGCGTCTCCGGCTCCATCCCCGCCCGCCAGCGGCCGCCCGGCCCGGCCCGCCGCGCTCCCGGAAGCGCCCCGCATCCGAGCAGCGCCGGCCAGGGGGCGGGACGGGGCGGGGCGGGGTTTCTGCTTTTGGTTTTTTGAAAGCCCGGAAAACTTTATTAGCGCCCGGCGGGCACGAGCGCCAAGGGCCTGCTCGCAAAAGGCGTTGCGGGACTGCGGGGGCCAAGCGTGGCCGGCTGCCGTGCACTGGGGCTGGCGAGCGCCCGGCGGGGAGCCGGATATGTGGAGCCACGTCCAGGGAGTTCGCTAACCCCCCTCTTGTGCCCCCCTGTTGTCAGCTGGGAACAGGGTTAGACCGATTTACTGAGCCCCCCAATGCTCCCCGGATTTCCCA
>ML682071.1:4728750-4861348 GCA_007922195.1 Podocnemis expansa
TTGATGTCCCACTGACTTTTTTTCCCCCCACAAAAGCTCATGCAACAAATAAATCTGTTAGTCTTTAAATGCCACAGGACTTCTTGTTTATTTTTGCTTTACTAGACTAACACGTCTGCCACTTTGGAACTTGCATCCCAGTGGTAGCTGTCATAAGATGTTTAGGTCACTAATCCTGCCAAAGTGATGGCTTAACAGTCTTTTTAGTCATAAAAAGTCAAGGGGCACTAAAATACTAACAAATTTATTTTTCACATGAGCTTTCATGGAAGAAAATTCCACTTCATTGCATGCTTTAAAGATGGGGAACACCAAGCATCTGACAAAGTGCGATTTTCTTCCCCAAAAACTCGTGTGATAAATTTGTGAGTCTTTAGAAGTGCCACAGAGCGCCTTGTTTGTTTTGCTGAACTAGACTAACACGGCTACCACTGTTTGTTCTAAGCTCTGCGCATGTGTGCGCGCACACAGGTCATGAAACTCGTGCACACAACAAAATAAAGTGAGCACACAAAATTAAACAGCGCTAATATTAGCACAGAACAAAAATTTTTTGTGTACCTAAAGAAATTTGTTGCACACACAGCCTATGAAAAATTAGAGGGAATGTTTACGGCTATCTATCCCTTTGGAATTTATTATTTGTAATCTTTCTAGATTCCTTGAAAGATTAGAAAGGGGTCTGCTTAAAGTTCTCTCTTAAAACATAGTGTAGTGTAGTCTGTTCGTGTTTCAGGCTTGGTCTAAGCAATCCTGATTTCAGCTGCTTTGATTAGTAGTGTAATTGATTGATTTTTACTGAACTAGTTAATGTGTAAAAAAAATTATAATAGAAACAGTTGTACCAATATAAAGCTGGTTCTGTACTCCCAGAGTGGACAAAATTGGCTCACAGCTAAGCGTCAGCAATTCTGTTTTTGGCTGCCAGAGGGTTCAGCCTACTAAAACTGGTTGTCATGGGAACCAAAAACATAGATTTGTCTAGAACTTCCTTATTCTAGCTTATTGCTCTAATTTTATTATAATTTGTACCAGTGTAAGGACCTTTATACCAATACGACTGCATCCTCTCTAAGGGGTTGTATTGCTTTAATTATGCTGGTTTCCTACCAATGTAGTTAAGTAGTAGAAATATTGCATGTAGACTGGACTTGCTATCAAATTCATAGGTTCTTTTATCCTTTGTTGCAAAGTTCATCACACTGTCTTCACAATATAATGGCATTTCAAATTCTTTTTAGATTGATTAAGAAACTAGGTGCAAGAAGCATAGTAAATTATTACGAAATAATTTGTACATTGTGAAACTGCTTCTCTGGTAATATGATGAGTAATATTTTTCATATATTGTAGAAAGAAGAAATTTAGGTTGTGTAGTATGGTTTTCCTTAAGACACATTTAATATAAATATATGTGTTTCAATACTGCCTTTAGTCCCCAGTCAATATCGGGTTGGACTAGGTGCTGTACAAAGGAGCACTTTGGTCACTGCTCTGAAAAACATATGTCATATAGATAATTTTGTCCTGAAGGTAGGCTTCCTTAACTAAGGCAGTCCAGGATCCTTTCAAGCTGTTTTAGGCCCTTATGTTGTAATTAGCTTCCTGCAGTCAGACTTACAGAGCCAAACTGAAGTCATTGTGGGGGTGCAGACGTTTGGAGGTCTGCGCTGCAGAGTGAGTTTCAAGATGGGGGTTTTAAATTCCCTACTGAAGTTGCTGGAGAGCTTATAAAAAGTTGAAACCTTTGTTGGAAAGAGAATAGTAATGTTGAAATGCATCAACATGTGAGTTTTCCTTAGAGAAAGACTTGAATTTTTCTTCTATCCTCTAAAATAGTTTGGCAAACTATATGTTGCCTCCTTACATACATCATTAGTCTAAGTAACTTGTTGTTAATATGGTGATTTTTTTTTTCTTTCTTGTAGCCATGCAAGAAACTGAGAGAGGAAGATCCGCCTATAAAAACCATTACAAAATATTTTGCACCTTTAGCGAGACCAGTGGATAAGGTGGTGTCGCCACCAAAATCTAACAACATATTGGATTATTTTAAAAAGACGTCTACAAATGAGAAGACCATTTTACCCATTGGAGTAGAGGAAAGTAAAGTTAACCAGTCTTACCAGCTGTGTGTTGATGATGGAAAAAATTGCAAATCACCTTTGAGACCTTCAAAATCTTTTTCAAAGCTGAAAAGGAGGAAGAAGAGAGTTAATTTAAAAGATATTAAGAGACCCGAGAATGAATGTTTGATAGAAATTAATAGCAATGACAGTCCAGACACAATGAAACAAAAGGAAGAGTGCTTAAATACTAGTTTTATTGCTAGCAGTGCTTCTGCTTTACTTGGCCAAAGCTGTGTAGAAGAATTATCAGTAGATAATCAACAGAGCAAAAACTCTTCAAATACTGTCAGCTGCAGAAAAGATGCCAAAAAAACTGGATCCAAACTAAATAAATCAAAAAATTACCTACAAAAAGCAAGGAAGAGGAAGCACAAAGATGATACTTATTTGTTGGAAAGTCTCTCCTCTGAAAAGCAGCTGAAGGAAAAGGAAATAAAAGATAAAAAACAAGTCACACCTTCTAAAATAATTGAAAGTAAGAGTACTGTAAGTAATTCAAGCCTTGAAGTTAATGTGAATAAGACATCACAGTTAAATGATGGTATAGTCACAGTGTCATTTGAGGACTTTTTGAAAAGTCAAGGAGAAAATAAAATGGATCAAATTCTAGAAACAAGACTATCCACACTAAACAATTTTGTGATGGCTAAAGAAATGGACAAAAATAGTAGTACCAGCGATCTTGAAAATGGTGAGGAGTCTCAGCAAGTATCACTTAGGACAGTAACTGTGCTTGCACAGATTCATCCCATTCCACCAAAATCTCCTCTGCTAAAGGAGCAAAAATTTTCTAGGAAAATCCCTTCTATCTTTTTGAAGCAAAAAGGGTTTGAAGTAGAAAGAGAAAGTCCTCCTGTTTTAGAGGTTGAACAGGCTGAACAAATGACTCAGAAAAGAAAATCTAATGTAGTTATAGAGGAGGAAGAACTGGAATTAGCTGTATTAGAAGCTGTGGGTCCTGAAGCTGTGAAGCCAAAATGTACTGTGGAAGAAAGACATCAATTTATGAAAGCTTTTAGACAACCACCATCTGATATGGTGAAAAGTGGAGTTAAAAAGATACCTGGAAAACTGAAGGAAGTCAGTGAAAAGCCTTCAAAACAAACTGAAGGAATGGAAGAAGGTGAAGCAACCTCAAATAAAAGACATGAAAGTCAACTAGTAAAAGATTTTGTTGAGAAACATCCACGCTGTAGTGCTCAAAAGAGTGGTACTAGCAAGCGGAGAACTAATATGCTTAAAAAGAAAGGAAAGAAGGTCTTGGAGACTGAAGAAACAAGTGTTCCAAATAATAGCGAAAATACTGGGGCTGCACATGTTAGAGAAGAACGCTTAAATAATGCAGAAGTTCCACCACAGCCAAAACAGAATGAATTAAGGAGGAGTCTAAGGCAAAAGAAAATTGAAACCTTAAGAAACATTACACCTGAAAAAAATAGGATTAATAATACTATTTCCGAAAATGTGCTAGGTGATAGCCCTCTACAGGCTTCCACGCCAAAATCAAGCAGTAGATCCTTGAGGAAAAGTAACATGTATAAGGCTGAGGTGATTACAGTACCTTTTGATGCCAAGAGCCCAATAAGGTAAAAGTTTGCATTTTTAGAATATTTGGTGTATTTTGCTTCAGTAAATAATTTTTATCTACTAGAATGGTTGCTTATTTTATATACATTTTAGCATTAAACGCAAGAGATAATTGGATGGAGAAGCATTCCTAGGCTTCTTGCAAGAGTAATGGGCCTGTTGAATAGCAGTGTGAAAGAACTGAACTCTGGACTGGTCTTAGGGCTAGTAGAGCTGTATGCTGCAACTGCTGTATATACTTGGAACTTTGCAGCATTGGGTCCTTAGTCCAAGACTGGAGATTAATTTCTTCCATGGAGGAAAAATATTGTTCAGTTCTGAAGGATGTTTACAGATCTGGGTATGGGAAGATGTCCTAACTCAGGGGTCTCAAACGCAAATCACCACGAGGGCTGCATGAGGACTTTAGCCTGAGGGCTATACCACGCATGAGAACTAGTACGGTAGCCCAAGGGCCACACCGCTGAAACCTTTTCATACATTGATATTGCAAATATTGATAGCTGTAGCGTCATTGTAGGCTGCAAGAAATAACTTTAGGGGCCGTGTGCGTCCCTTGGGCCATCAGTTTGAGACCCCTGTCCTAACTAATGCTAGTCTGTTGAAAAGAAGATTACAACAGATGAGTAGAAGATGGTATTCAGGATTAAGTATCAGCAAACAGCTAACAATTCCCTCTCTATCCAAGTCAAATTCTGAAATCATCTCGTGTTGTGCTTTTATATCAGGGGGATGGGGTAAGGAAGCAAAAGTGCCAATTCTTTTTCTGAGAGATTTAAAAATAAATGAACTACAGTTAATTTGACACACAGAGAAATGTATTCTCTCTGGTATGAACATTATCATGTGGTCATATGTCTGTATTTGAAGGAAAAATACATTTTATTCCTTTTCAGCATTAGGATTTTTATATTTGTTGACAGCAATCAGTCTTGAATTCCAATGAATCTGAGGTGGAGACTGAGGCCTCTCTTTTTATTTATTTTTTTTTTTTGGTTCATTATGTTTTTCCTTGTTTAGAATGAGGTTTACTCGAATTAATACGTCTAAAAGGTCTGACAAAGCTGAAGCAGTGGAAAATGAAGAATTTACTCCAAGAAATCCAAAGGTAGCTTAAATAACAAGTCTGTTGTGTTTATTTTTTAGTTTTTGTATTTGAGAAGTCGCATGTTGAATATTAAAATAGGTGTAGCACCTTTTTGTTTCCAATTGTATACAATATAGTGTTGATCAATTCGTACTTGAAAAATCCACTCACCTTAGATGAACTAGTAAATGATGGGACCTATATCTTGAATTATTACAGAACTGAAGTTTAAAATTTAAAAAATGAAAATAAAACCTATTTAGAAGATGAGTGAAATCAGATGTAATGTCTGTGTGCAGGAAGATGGGTTCAGCGGCTTTAGCTTTACCAAAATGTAGCTGAGGGCACATGATCAGTAGTGCGCTATGTTGCTCTGAGTTATGTTAGTTAAGTTACATAACTAATGTAACGTAAGTCGATGTATGTTAAATCAGCTTCCAGCAGTGTCCACGATATGTTTTGTTGTTGGTAGGTAGTCTTCCACCTCTCGGTGAGATGGGTTACAGTCACTGATGGGAGACCGCTCTCCCGTTGACTCAGTGCATCATCCCCAGAGCTGCTAAATCAATGCTGCTGCATCAGGGGCACCAGTATTGATTTAGCGTGGTAATGAAGATTGTCACTGAGCAATTGGGACTTCTTTTTCACTGATGATACTGTGAGCACAGTAAAACTATCAAAAATTGTCAGTTTTCTGCTTTAGCAGAAAATCATCATCATCAGCAGCAGAAACATGCTTTGGAATTCTTCACTGGAGAAGAAGATCCAAATGCAAGAGGCTGTGGGGAGGAGGGAAGGATAGATTTGTTGACATCTCTTTCCTTTGGACATCACTCGGGAAGCTGTGCAGATGTGAAGAAACAGAAAGCTCCATTTCTAGCTGCTCTGACAAAGGGTGTGAAGCTTCTGACAAGAGTTGGTACAAAATAGGGTCTCTGATCGGGGTCAAGGGACAGCACTCTGGTAAAAATTCAGTGCCCGTATTTCTAGTAGGCAAGGTTGGGCTTTTCATCCCCAACCAGATCTCACTGGTGTAATATTCCTGCTTCTGGCTCATGGTTTTATGCCTTCAGCCTAGGTGGACTCAATCTGATTTCAAGTGGACAGATAAGCAGTATAAAATTATGTGATATATCTTAGCTCTTAAATGTGTTTCAATATGTATGTAGCTGCTTTCCACAGCATATCTGAGAAATCTTTATCAGAGTGACACAGTAGTACAGTTGCATGGCAGAAACAAGCCACCTTAGGCTTAGCACCACCTGGTATTCTGGTTAGGGTTAGGTTTCAGTAGCAGAAACAAAGATTATTTACACTGAGCTAAGTGCTTCCAGAACAGGGTTTATCATATTAGGGGCCATGCATGAAAGTTTAGATTATCACTACCTAAGCTCTCTTTATTTGTTCCATGGATAAATTGCAGAATCTCTTTGTAGGACTGGCCATTAGGTACTTTTCACTGGCTGTAAATTATTTTTAATTGAATGCTTATATCTCATCTGCTCTATACATTCTGCTGTTGCTCCATGCTTAATTTTCCTGTACTGACTTTTTTATTTTATTTTTTTTTTTTAAACTAAGTTTTAATGGTACTCTCTTCCCTTCTGGAATGATATTTTATGCAGTATCTTTGTGAAAGTTGTTTCCAGCGGTTGTAATAGACTTCTAAGAGTTACAGTCATGATGATCATCACTGGTTAGCTAACGGTGTCTATTTTGGGGACAACCTATGGCCTCTGTTATAGATTCATAGATTTTTAAGGTCAGAAGGGACCAATATGATCATGTAGTCTGATCTCCTGCAGGTCACAGAACCTCCCATTAGCTTCTGAAATGGATACCTAAACTGTGATTGAGTCTCTGAAGTCTCCAAATCATGGTTTAAAGACTTCAAGGTACCAAGGAGCCCCATGCAAGTGATCCATGCCCCACACAACAGAAGGCAAAAAAAAAAAAAAAAATCACAGAGTACCTACCAATCTGCCTTGGGGGAAAATCCTCTCCTTCCCCCAGATATGGCGACCTGCTAATCCCTGAGCATGTGGGCAAGACTTGCCTGCCCCCCTCGCCCCCCAAATTCTTTGTATCAACTCAGAACATACTCCATCTAACATCTTATCTCAGGTCATTGGCATATTTACCACTAGTAGTCGGAGATCAGGAGGGTAGATTAGATGGTCACAGGAGTCCCTTGTGGCTTTGGATCTATGCATCTCCTGTTAAGGAGCTTGTATCAGATGATGCCTGATAACTTCCCTGAGGGAGAAGCAGTGATTCCATCATCCTTTTTTTTTATTTCCTTTTAAATTATATGCTACAGTCATTTAAGGATGGTGTAACTCACATAAAAGGATTTTTATTTAAATGTAGGGTATATGGCTATAATGATCAGGTGTTTTGGTTATTCTGTACTTTGTTGATAGATAAGCTGTACTTCTAAAAATATATCGAAAGCTAAACAATTGATTGAAAAAGCAAAGGCCATAAAACATAGTAGATCAAAGACAAATGAAGATACCTCAACACCTGTAAGACGCTCTTCTCGACAGCAAGCTCTTGCCGAAAAGAAAAAATTACAAGAAAATGAAGTAAGTCCGCAAATTTTGCGTTCTTATATAGAATCAATAATGCTTATTTTAGCAGTAATTTGGTTTTAATTTTTTGTCCCATGTGTAAATTTCTGTTATAGGAGTGTATGACGTGGCAGTGGCATAGTTTTGGTTTTAAATTATTAATTAGTTGAACTTGGGTCTAAAGAAATTGTTCCTGCAATCCATTTGGCTGCGGAATCAGATTCTAACTGGTACCGAACATAGTTTAGTATAGTATTCTGATTGAGTAAAAGTGTCAATTTTAACAACAGGAAACTGGTCATGTGACCCAGAAGATATAGCATCTTGCTTCCTTTAATGTCAATAGGAGTTATAACTAAAAGGGATGGGACAAACCAAAAATAAATGACTTACAAGCATAACTGTTCATAAGTAGAATATCTAATAGACAATATTTTTAAAAAGTTCTGAAATCACACTAACTTTTGCAGTGCTCCCTAATTCCTTTTTTCTAGGAAAAAAGTTCACTCATTTGTTCACTCATCTGCTGCGTTAGCAGATTTTTTTTAATGCAACTTACTCCATGTAATCCTTTGTAGGAAAAACAACTAGAACTATCACATAGAACAGTTTTTTAGTTTTGCAGTGGAGTTTCTAATTTATCAGCTGCCTAAGTGCTTATCACTAATTGGTAGTGTTCACAATTGAAAACTGTAAAAGGAATAATTTGGGGGAAGAGTTTGGTTTTGTTGGTTTTGTTATTTATTTATGTTTCCTGTCTAGGATTCAGTGATAATTTTAGAGTCAAGCCCAAGTACTGTCACAGATTCCACACAGAGTGTGGAGAAGAAGCAAAAGAAACTTCGAAGTTTAAATGATGTACTGGGGAAAAAATCTAGAAGTATGAAGGTTACTAAGAGCTCACACGGTATTATGTTTAAATAAATGCATTTAATTTTTATTTCCATGTACAAATTGCCAATCTCAAACAATAAGACTTGCTTAAACTTTTGATTTGCATGTTACACCAATATATATTATTATTGTTCTTATACTTTACACACAACAAGGTAACTGTTTAGGTGTGCTTTCTTGACAGTGTCCTTGAAATAGACTAGGACAATTTGGAAATCTCTAATTAAAAGAAACCAATGTAGTTTCTGATACTCCACTATTTCTCTTAGTCCTCCTCCTAATTTATGTGGTTTGTAATCACACTTTAGTATGCTTGTACCAAAGAAGAAGCTGACAATGTACGAAATACTGTTTGAGTCACAAGGTAAAAGGAAAATAGAGAGAAATATTGAACGGTACTTCATAAAACATTTTTAGACAGAAGTTTTAAAGTTGACTGTCTCTAGAATGAGAAAGCTTTAAGGAAATTAAATGACAATATTTCTTTTATGAAGAAAGGTACATTAGACTTTAGGACTATTGTTATATATAACACCCAATTATCTAATAGGGAGATGAAATCAGGATGAAAGCATAACTCTAGCAATTATTTGAATGTTATTGTTAATCCAGATCTGCTTTCTTTTTAAAGGCAAAGTGAGAGTCCTACCTCCATTCCTGGGCCAAAAAGCTCAAAGCATTGCAGACGAAACGATCATAATTTTTGATGAAAGCAGGTGAGTGCGGTACAAATTGTGGAGAGATGTACAAAACCTCCATTTAGTTAATAATGACTATAATGTGAAAGTTCTTAAAGATGCCTTAGAACTGCATTTCCCAAACTGTGTTCTGTGAAACTCTGGTGCCCCATGCAATCTAAATAGGTGTTCTGTGAAAAAAAATTTGATGCTTAGCAACACATTGTAAAATAAAAGGTATCCTAAAAAGACTAACTCTTTTTAAATTAACTTTTGAGTGATACGTGTGGCAATTTTTCAGCATGAAACCACCCTATTCTCACACCCTGGACCGGCATGCATGTGTTCTATCAATGTATTCCAAGCCCAGAATTCTTCCGTGACCGAGTTTGTTTGGGAAATGCTGCCTTAGAAATGTGGGATCCAGGAAGATGCGTGTACATTCTATTTTAAAGTTTCCTACTCCTACTAAACCTTTGTGCTTAGTAGGGATCATAATAAGTAAGTTATCTGTGTCACTGTTCAGGGCAGCTATACCTATATTTTACCCTCGGCAGTTCAGCAATGGGACCCACTCATAGTGTTTCAGCTCCCTTGTCTGCTTCCTCTTTTGGGAGGAGACATTCATGCATTTCTCCTTCTGCTAGAGGTGCTCCAGGCTGAACGGTTTTCTGTTTAAGCAGGTTTCCTTTTGCCTTCTTTTGAGAGACTAACAAAAGTGTAATTGCCCACAAGATATGTTACTACACCATTCTTAATAGTCTTTCTAAGACAAAATATATTAAAAAGAATAAAGAACCTAAAAAGTGTACCAGAGTTCAAACCCTCATAAAAACAAGTGCTGTGGCAGAAGTAGTCCTTCAAAACCCCACTTAGGGTTTTTCTTGTGTTCCATGTTCATCACAGAGTCAGCTCAAAACAAGCACCTAGTCTATTGGAGCCTCAGTAACCCTTCCCCATGGACCTGAGGTCTAGTCCTTTAGCTTGATCAGAACAAAAGCCCTGAGTCAGTTCATCACCAAGTTATTTATCCATCTGTCTTTTCTTTGTTGTTTGGTCTCTAGAGAATCCACTTGGACCCTTTCAGGAGACCATAAATAGATAAACAGCCAGACAATAATCCCCTATTCAGGACAAATTCAAAGGACTGGTAACCAGAAGAATTATGTTAGCATACACTCGTCCCCCCACCCCCTGCAGTTACTTACGCTTTCACAGTAACTCTTAAACAATTTCATTTGTAATGCAATGGAGCCTACAGGTGTTAAAGTTAAGGTAGTAAGGTTTAACTTAGTTCACCAAGGTTTATCCAGGATATTGCATGTCTGGAATGAGTCAAATTGCTATTAGACATCAGTAAACTTTATCCATGTTAAGCCCATTGTGAACTCTGCATGCTTGGTAGCTTGAATACTTTTCATTGTCACTTATTTTATGTAAAGCCAAGATACATCTGAAAATTCTCAAGATGATGATCAGTTCAAAGCAAAACGTGAATTTTTGATGAGTGGTTTGCCAGAGTCTCTCAAACGACAAATTGCAAAGAAAGCAGCAGTGTTGGAAGCGTACTCTGTGGCAAGTTGTTCTTTTCAGACAGTTGTCCACGTACAGCAGAAGGATGACTGTAAGTTTGTGCATGACATTTATGTGAGGGTTTTTCTTTCTCTTTTTCTTTTTTTTTTTTTTGGGGGGGGGGGTCTGTGAGTCTTTAGGGGATCTATATTGAAAATGAAGGACTCAGAGACAAACCTCTTTATCTATGGTGGAATAATTGACAGGTCTTCCTTTTTCTTTCTGTTACGATAACAAAACCAAATAAATTTAAACAGTGCTCAGATACTTTAATAGGAACCCATTTAAATTCATAAGTAGATTAATAGCATGTTTAAAAGATACAATATGTAATAAAATAGGGCTTGAAAAAACTACTTAGGAAGAGTAAAAATCTTGCACTGGTCACATGGGGCATGGAACTATGGACTCCCTTTCCCAAAAGGGAATAGGATAAGAAGATCCAGAGCAGCCCAAGTACTGCTACTTCTCTAATGTTGAAAGAAGCTTGGAGGAAAAGAGACCCCTGAGCTGGTTGCCCTTTCCTCAAGAGATGAGTGATTGTGCAGCTATGTTTTCTTTTTAAAAAGGTGAGATTGAGAGAGGAACTAAACCTGGAGCAGCTGCTGCTTGTCTTGAGGTCGAAGGGAGTATTACTGAGTTTCTTCTGGAGGGGGTGGGACTGGGGAATGACAACCTTACAAAGAACTAAAGGAGCCCAAAATTTATTAGAGTTGGAAGAACCCAGCATCTCTAGATGGGAGGAAGGGCTGTATGGGGGAGTGGGGGGTGATGTTGTCCTAATGTAAAGTTAAATAGGCTTGGCTTTGAGGTATAGCTAGATTGGGGGTTGGAATGCAGTTATTTCTCACTGGGTCTAGAAGGCTTAATCCATGCATTAAATACTTTTTAAAACCATGTTTCCATTCTTAATTAGGTTGTGTGATGTGGAAGTTGACATCACCATCATGTCCTCTTCTAACCAAGTTAAGAGAACTAAGCAATGAAGTAACTGATGTCACAAAACGTGCTATTTCAGTTGGCGAATTCTCAGTTATAAATTCAAAACCTAGTGGCAAGAGTTGTTCAGTTATGGTTAGTATTTTTAGTCTTTTATTTCTATGATAACTAAGAGTCGATCAAAATGTTTTTATATATTGTTCTTTAAAAAAAAAATTCTGTGGCCTTAATCAAGGTATCTGCTCATGATTAATTTATTTAGCTCAAAGTTGGCTGATGTAGCTTGCCCCTTGTTACAGGATGTCAGAAGCTATATAGTTCCACATGCTTATAGTGGTCGTTGTGCTTAACAGACTAGTTAAACAATTCTGTTTTAATACTGTAATTTTTCATGTAGGTTTATTTGCTGTATAACTGTTGGGCATTCTGAATAGTTATTTTACATATTGCAGTTGTCTGGACAGAGACCAGTGTTTTCTGAAATACTAAGGAAGTCTTTGTTGGATGAGATCAGATCTTCTAACTCTCAGTTTCCCGTGAGAAAAGTTTTTAACCAGTGTCTAAAAAAGCAAACTGAACATATACTTTTCAAAAATAAAACACAAGGTTAGTAATGTGTATAACTACAAACAACTGGTGATATAGAAACTAGTAAATTTCAGGACAGTTGTAATGGTTTGTGTTTTTTTTAAACTATAAATCATTATGTGCTGAATAAAACTACAATCATCTTGGGTCATTATGACTAATGCAATTCTTAAATTTTAGAAGACAGTGAGAAATGTAATACCTTATATTAATTATATAATTTGAAGTTTTGAAATGATATAACACATTCCATTCTTTGCTGATTTAGTACTCATGAAACAGCATGAAACTACAAATTCTGAACTAGATCAAATAAGCTCTGAAAATCAGAAAGAAACCAAGAGGAAAAGAAAAAAAACAGAAGACCACAAAGCAAAAAGAAGAAAACAAATAGATAATGCAGAGACTGAACTAAAATCCAAGACTTCCAAGGGCATAGCTACACAAGAATTCCACATAGAGCAAACAGACACAGAAAAAGTAACCAATCTGGAAAAAAGCAGACCTCAGGAATCTGATGTTAAAACAATAGAGGACACTGAATTTGGATCAAAATTAAACTCTGTCTCTGGTAACTTTTTACATTTGCTACTTAAGTTGTTAGAAAATGCTCTTGTATTGTACAGTGAATGGAGCTCATGGAGTCCCCATAGTGTCCACAGGGCACAGTTCCAAATAAACCCTTTGGCAGATCCACAGAGGGGGAATGGAGGAGAGTTCAGAATTTGGTCAAGAGGATAAGCCACTTTAGGGGATAGTGACCTAACCCCAAAAATAGATCAGTTTAAATCAAGGCAATATAAATTATGATTTACTTTACTTTCTTTTGTTAAATATCGACTTTGATTAGGTTGTGACTTAGTACGGATTTTCAAATTACTGTTATAATTATGGTGTTAGATTACAATTTGCAATGAACAAACTTTTATAAACATTTTGTTGTATTTTTACAAATGCCACTACCATGATACTAGAGCATCTTACTTGAATTTTACAAAACTGCTATAGTTAGAAACCAAACTGGTGAAAATTAAGGGCCTCATCCTGCAGACAGGTTTGTAACTTTACTCACGTGAATAGTTCCTGTTAACTCAGTTGCAGATTCTAATGGAGGAGCTATCTTGGCATGTAGAGATTCAGTGTATCAGGAAGATTCTGTTGCATTTGCAAATGACACAGTCTACTTGCTTATCAGTGTTTTTCTTAAATTGTGCGATTCCCACAGCAAGGATGCTAATGAGTGAGTCTTAAACTTGTCTTTTTCACTGTAAGTGAGGATTTGAAATATGCAACTTCTTATAGAAAATATCTTTATGTAAAATCTGAAATTCTGCTGACAACTAGAAGACTAATCAAATGAGCAAAATATCTACAATTTAAGACTATATGAATGAGAAGAAAGTAAAGAACTAACAGTTAAGTAGCTGATTTTAAATTGTAAGATTCCATGTATATTGATTTTTCCCCCCCCCCCCTAAAAAAACCCTTTTATCCTGCTTAACACCCCCCACCCCCACAAAAATTAGGCCCAGTACAGGGACAACTGAGTGAAATGTAATCGTCTCTGATATGATGGAAATCAGGGCAGGAAGGGACCTTAGGTCATTTGCTTTGAACTCTATGAATCTCTGCATAGAGACTGTCATGAACTTGGATGTGCTTATATGCGTGATCCTTCAGCAGTGTGAATTCTGTTCTTTCTTTTTTGTGCCTCTTCCCCCAACTGCATGTAGTCCCCTGCACATAGCCTGCTGACTCAGGTTGTGTGCAAGGACCAACATTTGGAACTAAGCCTTGTTGAGTACCATCTTTGCTTTTTTGCTTGTCATTTGGTTCATTTTCCTCTTCTCTTGATTCCAGTGCTTCTCCAAAAAGCATGCTATAAAATAATCATAAGATTCAACTCAACTTGCTTTGTTTTTCTAGATGCAGAAATATTTGAAATGGACTCTTTTTTGCTGTAGGTGGTGAACAGGAAGATGCGCTTTGGACAGAAAAATATCAACCTCAGGACTCCAGTGAACTTACTGGGAATTCAAAAGAAATAAAGAAGTTACACAGGTCAGAAGGAGAAAATATATTCTTTTGTAATATAGCCTTGATTTTTAATAAAGATTTTTGAAATAGTCCTACGTGGCATTCTCATCACCAAACCAGAGAACTGTGGCCTGTGCTAAATTATTATGCAGTGAATGCAGAGCTGGTTGAAAGCCCATACTTTTGCAGTATCAATGGTTCACTGTCAAAGTGGAAAAATGTATCTACTGGGGGGTCCCACAAGAGTTTGTCCTGAGTCCAGTACAAGTCAATATTTTTGTTAAATACTTGGATAACAGAGTAGAAAGTATGCTTATAAAATCTGCAGATGACATCATAGGAGGCCAACTTGCGAGCATTTTGGGGTACATAATTAGAATTCAGAATGACCTAAACAAAATTGGAGAATTGGTCTGAAATCAGCCAAATGAAATTTTAATGAAGATGAGCAAAGTACTATAGGAGAAAAGGTCAGATGCTCAGCTGCAAAATGGGGAATGGCTAGGCAGACAATAGTACTGCTGAAAAGGATCAGGCTGAGGGGGGCATTAGTGGATCACAAATTGAATGAGGCTAAGTTTACACTACAGACCTATGTTGGTATAACGATGACATGCTGCGGTATGAAAAATCCACATCCCTGAGCGATATAGTTCTATTAACCTGATCCAGGCCTTGGCAAATCTGTTTCTGGTCACCATGGTGACCAGTTTTAGTAGCCTGTCACGTAGCTCCACTGAAGAAGTGTAATGGAGGAGTGCCGTCTGGTGATCAAAAGTAAAATTGCTGGCGCCTAGCTGTGAGCCAGTTTTGTCCATCCTGACCTAATGCCTTGTACAGACAGTGCTGTCTTGATGGGAGAGCTTCTTCAGTAGACATAGCTGCTGCTTCTCAGGGAGGTAGATTAACTGCAGCAACGGGAGAAGCACTTCCTGTCAGCATAATAGCTTCTTCACTGAAGCATTACAGTGGAAGCACTACAGTGGTGCAGGCAAGCCCAGAGTTGTCAATGTTACGTAGTTGCAATAAAAGCAAATATTGTTTTTTCATATGTTAACAGGAATGTTGTATAACAAACAAGAAGTCCTGTGGCACTTTTAAAGACTAGCACATTTATTTAGTGCATGATAAATAAATTTTTAGTGTTCAAAAGTGCTACAGGACTCTTTGTTTTGCTCAACTATACTAATGTGGCAACCCCTTAGGGATATTGTATGTAAGACATAATAGGTAACTGTCCTCATAAATGGTGAGGCCTCAGTTAGAGTACTGTGTCCAGCTTTGGGTGCTTTTTAAGGCATGGATACATGGAAGGAATTAAGAGGAGAGCAGTAAAAACAATAAGAAGTTTAGAAAACATAATCTGTGAGGAAAATAAAAAATAAGAAAGAAAAGAAACTGAGCATGTTTAATCTTGAGAAAAAATGACTGGAGGAAAGGACCTGATGATCTTCAAATACCTGAAGGGCTGTTACAACAAGGATAGGGATCAATTGTTCTCTGTGTCCCCTGAATGTAGGGCAAGAAGTAATGGATTTAATCTAAGATTTTAGGTTAGTTATTAAGAAAAGAGTCTGACTGTAAGGATAGTTGGGCCCTGGAATAGTAAATAAATCTGTTAGTCTTAAAGTGCCACACAACTCCTTGTTGTTTTTGTAGAACCCTAGTAATTGGAAATTTAAGAATAAGTTAGACAAACAGCTCTTGGGGTGATCTAAGTGTACCTGGTTCTGGCTTAGTGCCGGTGCCTGAACTAGATGGCTTCCTAAAGTCCCTTCCAGACTCATTTCTATGATTCCATTGTCGTTTTTCTGAACATCACAATATTTGGGAATTGAGCTCTGCAGTGTTTGGTATTGTGTTGCAGTACATTTTTTGTCTTATTGTGGATACAAGTTTAATGCTAGTGGATATAAAATGATTTACTCTCCATATGTTATTTTATAGTAGAGTCATGGAGCCTCAATCTGGACTGGGGCCTTATGGCACTAAATGCAAGCACAATGAGCACTCGGTTGAAGTGGAGTGAAATGTTTCCAGTATTCAGGCTAGATAGTGTTTCAGTGAACCTGATTTTGTAAGATTGACAGCAGTGGGGACTGAAATGTTTTACTTGTACTCAATAGGCACAATGTGTTCAACAGGAGTCAGAGCTCTGCCATGCTCTCATACATAGGTGCTTCAATCTGATAGATGTATTATGAAAGGGAGATTATTTTCAGGATGAAGAATAGTTTAGTCCTCATGATCATCCAGTCCTGTCTGTTCTTCTTTTGACACTGTCGAGAGGTATGCTCGTTGTTGTGCAGATTCTTCTGACAGGGATGCCTAGTTTGGGTGGGGAGTGGATGGTTTCTATGTTGTATCTATCACTACTGTTTTCCAGCACGTTTCATAATGAGAAACTTCGAACACAATTCGTGTCTCAGAGGCCATCAAATAGTTGTTTTAAGATAATGATTTTTGTCTCAACCACCTGTGCTGAAGTGAAACTTCTTGTTTATGTTACAAATGACTGTATTTCAACCAAATGGTAACTTATTGCACTTTAAGGGGTGGGGACTGAAAATATTATCTGAGGCATCTTTTGGAGTCCTATAATAAACTGAATTGATTTTCATCATACTGTTAGACATAAGTGTCCCTGACACAACACTGTCCTGACTAGCAGCAGTCTTTGTGAAGAGAAAGGACCTTGTAAAGTGAATGTTGATCTAATATTTAGATCATCCTCTGCAATCATGACTGTTTTTGTCAGCATCAGTAATAACATCAATATTGCCTTAACAATAAAATGGAGTATTTCCAGGGAGTGAAAAATTCAGATTATGAACTTGAAGGGGGGGAAACAGACACACATCGGCTGTTTTACTAAAAATTGTTTATTGTGTAATAATAAACTACCAATCTATCAGTTTGACTAGTGTGTCTATTCTTTGTTGTTTATTTTATATTCTTCCTGGAAAAAATAAATGTAATTGTTTCTACAGTTAGCTAGGTTAAATGGAGAGTGGAGAAGGAATCCTTGAAAAGAGTTGTAAGCTATACTCTGAATTTGGGTCACTTTACTGAGTAATATTTGATATCTCTCTTCTGGGTTTATTCCCATAGTTGGTTGAAAGAATGGAAAAAAAGAGCTGATTGGGAAGAAAAAAGAAATCAGAAGAGTGAAAAATGTGACACAGACACTCAGCAAGGTACCAGAAGTTTTCCACATTTTGCAGAATATTGACTTTAAAGACATACAATCTGTATGTTTGAAAAATATTTAAACTGTTTCCAAATATGGAAAGTATTCCATGGTCATGGTGTCATATTTCCTCTGATATGAGAGACCAAGAATTGATAATGGTTAAAATGATTATTAAATTGTTTCTGTTGATTGAAATTATTGAGTAGATTCTTTGGACAGCATGGATTTTAAAGATGACAAATCTGACAGTGAGGGAGACAACCCCCTCTGCAATACTGTGCTGATTACTGGCCCGTCAGGAGTGGGAAAGACAGCTGCCGTGTACGCTTGTGCTCAGGAGCTTGGTTTTAAGGTTTGTTTTTAGGCTCTTCTCTAATTTGTACCTAGTAATAAATAACTTTTTGAAGGAAGCTAAATTCCTTTTCATACCTTATTCTTGCAGATATTTGAAGTTAATGCCTCTTGCCAGCGAAGTGGTAGACAGATTCTATCTCAGCTAAAGGAAGCTACCCAGTCTCATCAAGTGGACAAACAAGGTGTAAATGCTCATAAACCTTGCTTCTTTAACAGTTGTAGCAGCACTAAATCCCCAAGTAAGTTTTTGGTATTTATCTTATCTTTTTCCTTTGGGGGCCCAGCAGAAGAGAGAAAAAAAATATTCATATTGAGTTTACCACCTTTTATTTTGTCAGATTCTGAATGTTTTTGTTTCACTGAATCAGGCAAAATCCCCCACCCTATTTACTGATTTAAAGTGTTTTTATAGTGACTTGATTTGATTATCCCCAATAATTATTTCTGCATTGTAGGATAAGTGCTGCAGCATTTCTGTGGGATGTTAGCCATAGGTGAATTAACAAAAAAAGGAGCAAAGTAACTATTGCAGTTTAGAATAGACTATCTTGTTCTAAATACAAAACAGTTGAACTAAACCCGTTTGTCAGATTACCTGAGAAGCGCTTGCAAATATATTTAAAGTTGAAGGCTAATGTAAACTTCGTCTTTCAGAAAAAATAAATTCACCCAGAAAAGCTATTTCACCAAGGAAACCTCCACTTTCACCGAGAGGAGCAGGATTAAAACAAAATTTACCCCCTAAAACATTAGCAAATTACTTCAAGATATCTTCTAAGCCTGAGAACAATGAAGAAATAGTAAAATCTCAAAAAAAATCCAAAGGTAGATATTATTCTTTATTTTGGGGTTACTCTGTTTGCAGATGGAAAAACGTATTGGATTTTGAGAGCTGCTGTAGGTCAAAAGGCATTATCTGTATGGCTTGCGTTACACTGGAGGTCAGATGAAGGGGTCACAATGGTTACTTCTCTCCTTGAAGTCTATTAATCATACCGTGCAAACAGCTACAGAGACAATGTAGTGCAAGAGAGTGATGATTGATAAGCAAAGGCATATCTATAACTTAACTGATAGTAGGCCTTCTGATATCCTGACTATATGTCAGCATGTATAGAAATTGATTACATGAAATATTGAGGAATAATAGTCACTATGACACAGACTGGACACCACACAAGAAAATACACTATTTGTATTGCCATAGTTCCTAGAGGCCCCAAACAAAATTGGGGACCTGCCTCCTCTTGTTAGATGATTTGTAAATATGTAGCAAGAGAGGGTCCTTTCCCCAGAAGGGTACAGTTACTGGAAACACTTAAGTTGTGGCTAAACAAGAGAGATTACGATGACTTAGCTTTTGCCACTTGCGGGGGCTGAAATACTTCTGTCTGTGGGAGAAGCTCTCCTGCTGACATAACGCTGTCCATCCTGTTACTTATGTTGGTGTATCTGTGTCACTCAGGCTGGTGTTTTATTCTCCCTCCATGCAACAAATTACACCATCGCAAGGTGTGTGTAGACATAATGTAATACATCTCAGTCAGTCAACATTTCCCAAATCATCAGCAATCTCCAGGAAACTATGCGAATCATTAATATATAGAGACCTCAGACAACCAAATATTTGTGTGTGTAATATTTATGTTTATGCAGGTTTTTTTTTTCACGTCGTACATTCATGGCATTGCTAGAGAACTAATGTGTTGTGCAGTTGCTTATTAAACTGCTTGAATCATACTTTACTTTTACATTAATCATAAGGTTCATTCTTTGTCTTTATGCAGCAGATATTCAGAATTCATCTAAAGAGAAAGTGGATCTTCAAACTAAGCCAACAAACAAAGAAGTGGGAGGAGAGGAACCCAACAGAAAAAATGCAACGTCTCTTATACTCTTTGAAGAGGTAAAACTTAAATAAGTTGTTGATGCACAAAATAAATCTTTCAATCATATTTATAAGTATAAGGATTATCTACTCATTTTGTACCATGATCATTAAAATTAGACCTATTTGTATATTTACCCACCCATCAAAAATTGAGTATGCAAGTTGACAAATATTTGCCAGCCTGCTCTAAACTAAATTTCTTTAATTTGGTCAAAGCTATTAGTTTCTAATAAATGCAGAAAATTACAGCCCAAAAATGTAATTCAGAGACAGTTAGTGTTATTTTTCCCTTAATAACAACATTGTTACTAAAGTGCCATAAAATATTGCCAAACTTGGACATATAAGACTAAAAGCTCTAGGTACTTACTAGAGGATTTTATTTGCAGCAACCATATTTCCTTAGCTTCACTGTGTTTAGGTGAGTATTATATTAACAGAAAAAGCTGGACACTAGTCAAAATAAACTCCATGACTTGAATTATGAAACTAGGCATTTTATACTTCATTTATACTTTCTATAGGTTGATATAATATTTGATGAAGATGCTGGATTTCTGAGTGCAATAAAGACATTCATGGCCACTGCAAAGAGGCCGGTAGTTCTTACTACAAGTGGTGAGTAATGGGACTCTGCAGTTGTAAGGGTCCACCTGGGCAAATCTAATTATGGGATCAGGGTCAGAGAGAGTAGCTTGCAACACATTAAGGGATTGTTAATGATCTGGTGTTTGCTGTTTAAACATCAGCTGTATTTTTATATTAAATCTGTGTTGCGTTACAAAGGATATATTTGAATATTAAAGTAAAGACATTTGTTCCTTTGATGGTGTTTAAGAAATAAGGAGAAAAATAGTTCTGAAGATAAAATTTCACAAGATTTAATTTTGTATCTTTTGTGTAGATCCAACTTTTAGTTTAATGTTTGATGGTTACTTTGAAGAAATCAACTTTAAAACACCATCTTTGGTAAGTCTTTTTGTTTTTGAAATATAGATAATGTTAATATTTTGTAGTTTAGGATTTAATTAGTACTGTAATTGAAAATCTTAAATTTGAGTTTGTAACTTTCTAATGTGTAGGTTTAAAAAGTTATATGTAATCTGGTATATTACCACAGAAAATGGATTTCTTTTCACTTCTGTACAAGGATTTATTTTTCAGATTAAAGTAAACAATTTCATACAAGCTGCAGAAGATTTTATGTTTGTAGAAGTTCCACTTTAAAGTCTTTGTTTTTCCAGGATTATTGTCAGTCACTGAAAACTGAAAGAGCCTTATTGCACAGAGATTTGTATGAAAGAAACAGGCTAATATGTTGAAGTGTATATTCATAAATAGCTTTAGTTAAGGTCAAATATAAGTTTGAAGATGTATTAAAAAACTTCAGTAAAAAAAAATTAGATCAAATTTAAAGGAAGTTAATTTGGGGGGGGACTATTTGTTCTTTTCTCTTCACTTTCCAGTCTTGGATTTTAAATTTCTTAGGCCACATGCAGTCAGAGTTAAGATGGAAAACCCTCTGGGGCAAATGTTGCTCTGTAAGTATTGCTGATCCTAGGGTCCTCCATGGTCATAAAAGAGACAACAGTTAACTTGGAGAACCCAGGCAGAAGGATTTGCCTGTCACATTTGCTGTGAAGTCCAGTATGGTGATGCCTCGTGCACACACATTAGGTATTAGAATTAGATTTGGGGAATCACCGTTCTGTTTACCAGCCATTTTAGTTCTCTTTACTAGAAGGTATTAGGAGGGAATTTCTTGGCATGTTACAGTATATAAAAGTAACTTTCGTCTCGTGTGACTTGTCAAGTCTGGATAGGTTAGCGTGTTGTCTTTTAATGGTTTTTTTCTCATATGTTTTATTCTAGGCAAATGTTGCTAGCTATCTACAAGTTCTCTGTTTGGCTGAGAATTTACGAACAGATTTAAAAGATATAGTCACTTTGTTAACCATAAATAACTGTGATATCAGACAAAGTGTTCTTTATCTACAATTTTGGATTAGGAGTGGAGGTGGGTGCTTGAAAAAAGAAAATTTAGCACTTCATGGTAAGTTGATCTAATTTTAAAGAACAACCATAATAAAACATCTTAAATTAAGATGCATTCTAAATTGAAGACTTTTTTTGTTTCTTATTAAACAATTCTTAAATACCTTTGTATAAGTGATGATTGTCTAGAGTTCTGACAGGAAATTAAGTTTTACTCTAGGCTCGTTTAATTCTCACAGTATATTTACAATAATTAAGTGACAAAGTTTTGACTTCTGCATTTATTGCATTTGTTTATTGTCCCTCACCATTATCTCTGATATTAAGGTTTTTCACAGTTCTTATCATTTCTCATTCTTATGAGCAATAAGAATGGATAGAGCAAAGAACCAACCTAGTGCTCACTCAGAATGGCAGGCAGCCATAATTGTAGGCATCTCAGGCTGCCGTTAGCCCAAAAAAAAGGAGCTCCATTCCCTTGGAACTGAGAAGCTGAACTAGGGAATGAGAGAAGGAAAGAAAAAAGGAGGGGTGAATGGGGGCAGCAGGAAGTATGGATAAGAAGACAGACTTGGGAGGTAGAGAGAAGGGGAAAAGGCAGAGCCTGTCTTGCAGATGACGAAGAAATGTTGAGTATTTCTGTGCTTCAGTTGAAAACTCATGGACGGCCCATGCCGGCTGGCTCAGTTCAAAGGGCTGTTTAATTTCATTGTAGCAGTTCAGACTCTAGGACTCAAAGGAGGGAGGTTCTCAGCCTTTACAGTGCAGTTAAACAGCCCCTTACCCTGAGCCCCACAATGCCAGTCAGCTGGCACAGACCAGCCTTGGGTGTCTAACTCCAGTGTAAATGTACCTTAGAGGGTGATGGAAGGAGCAGGAGGCAGAGAGTGTGTTGATTGTTTACGGTAGGGGGGTAGCAAAGGAGGAAGAAGGGCAGGGAGAACTTAGGGAGAGGGAAAGTCAAGTGAACAAACATGGGTAGGGGGACACTGGTAATTGGAAAGTCACTAATATTTAAAATATCAGTCAGGCAGGATAAGAGTATGATTTATTTTTTAGCATGCAAAAGGATGAGACACAGATAAATAAGCATTGAATTTTCATGAACAGCTAGTGTTTATTTTACAAATAAAATTTATTATCTTTTGGTAGTAGGAAGTGGAGAGACAGAAGGACCAGATCAGATAATTTGCACTGAAAACACTGGCTCCAAGAATGATCTACCTCAAACTGCTATGGAGCTTCCAAAATGTCATACTGGCATCACAGAGACTTTGCTTGGCCTTAAGAACATCTTTTTGCCTTCAGAAGATTTGGTTTCATTTCTTAAGGTATCTTCATGATTTAAGTCCGTTAGCTAATATTTTGAATGGATCTTATGTGAAACATGATGTTTGGGTTGTTTATAGTTCATTATATGTTCTGATAATTTTCTGTAGGACTTACAGTAAACACCATTATTTTACAAAAACATTTAGCCACAATCTTTATAAAATCTGCTTCAGGAATTAAATAAAACCCAAACTGGGAAATCCTTGTTAAAGTCAATATACAATCCTTGGCTGATGACTACTGAGGTGTATGTGAATAGGTAGCTTTGTTGTAATAACAGGGTTCACTTCATATTTAGTTAAGGTAATTATTGTAATACATCTTATATGTTGCAATTGTTTTTACAGCATAAAATTACAACAACAGAAGAATGGAGTAAACTGATACAGCTGCTCACAGAATTCCAAATGAAGAAAGTGGATTTTATACATAGTAACCTTGAATTTATTCTGCCTTTACCAGTTCATGTACTTCCAGAGCCAATGCAAAATTCTAATCCTTCATTTAAAAAGACTACAGCAAGTTCTTCAAATGACATACCTCTTGAAAGTGATTGCTCTGAAAAATCTACCCCTGTCAAAAAGTCTAAAAGAAAGAAGTACCGGAGAACAATTGCTTTATTGGATGACAGTGATTTATTTGATACTGAATTGAACTACTCTGCTGGGTTTATAACTTTGCCATCAGAATTTGCTGAATCATGCTTGGAAGAAAACGAGGATAGATTGAAATTTACAATGAATAAAAAAGAAAAACAATTGGACACTAAAATCCCAGCACAGAAGAGAAGCTCTGCTCTTGCTTCTCATTGTCTAAATTCATTAACAGAATTTATGGAGAACATGTCTTTCTTAGACTGCTTCCTGAACACTAATGTAAGGAAAGAGTTTCATAAAAATGACGGGTGGACAAGTGGTGAGATTAAAAATGGTCTGTCTGATGAGTTTAGCACGGAAAATATTGATTGGTGGAGTTCTCAAAGCTGTAGCGAACTAAAGGCATTTGTAGAAGCACTCAGTTTTAGTAACTGCTCTGCTAGTATTTCACAAAGCATGGAAACCTTGAACCCCCATAAAACACTAGGAAGAGATCAAATTGAGGAAATTACTCTGCATGTTTCAAAAGACAGAAATGATGTATATTTTGGTCAATCAGCTGGCTTAAGGTAAGACTAAAAACCTCCTTGCCATATTCTGCAATGCTGAACAAATCAGTTGAGGGATTCATCTCCCGTCATCCCCCTAATTTCACCTGTGGACTTGTGCTTAAAAACAAATGGTGTAATATGGCCTATTAATTTCTATATGCTTCAGAAAGGACACTAGCAAGGTATTTCTCATTTTTAAAAATGTTTTTTCTTATGGTAATTACTTGAGTTTTGTTTTAAAGTCCTCCATTGTTTTGAAACAACTGGTTGTAACAGGCTTGCTCACGAGTGTTTCCATTATTCTGGTCTACTACAGAAGTTAGGAATTTTTGCCTGGAAAAAGCCGCGCTTTAGAATTAAGTGGCATCAGCAGGCCTAATCCTGCAAGTTACATGTGTGACTGACTATGCTCATGTGAACAGCATCATTGTGAGTCCAAATCACATGCATAGCTTTTGCGAGAGGGAGGCCTGAGAACATTAAAACTAGATCAAATATGGATATTTTTTGTAGAAGCGTGTGTCTAAAATCAAGAGAATTGCATATGGTAATAGGGCAAATTGTCTTCACATTAGCAAGCATCAATATGAAGGTTTGATTTTAGTCAAAAACAAAGGAATTTTCTGTTTTACTACCTTATGTCAGCTATGATAAAGAATACCAAACCAATTACTGAAAAATAAGCCTTTTAGCTGCCATTCCAAATTGTTTTAAAACAAATCACTCTGCCTGAGTTCAAATGTAAAAGTATGTTGACATATACTTAGGTGGTGTCAAAATGATTCAAAGGTCTAAAATGGGTGTATATTATGACTTGAAAAATGATAGTATGATGCAGTGTGAAGTTTATATTCTGGCTGATCCCAGCACACAGCACGTTAGTGCCAAGAACAGATGTGCTGGAGTGCAGCATGGTCTTTTTATGTATGTGCTAAACATATACGTGAGGACCACACCTCCCCCAAAACTTCTTTTCACAGTTGAATTTGGAGAATCAGCAGAGCAGACAGCTTCAGTCTTGTGCTTCCCTCCTCTGGCTGTGGCTTTTTGGGGGTCTACACAAAGCCTACGAGTCAGATTTTGGTTCTAAGATTCCTGGAGTCGTAGAGGATTTATTACTGTGTAATATTGATAATGCATGCATTAGATGGGGTGTTTTTGGATAGCTACCCTCCTGTGCGGTTTTAAATGTGTCTTTTTTTCATGCTCTTGAACAAGAAGCAATGAGAGTTCATTCTCCTCCTTTTCAGCATTCACAGAAAAGCACAGAAGAGGCTGGAAATCATCAAAACTGTATTTTCCACTAGAACGCCTTTAAACCTCGTTAACAGGCAAGCTACAGTAACTGAATATCTGCCCACCCTCCGGAGCATTTGTAGGTCAGAAAAACATAAAGAACAAGGGAAGACTAAAAGAAGGTAGGTTCAGGTTTACCCTCATCTTGTGCTATATTTCAGCATGAGATAGTGTTTATTAAAACTCTAGAAACATTTATCAGGTAACTTCATCAAATGGATGTGTGAAGAGTTTCTCTTAAATGTGTTGCATTCAGAATCGCTGCCTAATTTTTGAACATGAATATTATCAATCCTCTTCTATCTACTCTGATTCTTTTGTCAGGTTCCTGCATTATCTTGAAGGGATTCATCTGGAAATACCCAAAGAAACTGTTTACAGTCTGGCAGCTGGCTTCCCTTAAAATATTTGATACCAGTAGTGCCTTGCACAGAGGGGTCTATATGGTACTTTGATTTTACCATATAATTTAGCTTTTATTGTATATTTAAAGAGCAAAAATTTGTATAATAAATCTTCATGAGTATTTAAAAATGCAGACTGTATATTTCTATGGTGATGTATTGCTTTCCACAATCCAAATGTGCATTCTTTTGGTGCTTATCTATTCCAAGTGTGTTCAAAACCATTTAGTCTGACTGTGCACATAGCAAGACTACTGTATAGTCCCTTCCTCTGATTGCTGCCCTAAAGGTGCGCTTTCCTTTCAGGAGAATTAATCCATGTGTAGGTAGCAGGAAGTACTTAAGTAATGAGCCATTGCCAGCATTTCCACACAGAGAACCTGTTTCTTCCATGAGAAGACTGCTTCATTGGAGTAGGCAGAGGGTTCACCCTGGATCTTCAAAATAGTTCCCAAATAACCCAGCCTCTAACTAATCACAATAATAAATTAAGACAAAATTGAGTAAAAAAAAAAAAAAAAAAAAATCCTTAACTAAAGAAATTCAAGTACATAATGCGCATAGTGTATAAATCATTTTATTTCATGCATTTTATTTACCTTTATCAGGCCAGTCTGGATGTTTTACATGGTGAGGAAATGTTTACTGTTGTTCTAGATAGGACCAAATAGATTTAGGCAGGATTTTGTAAATATTACTTTGATATCTGCGTTTACTTCTGAATTATGTAGTAACATCTAACTTCTAGTAGTCTTGTATATTGTGTTCTATTTTTTATATTGTATTTTATATTTGAAAAACTTCAGCCCAGTTACCTGACATTAAAATCTGTTTTATATCTGAATGGAAATAAATTCATGGATGAGACCTTGGTACAACTCTAAATCTTACCTTTCATGCTGCCACAATATTAAAAGTGCTATGATCTAAACCCCCCTACCGTAATCACCTGAATGTATTCTTTTCCTAAATTAGATTTATTTAAATATGCTCTTTTCACAGGCACTATCACATTTGGACTGTTGCTCTATAGACTAGCATGTAAAGCTCAGGTTAGGAAAACAAAATTGCACATCAATTCATTAGAAATTCCTATAACTATTAGGAGACCAATTGTTTTAGCACCCTCCGTAGTTGCTTTTTCACCCTACATTTTCTGGGCTGCGTCCTTATAGCCTACTTCTGAACACACTTATGATTTATTGTTAGTTTGAGATTGCTGCATGCGAAACTCTTCATTACTGCAGCATTTCAAGCAACCATATGGGGGGTGTATTTATTAAATGGTAACTAAACAAATGTTAGAGTTGTATCAAGTGTCTTAAATGCACTAGATATTTTAAGTATCTATTGATTCTGTACAGTTTTGTAAAGAATAAATATACCCACTGTTTGTAAATGTGTACTTTTCACAATTTCTACTCTGTATAGTTCTTTATATAACTATGACCTATTTAAGTTTTAATACAACACAAATTCTACTTCTCTTTCAAATTATTTTTAGGTTTAGAAAGAATGTTTTGTTTTGGTAACATCCACACAATCCTAACCTGGCAAAAATGTCCAAAGCATCTCAGGCATGTCTTCCCACAAATGGGGGTAGGGTCCCTAGCTCCTCAAGGGGAGGGGAATAGACATCACACCTGAATGAGGCTTATCGTCTGGTGTCATGGTTCTGGGTGCAGCTCTCAGCCACTCTCCCTCATTTATCACATGTCATTTATGCACTTAATTGACATGAAATATGATGAAAATTTGGATGGAAGTTTCAGCTGTTTGGATGCATAGGACAAGTTTCAGAGGAGTAACCATATTAGTCTATTGTGGGGGGGGAAGGAGTGTGGTGGCACTTTGAAAGATCAACAAATTTTATTTGTCAAATAAGCTTTTGTGCACACAATCCCAGTTTGTCAGTGCAAGATTTAGACAGTCTGCATGTGAGGTCCTAGCAAGAAGTGCAAGTCAAAGATGATCCAGGTTACCTGCTTGTTTGTATTGTCCATTGTAATGGAGAAAGGAGATACAAGGAAGGGGATGGGAGATAAAGAACTCTATTTCAGGCAGGTTGTGCTTGAATTAATGTGTGAACATCTACAAAGAGGTATCAGAGACAGGCTGAATGTTTAGTTAGGACAGAGAGAGGTTTGGAGCAGAGGTAGATCTATCAATCACCTTTATAGCAATGATAGCTGAATATGTGTTTGCAGGTGAGATTACCCAGAGATAAGCTGTTGAGGGAGAAGAGGACAAAAACAGAGCCCAAAGGAACCACGACAGAAAATGAGGCAATCCTTCAACAGTCATGCTGAATGGTTGGGAAGGTTGGAGGAGAAACAGGACAGAACAGCAAAGGGATAAGATTCCAAGAAGAGCATGACCAACTCTCTATCCAAGGCAGCTAATGGGTTAGGGAACATGAGGATGGAGTACTGGTTTTGAAATTTGGCTGAACAGAGGCATTTTAAGCAAGAACATTTTCAGTGGAGCACTAGGGGTGAAAGCCAGATTGGACAAGGTCTAGAGCAGAATTAAAGAAGAATTCATAACAGCATTAAAAATCAGTTGTTCCAATCCACCCTCCCTCCTTTATTTTAAAAAAGTTAGGCAAAGCATGGGGGGGTTCAACATAAGGGAGTAAACCTCCTCCCTGCTGCTGCCAAAAACCTTCATCTCCCCCACTTGCTCTCATGCCCCTCTGATATCAGTGGTGGTGCACAATAAGCTGAGATATGCAAGCCTAAGGAGTTGTGCGTTTATGCATACATTAGATAGGCTCATCTTCACCTCCCATCAGAACATTATGACAAAGTGTATGCTTGCCACTATCAGTTCAATCTTTGTGGATCAACAGAGCAGTCAGTGAAGATGGTCAATTGGTCTAGAAGTCCAAAGCACTAAAACCATCCCCCCACCAAGAGCAGTGCTAGGTCAGTGCGATGCATTTCCTCTTGGTTCAGCACAGTGGAGACAAAGGGAGATACGTACGTTTCTATGTAGCTTATGTCTCACTCTGCAACTGCTGCTGAATTCTGCAGCTAGTGTAGACCTGACCTAAGTCTGAAGTCCCAATTTAGCAGTGTCCAGCACTAGGGAGGAGCGGGTGGTTTTGCTTTTTGATGGGAGAGATTGTGTGGTGAGGGGGAAGAGCCAGGGAAAAAGGATGGGATCACTGGGAAAATGGAGAGGTCAGAGGACTGATTGTTCTACAGTTGTGACCAGAGCAGAGAAAGGTTACCTTTTATTTTACAAGCACTCTGGCTGCCATGTTAGGCTATGGCTCTCCTTGATTGTAAACAAGGGCTTGTATACATGTAAAACAGCTCTGGGTTTATTCCAAACTAAGAGTGCCCCCACAAAATCAATCAGGAACTCCAGGTATAGACAAACCGTAAGAATCCACATCCATTCATATAGAGGCAAAGCTTAGGTTACTGCCTAACATACATGTCTTCCATATACTCTGAATGCAGAAAAATCAGAATTTGAAATTGCCTTGATAGATTGCAGTGAACACCAAACTCAAATTTGGCTCCTGCTCATCAGCAAATTCAATGAATCAGTAAAATCTGATACTTGATCACAACATTAAGTTTATTGGGGTCTGCTCCTAATAGCAAAAGGCTTAAGTTGTGAACACTACAAGTTTATAGAAGGCTAGAGCCTGTAGTAAGGAATCATACATTTCCTCCTCCCTGCTGTGTGTGACTGAAAATAGGTTTCTGTAATATAGCATCTTATCCTGGGGAAAGGACAACCGTGGTTGTTGTTGAGTATCAGGTTCGAAGATAAACTGCTTCACGAGAGCCATTCCACTGGTCCGAAAGTCTCCTACCATCAATCCAAAGTGTCTTCCTACTGAGGTTCGGGTCATGCTTAGTACTTTGTGCTGGCGATCTTGCATGAATGTGTTATGCAATAGGGCATACATCATAGCTTCCACCGTGCGAAGATGTAATGCGACAGGCAAGAAATTTGGATTTTGAGCAGGAAGTCCATTTTTTTCCAGAATATAAAAATCTGCTTTAGGAATCCTAGAAACTACTGAAGAAATCTGGAGAGAGAGAGGAGGGAAAAAACAAGCATGCATGCTAGCAAAAAGGATTCTTTTAAACCAGAAACCAAAGCAGATCTCACATAGTTACTGTCTCTCAGATCTGAAAGCTGTTTCTATTTGGTGGCTATTTTAAGACCTGGCCAAAAGTGGGATGTAATCTTCATATGAATTTTGCCCACACTATGGGAATTTCAATGAAAAGTGTGTCCAAACTGCAAATTTGGACCAGCTCAGCTCCTGTCATATGCTGAAGAACATTTGAAACTAAATTAAAACAAAAAACTACAATTATGGTGAAATATGGGAGAATGTTAACACTCAACAAGTCCCCTGGTGCACACAAATTGTACTAGGAAGAGATCACAGATTAGAAATGCTGTAGCAGAGTGACCATTACAAACAGTTCAAAGAATGTTTGTAGGTGACTTTTAGTCTAGAGGTATGTCTGAACTGCCATTAAAACTCACAACTGGCTCATGCCAGCTGGTCTCTGGTTCACAGGGCTCTTTAACGGCAGTCTCAATGTCCCAGCTCAGGCTGGAACCCACATTTTAGGAAACTGCATGGTGGTAGGGTCCCAGAACTGGGGCAGCAGCCCAAGCCAGAGTATCTATGCCACAATTAAACAGTCCTGCAAACACAGGCTACACACTGTCTAACTACCATGCAGAGGAAAGAGGAGGGTGTATTTCTCCTGCAGAGCCCAGCAGAGAAAAAAGTTTTAGAAAAAAAGTCAGCTTTCCATTTGCCACTCAACTCCTGACTGTAGGAGAAATCTTGGGGCTATTAACTTGCTAGATTCTTTATTAAAGGTTGATTGCAGCACTTACAGTTCTATTTTACAAATGTTTTTATGGGTTCCTTTTTAACTCTATATGCAGCTCAAAGATCAAACTAGTAAACTAAATACAGCTTAGAAGAACTGCTAACAAGAAAGCCCTGCACTGGAAAATTTTAAGTCCATTTTTATATACTGTACTAACAGCCCTAAGAATAACCAAGATTAACAGAGATACACATGGAAAGAGTTGAAGTTTATAGTAAAGTCTCAAGCACAGTCTACTCACTTCTTCCAGATACACAGTAGGTAGGTAGGTTCCTGTCATGAATCTCTTACACTCCCTTTGTTGCCAGTCTTTAACTGCTAGGTTTCGATCAACATGAGCCCATGCAATTTTATGGGTGCCGTAAACAATAGACACAATGCTACATAAAGTCTGAAAAGGGGAAAAAAAATTATTGTGCATTCTGAAGATGTAAAATGCTACTTATTCAGCGTCTTAGGGAAAATACCACTTGTTACAGGAAAAGAATGAGTACGCTTTGTTAGTGAATTATTAAAATGTTTGATTTATGGGAATAACTAGTTTATTCTGAAAATAAGAGCAATTTCTTGGTAAAATCAAATTTAAAATGTCTTATACCTTCAGCCGCTCTCTTTCTATTTCAGGTTTAATAAATCTCGCTGGTGACTTGGTGCTTTGCTTTGCTCTCTCTGATCTTCTTACTTCCTCAGCTGGATTGAGGATAAAGTTACACACCTTAACTACAGTTTTATATTGAAAGAGAGGCACATTAAATAAACTCTGCAAGTTCTGAAACTGTCCATGTTTTTCCCTATACTCCATAACATTGGCCAACTTTCTTCCTTGCAGTAGTTTAATGGCGGAAAGCTCTTTCTTAGATGCCGTGTTGAGGACCTGCAAGATGGCAGATTGTTGTTTGGAAGAGTACAAGTCACAGAGTGCATCTCTCGGTCTCTTCAAACTTTGCTTGACTGTAGGGGATTTGTCAGAGTTGTGTCGTACGCCAGATGTTGATATTTTCTGACACCAGGAATGGTGCAGGGGCTGAAGCTCATATAAACCCAAGGAGGCATGAAACAAACACCTTCCTGACGGGAAGGAAAAAAGTTAAAACAACTTATTCATTAACTTGCTGAGCAAATAAATTCATTTCAAGAAGTGGCCCATCTCACAAATTTACTTCTGTTGATACATATTAAAAAAAAAGCTACCCAACTTTTTAATTCCCTATCAGTAAAATTACTGGCATGAGGTGTAAAATTTCAAACAGGTTATAGAAAAAACAACAGCTAGGGAAAAGGGGAGGGCAATGGATCATTTTAAACTTCGTCAACTGTTTATGATGTTATTTAACTGAAACTCGATCCCACCCGTGTTCTGTGACAGAACCTGAAATTAATGACACTCAGCCAAAGATTAGGCCTCTGAGGCAGGGCTGGTTTGAGGCCCCTCTGGGAAGAAGTGGGGTTTAACTTGTACAGCTGCTGCCTCTTGCAGGTAAATGGACCACAGAGCTCACCACAACATACAGCAGCCAGCACAGGTCAAAGTCCCAAAGGGGTTGGCGTACCAAATGTTGGGCAGGAGGAGGCCACGTCCCCTTTTTACCTTCGTGTCCTCCATCTGGCAGGCATTTTAAAAATACGTAACTTTGCCTGGCTTTTTACTTCTAGGGGGTAAAGCATGCGGGCACACCCCGGAACACCCTATTTTTAGGAGGAAGCCTTCCAGCGCCCCCTAACACCAGGAGACTATGACATCAACGCTACATTTTCTCCGTGTGTCCCCCAATGGCCTCCTTTTCCTACTCCCCTGCCCTTCTTTCCAGGCTCAGGGATCTGGTGGCCCTGCCCGGGGCAGCCAGGCCAGGAGCGCTGGGGCTCTGAGGGCGGCCACAGGGCCCGGGTTTGTGACCCGGGCGGGCAGATCCCCGGGCAGGCGAGCGGCTCCCCCCAGCGCCCCCGCCCCGGACGGACGGACGGACCGACCTCTCCAGAGCAGGCCGCCCAGCGCCCCGCGCCCCATCGCGCCCAGCCGGACCACGCCGCCCCGCGCCCCGGAAGTGGGTCCGGGTCCGGGTCCGGGTCCGGCCCGCCCCGCGCGCCCGGCGAGAATCGTTCCGGCCTCCAGCCGGGCCCGGCCGGGGAAGAGGCTGCGCCGGGCGCCCCCCAGCGGCCGCTCCCCGCACTACACCGCAAAGGGGCGGGCTGCGCCGCGGGGCGGAGCCACAAAGCGGCCTCCCCGCGTCTGACCCGCGACAGCCGCCCCCAGAGCCCCTAAATCCCTTGGGTCTGACCCGGGATAGACACCCCTAGAGCCCCTCATCCCATGGGTCTGTCCCGGGACATTCAGCCCTCCACAGCTCCTAAATCCCCTGCGTCTGTCCCGGGACAGTCAGCCCTCCAGAGCTCCTAACCCCCCTGCGTCTGTCCCAGGACAGTCAGCCCTCCACAGCTCCTAACCCCCCTGGGTCTGACCCAGGAGTGTCAGCCCCCACAGCTTCTAAATCCCCTGTGTCTGTCCCAGGACAGTCAGCCCCCCACAGCTCCTAACCCCCCTGGGTCTGACCCAAGAGAGTCACCCCCCACAGCTAACTCCCCTGGGTTTGTCCCGGGCCAGTCAGCCCCCCACAGCCCCTAACCCCCCTGGGTTTGTCCCGGGACAGTCAGCCCCCCACAGCTCCTAACCCCCCTGGGTCTGTCCCAGGACAGTCATCCCTCCAGAGCTCCTAACCCCCCTGGCTCTGACCCAGGAGACTCACCCCCCACAGCTAACCCCCCTGGGTCTGACCCAGGACAGTCAGCCCCCCACAGCTCCTAACCCCCCTGGGTTTGTCCCGGGCCAGTCAGCCCCCCACAGCTCCTAACCCCCCTGGGTCTGACCCAGGAGAGTGACCCCCCCCGCTGGAAGCCAGGAGCCGTGCTCCAGCCCCCGCCCCTCCTTGCACGTCGAGGGGCGAGAGACCCGCTGGAAGCCCGGCAGCCCCCCGAGCGCCTAAACCCCCTGGGCACCAACCCAAGCCGCCGAGGAGGCGGTGGGACCCCGGGGCTGACAGCCTGATGCCGCCTCCTGCCCGCCACGCACGCCGGGGTGGGTCTGGAGGTGCCGCGGCTCCCCTTGCTCGGACCCAGGGAAGCCCCCGGCCCCGGGCGGGGAGGCGGAGGCGGAGGCGGAGGCCGGGGCCGGAGCGGGACTCGCCGGCTCCTCCCGTTTCCTCCCGCGGCGGCGGGCCGGTGCGGCCGGGTGCTCGGCGCTGCGGGCGGGATGGGGGAGCGGGGCCGGAGCCGGACGCTGCTGCTGGGGCTGGTGCGGGCCGCCGGCTCGGGGAACTCGCGGTGCGCGGACTGCGGGGCGCCCGGTAAGAGGATCCGCTCCCCCGACAGCAGCTGCCCCCGGCAGCCTCCCTCTGCCCCAGCCCCGCCAGGCCGCCAGTGGCCCAGGCCAGGGTTACCAGATACCAGCCAAAAGGAGGACACCTCCTTCTTATCTCCATGGCCTCCCTCCAGAGAGGAGTTTGTCTGGCTTTCCACTTACAGGGCTTAAAGGATGCTGGAACGCCCTCTTTTTAGGGGGAAGCCTGCCAGGGCCCCCTAAAGCCAGAAGAATATGACATGAATGCTGCATTTTCTCCATGCTTCCTCCAGTGGCCTCCTTTCTGGACTCCCCTGTCCTCCTTTCCAGGCTTTGGGATCTGGTAACCCTACCCTAGGTCATTCCTGGGAAGCTCTCTGCCTGGCTTCAAAGTTTCTACCCGCCCCCTTCTCCACTGGCACCCCGGGAAACGCTGTGCAGCCCCTGTCCCTAGCTGTGTGTTTGACTTTAACCGAGGGGGAGGTCTGGGCTAAATGAGACCCACCAGCTGCCTGGCTCTGAGCGGTGAAAAATGCCATGTCCTCAGCAGGAGCACATCTGGCCTGGAAAACGATCCAGGGCTCGGGCGTGGACATTCAGGGCTCACACACTTTAAGCACACCGCTGCAGCAGACCCGGGGCTCTGGCACCAACATTTGGGGCTCGAGTCCCGTGAGCCCAGCACCAGCAATGCCCCTGGTCCTCAGCACTGTAGCTAGGTCGACCGGTGTAGAGGTGACTAGGTGACTGAAAGAAATCTGTCAGCCCAGCTGCAGCTTCTCACAGAGGTGGATTTACTCCAGCAAAAGGAATCTCCCTTCCTCTGTGGAAAAACACCTACGCTACAGCTGCTGCAACAACTGGAATGTAGACGTGCCCTGAGTGTGATTTGTGCAGACCACTGAATTCCAGCTGACATCTTCGTAACCATGACAAGGACTTCGAGGGAGCCACCCCAAGCTCCCAGCCCACCTGACTTAGGATCTCTGCTGTCAGGCAAATCCACTGCGGGTCCAATGGTCAGGATCCTGGCATGACTTGACAAGCTGAAATGGCAAAGCAGGAGGTATCCATCAGGACTAGGTAGCTACTTCCTGGACATGACTGACTCTTACTGCACAAAGTTCCTGAAACTGTGCTGAGATCAAAGGGGAACTGCCGCAGCCTTTTACTTTATTGGAAAGAGTCAACAGGTGACATTTAAAGAGGAAACGGCTGTTTAAATATCTAGTCAGTAAAATATATATATATATTTAGACTAGTTTGTGGTGGTACATCTGCCCTTTTGCCCCAAACGCCTTCCATGATCTTATAATTTTCTCCTCTGCTGTTGTGTGAAAGAATCACACAGACAATGAGTTCCAGAGGTGTAGCCGCGTTAGTTCAGTTCAGTAAAACAAACAGGGAGGTTTGTAGCACTTGTAAAGACTAACAAATTTATTTATCTCATCAGCTTTCGTGAGAGACAGTCCAGGGGTGGTGGACTGAGTATACAAAGGGATCGATTAAACTGATATGGTAAATGCTGTCAAAACACAAAGGGGACACCCCGAACACAAGGGGAACGTGCTGTTCCCCTCAGTCTCTTTAATTGATAGTAACTGTTGGTGTGACTTGGGGCAATGATCGGTCTAAAAATGAGACAGTGACTTTTAAACGGATGGTGTCTCTTGAAATCTTATACTTCAGTCCTCAGACTGCTGTTGAATCATAGCAGGAATAATAACCCATTGCATTTATATAGGACTTTTGATCCAGAGACCAGAAAGTATTGTCTGAACATCAATAAGCATCATTATGCCTACTTTAGAGACAGGAAAAGTGAGGGACAGATGTTGAGGCCAACATTAATGTTGAGTGCTGCAGTTTGGGTGGGGGCTTATGTAAGGGCCTGCAGGCCAGATTCCCAAAGAAACGCAAGAGTGGTGACAGCATCACAGTGCCTAACTGTTAGGTGCCTGGAGAAAAACTGTGTTCCACAAAGCCTGAGTTTGCCGCCTTGGCTCCCTACACAATGAATGGGTAGAGAGAAGTGCATTGGAATTGGATTCACAAAAGCCCAGCTGCAGGTGACTTTTTCTGAGGTTAGGCGTCACCTATGCTGGGTTTTTGGGAGGAGGCCAGAAGCTCCCTCAGAGCTTGTAGCCCAGTGACGAGGTTATCCCCTGAGATGTGGAGACCCCCAGGCTAAAATTATGACAGAGGTCTGCCTTCTTTGTCGTATTGTGTAACCTCACCAATGGATAAGCTCTGAGTCTGCTCACGGGCTTGGGCTTTGGGTTCATGAATTGCTCTGGGGCATAGGAGCGCGGATGCCTGGAATGGGGCTGTAGGGCAGCATCGAGAGACAGAAACGTAGGCACCTAGGGAACTTTGACTGCAAAAATGTAGGTCCCGAGCAAGTTTAGGCGCCTACAGGATTTGGCAGCAGCCACTGCTGGCCTGATTCGGGGATTTAGTTGTCTAAAATGGCAGTTGCGTACTTCAGGTTAGACACGTACTAGGATTTAAGTGTCTAAGTTGCTTTGGCAAATGCGATTTGGGCAACTGAGTCACTTAGGACTTTTCACCATTGCACTCCAAGGGCCCAATTTCCAGGGGTGCAGAGCACCCACAGCCTCATGCACTTGACATGACACCCACACCAAGGATCAAAACAGGAGTCTCACACGCTGAACCAATAATGAGCCCAGCTTCTACTCAGCCGTTGCCCTGCCCACACATGCAGGTTTTCTCGCTGTCTTGTCGCCCACATTTGTTTTTAAAACAGACGTTTGATGGCAGACGTGTAGCACAATGGGACGTTTTCACTGCCAGGGTAACCAGATGCAATATCATTGGCTTCACTAGAGTCAGTTCCACCTACGCCAGGCTTGGATTTGATGCAGCTCTGTAAAGTCAGACCTCTGTGACGGAGTGGTTTGGATTAGAGGGCGAATGCCTCATGCATCCTTCCCAGTTTTTTGCTCTATGCTGTGTTCTATGTATCACATCACTGCCATCTTTCCATTTGTGTTAGATCCCGAGTGGGCCTCTTACAAGCTTGGAATATTCATTTGCTTGAATTGCTCTGGGATTCACCGCAACCTTCCTGAAATCAGCAAGGTCAAATCCCTCCACCTCGACTTCTGGGAGGCTGATCTCGTAGAGGTACAGTTGAGGAAAGCGAGAATTCACTTCCACACGCCTATATTTCATTCTTTTTTGTCCTGTGATCCCAAACAGTATGGTCAGATTAATCTCTGGTGGTAGACTCGAGGGATTCCTCTGACCCACAAATCAAATCACTAATAGAAGGTTGTTTCTCTAAAGCAGTGGCTCTCAGTCAGGGTATGCATACCTCTCTAGAGGTTTTCAGGGATACATTATCCTCTAGATATTTGCCTAGTTTTACAACAGGCTACATGAAAAGCACCAGTGAAGTCAGTACAAACCAACCTTTCAGAGAAACAATGACTTGTTTATTCTGCACCATAAACCATACACTGAAACGTAAATTGAGTATTTGTCGTCCAGTTGCTTTATTTTAGAAGTATATGGTAAAAATGAGAAAATCAGCAATTTTTCAGTAACAACATGCTGTGACACTTCTGTGTTTTTATGTCTGATTTTGTAAGCAAGTTGTTTTTTAAGTGAGATGAAACTTGACATACACAAGGCAAATCAGATGCCTGAAAGGGGACAGTAGACTGGAAAGGTTGAGAGCCACTGCTTTAAAATACTATGTTGTGGTTTTTTATAGAGCACCATAAATGCATGTCATGTTTTATAAGCACATAATGATTTTCACATATATAGAGAGTCTTTTAGCTGAGCATCCCAGCGCCCTTTTCAAACATTAATTCTGTCTCTCAATGCTTGTGAAGAGGTGTGTAGATTATTATTCCTGTTTTACATTTAGGGGGATGGAGGTACAGAGATTCTAGAGAAATCCCATTCCTCAGTCTCTCCAATCTTGTGTTTTAAAATTAACCAACAAGTCCCAGTCTCCTGGCATGTATCATCTAAGTACATGGACTGAAGGAAAGATCAAACACACAAGTGGGTGGAACTGTTGTCTTAGGGAGGAGGTTATAAATGGCAAGAGACTCACACATACATCAGTGTGGGGAGGCTAGCAAAAGGCCCAAGCCGAGCAGCGCACAAAGCTGCATTTGATCCTAGGTTCATTTCAGGTTTATGTCACAGTATTGACTTGCTGATTGCCAGACAGCTGACTAAAATGTCTTTTGTTTTGCAGTTTATGAAGAATCATGGGAATCTTTGTGCCAAGGCTAAATATGAGGCAAAAGTCCCTCCTTTCTATTACATCCCCCAGTTCAAGGACTGCCTGTAAGTTGTTATCTTATTCAGTGCTGCAAAGCTTTACAAGCCAGCAAACTGCTCTTTCCCAAACATGGGCTGTGACTTCCAATGTCAATAGCATGGTCAGGTATGTGAATGAAGGTCAGAGCATGCTGGGATGCAAGGCTGCAGCAGAAAGGGCCCTGTGGCTTGGCCATACCTTGTATGGAATTAAGTATCCTCTTGTTGGCAATGCAGCATGTTAGCCATGGATTCAGTCTGAGGGCTGTAGTTGTAATTTCTCTGAGAGATGGTTCAATGGCTTAAACATTGGGATATCTGGTGTCTAGGAGATGTCAGCCTGTACCATGAAGGTTGTTAAACTGGGACAGCAGGTCCCATGTCCATCCTCAAACACTTAGAAGAAAAAAAGTGATCAGGAACAGTCAGCATCGATTTACCAAGGGTAAATCATGTCTGACCAATCTAATTTCCTTCTATGAGCAGATGACTGGTTTTCTGGATGCAGGAAGAACTGTTGATGTGATATACCTTGATTTTAGCAAGGCTTTTGATACAGTTTCCCACAGCATTCTCATTGGCAAATTAAGGAAGTATGGGTTGGGTAGGTGGACTATAAGGTGGATAGAAAACTGGCTAGATCAACGGTTTCAGCGTGTAGGAATCAATGGTTCCATGTCTAGCTGGCAACCGGTCATGAGTGGTGTGCCCCAGGGGTCGGTCCTGGGGCCGGTTCTGTTCGACATTTTCATCAATGATCTGGATGATGGAATAGACTGCACTCTCAGTAGGTTTGCAGATGACACCAAGCTGGGGGGACCAGTAGACACATTGGAGGGCAAGGACAGGATTCAGGGAGACCTAGATAAATTGGAACAGTGGGCCAATAGAAATCTTATGAGCTTCAATAAGGACAAGTGTAAAATCCTGCATGTGGGATGGAAAAACCCCATGCACTGCTACAGGCTGGGAAACATTCAGTTAAGTAGCAGCAGTGTAGAAAAGGACCTGGGGGTCATGGTAGATGGGAAGCTGGATATGAGTCAGCAGTGTGCTCTTGCTGCCAAAAAGGCCAATAGCATACTGGGCTGCATCAAAAGAAGTGTTACCAGCACATCAAGGGATGTGATCATTCCCCTCTATTCTGCACTGGTGAGGCCACATCTAGAATACTGTGTTCAGTTTTGGGCTCCCCACTACAAAAAGGACAGGGACATGCCAGAGAGAGTTCAGAGGAGGGCAACCAAAATGATTAAAGGGCTGGACCACAAGCCCTATGAGGATAGACTGAAAGCATTAGGCTTATTTAGTCTGCAGAAGAGAAGATTGAGGGGGGATTTGATAGCAACCTTCAACTACTTGAAGGGATGCTCTAAGGAAGATGGAGCTCGACTGTTCTCGGTGGTAACAGAGGACAGAACGAGGAGCAATGGTCTCAAGTTGCGGTTAGGGAGGTCGAGGCTGGATATTAGAAAAAACTTTTTTACTAGGCGAGTGGTGAAGCCTTGGAATGAGCTGCCAAGGGAGGTGGTGGAGTCTCCATCTTTGGAGGTGTTTAAGGCCCGGCTGGACAAAACCGTGAGTGGGATGGTTTAGTGGGAGTGGTCCTGCCTCCTGCAGGGGGTTGGACTAGATGACCTATGAGGTCCCTTCCAGCCCTAGGATTCTATGATTCTATGTGTTTGTGAGAGGGAAGTTTAATGGAGATGGGCACCAGCATGGATGTTAAAACAAAGGTTATAGGTTTTGGGGTTACCAGTTTGGGTCTCATGAGAGAGCGAGGGTTGGGCCATGACTTATAGACGTGGCACTAAACCTTGGGAGGGTCGGATCTGGAGTCCCCATCTTTAGGATTAGTCTTCTTCTAAATATTATTTATTAACACATTTACTTTGTACAAGCTTGACTTCATTTGCATGTGCATGCTGTTGGCTTGGGACCCAATTTGGCTCCAGCAGAGTCACTGGGGCACAGATCCTCCAAGGTATTTAAATGCCTAAAGTTCATTGGAAACAGTGAGAGTTGGGAGCTTAAAATCCTTTGGGGCTTGGGATTTTTGACATTGACTTCAATGTAGCAGAAGTAGGTCCTAGGTTAGCAGGGTCAGAACTCCTGGGCTCTGTTACTGAATCTGACAGTTAAGAACTTGGCCAGGTTCTCAGGCCGCAGGAGATCAGCACCAAGATGTCACTGGAGGTTTTAAAAAGATGAGAAGGCTGGAATAGCCTGTTAAAGGAATGAAGGTATGAAAGAGAGAGTTAATAAGAAATCTGATGGGATCTGCTCTCTAGTGTCCCTCATTCCTAGGCCTGTCTCTGCTGTAGAGTTATAGGAGATAAGATTCCCTGTTTTCCCAGGTCTCCCTCCAGGTCTTCACTCCTAATCCTAGGCCTGTTTTCCAGCATAACAGAAGTTCACCTGCTTCTTTCCTCTACTCCTTCACTCCACTCCACTTCCTACCTCAGTTCTGCATGGTTACATGAATTCCCCCAGTGTGAGGACTGGCTCCAGACCCAAGTGTGTGAGAACAGAAACGGGGGAGCTGACCTACCCAGTGATAGGGTTACTCAGAGAAAACAATCCCCTCTCCCCTCTTTTCATTTTCAAGGCTTGGTTGCTTGCAATTTGGCTCCATTGGCTCCTGGAGCATTTTGTAGTTCTACCTCCCAGAGGTTTTCAGCAATTCACAGTAACTTCTTTTTCTTCTTATTTGTATTGAAGTAGCACCTAGAGCTCAGGGCTGCATTGTGCTAAGCACTGTACACCTGTGTAACAGAAAGATCTCTGCCCTAAAGAGCTTACAGTCTACGAGTCAGCGTCTCAGTGAAATCAGTGGCGCTGTGTCCATTTACACCCCCATCAGTTCTAGCTTGAAGACTCATAGTACAATGTGTTGCTCACAAACAATTAAATCCCAGTGTCTGGGATGGGAACAAGTAATCCAGATTTTTCTGTGTTGATCCCTACCAGGAACAGTGTTTTCTGAGTGGGATCCAAGTGCTGCGCAAAATCCCATCTGAGCACCTTTCAGGTATATCCAAGAAGTAGGGAAGCTGGGCTATGGGTTGTTTTTCATCCCGACCCATTTGCCGTTTATATTTCCCACTCCTGATAAAAATCACATGTGTTAATTACTCTGCCCTTTAGGGAGTGAGATTCTTCCTCCAACTTGGATGGAAACTATTCTAAAGGAATAACATATGCGGTTCCAACGTATACAAACGTGGCTAGTTCTGCTGCCCGCAGGCAAACAGCCATTCCTACCCACCTATGTTACCTAGGCAAGCAGATACTAAATGCTTTGTACCCTTGCCCAGTAATACTTTCCTGCTGGCCTTGATTGCTCTCCTTGGAAGCTGGGGAATTAGAGGGAATTTGCACCACTAAGAGGCGAGCTGTTTCTGTGTGCCAAGTGCTGCTGGTGGGCTTCATTCTGTATGTAGCCAGAAAGGGCTCTGCAATGTCAGGGAAAGGAAACAGAGGCAGACTCAGCTAATCCATGTTTCCTCTTTTCAGGGTTTTAAAGGAACAATGGATCAGAGCTAAATATGAGCGGGAAGAATTTGTTGCCACCAGCGTCTGCCATGAAGTGGGCTGCTCAGGTGATCATCGGGGAGGATTTATAATCCAGTGAAGCAGAAGTCCCAAGGAACTGGAATCACATGGGTGTTGGCCTAATGCCAAGGGACAGCTGAAGGGGGTCACTTTGTTTTCAGTCAAGCTGCAAAACTTTCAGCTGGTTGGATCCACATGTGTGGCCAGCTAAAATCGTCTCCTCTGAGAGTCATCTGAACAAGAAATCCTCCCACATGGGGTTGCACAGATTGGCCTTGATGCAAGGCATGTTCTTGCCTACAGGCCAGCTAGAGGTGTGGTTTGGGGAAGCAGCGTGGGACAAGTCAATACCGGGTATATCTACACGGCAGTTAAACACCCAGGGCTGGCCTGAGTCAGCTGACGTGGGCTTGGTTGGGCTGCAAGACTGTAAAACTACAGTGTAGACAGTTGGAGTCGGAGCTCTGGGACCCCATGACAGAGGAGGGAGGGTCCGAGAGTCCAGGTTCCAGCATGAGCTCAGCTGTCTAGCTGGGTTTTACAGCCCCAGGGCTTGAGTCAACTGGCAGAGTCCAGCCATGGGTGTTTAACTGCAGGGCCTGATCTTCAGAGGAGCTCAGCTGCTGCAGGTCCCATTAACTCCTGCTGGGATTACAGTCCTCAGCCCTGAGAATATAAACTATTTGTTTAGCAGCTCCCCTCGTAATGGGAATATGGAGCGGCACCACTGGGGTTAGAAGGAAGCATGCTCCCTGCTTTCTGAGGTTAGGAGAATAATCAGTCCTGGTCTTTCCTCTCTCCTTGGACATTGTGGATTGTAATCAAGGACAGTAGGGCAACCACAGTCTGTGCTCCCCGTTAGGCTCCCCAAGGGCTTTCCAAACGTTCAGTCATTCTCCCTGCCACTCCATGAAGTGTCCAGAGTCCTCACTGTACAGATGGGGAAACCAAGGCACAGGAGGATTAAATGAATTGACTTAGATCTCACAAATGAAGTAACAGGATAAGACTCAAGACTCCCAAGTCCCTGTTCTAGCTGTCCTACTCCAGAGTTTAGTATTCCTCTTATAGAAGGGTGATTTTCAGCCTCACTTGGGACATGGGCAGGGCTCTGAAGAGAAAACATGCAAATGATGCTTCTTGGTTCACTTCAGGCCAGACCTGGGAGCATGTCATTTGTGTTAGGTAGATTGCAGGAGCATCCAAAACATACTAGGCTCAGCTGGGACTTTAGGAGCTCCCATCGACCTCCAGGAGGTTCATCCCCTCCCTGGACACATCCAGTGTCCCTCTGGATTGGGTCCAAGGCATCAGAGTGCTGGCTCTCCACTACTGCAGAGTGTCTGCTAAGGCAAAAACATCCTGAGATGGAAAGGAGTGCCGAGAAGAGAAGTCCTCGGCCACATTTCCACTTAGACAGCTGCTTGGCACTAGCACTGAGACACCCTCACTCTTGGCTCTGTCCACAGGCAGCCGCGAAGGATTTCTGTGGAAGCGTGGGCGGGACAGCAAGCAGTTCCTGAGGAGGTGGTTTCTTCTGTCGGCACAGGAAGGCGTGCTGAAGTACTACATCAAAGAGGTGAGTACCCCATCCAGTGATAGCCTTAGGCAAACTGGTCATTCTCCAGTCTGACCAGTACATTGTCCCCATAGGCATAGTTGGTGAACATCTTGCTGTCTCCTAGGCTTTGCTGCCTGGCCTAGCCTTGTATTTGGAGGGGGCAGGGACCAATGTTCCCTCTAATTTTTCATAGGCTGTGTGTGCAAAAAATTCCTTTTGTGCAAATTTTTGAACCAGTGTCCAAATTTGTACACACTCTAGTGAGTGCCGTCAAACGTGAGCTCAACAAAGCAAGTGTGTATGATGCAAATAATATCTACGTTTCATTATGTGGTGACATCTGGTGAATCAGATTGTAATCCATCTCCCATTTATGAGTAGAAATTTAAAAATATTAGCCTGTTTAATTTTTTTGTGCACATTTCATTTTGTTGTTTGTGCAGGTTTCATGACCTGTGTGTGCACGCACACGTGCACACCTTAGAGGGAACATAGGCGGGGACCCTCGGCAAGATAACACCTGTTACATCTGATCCAGCTCCCTTTCTGCCCTTCCACCCAGCTCCTCTGGCACCTGGCAGCCTCATCCCCATTTCTTTTGGTGAAAAGGGAAAAGAGACTTGGCCAGCTGAGTGGGAGGAGGAAGAAGGGTTCTGGTGTTAGGAGTCACCTCTGGGTTTACCAGCCATGTTCTCTCGATGCGCATGAACAGCATCCTGTTCTCCATCTCGTCTCTCCCTCATCACACATGCCTACCATCTGTGGAAGCCTATGATAGGTGCTTCTCTCCAACAATCGGCCTGGAGCTGCGCAGTTGGTTGCCAAGGAGAATATTATTCCGTAGGGTGAAATATGGTTTATGCATGAGGCAGGTAATCCAGGCTTCATCACTTACTGTTGGGTGGTCCGTTCAGTGTCTTTACCAGCTTCAGAGGTTTCAGGAAGCTGGTCTTTTGGTCACTAATCACTTATTTAGCATTCATCTCCCTGGTTCTTGATTAGCTTCCATAAGGCCACTGCTGACTGGGTGACATTGTTCATTCTACAGTCTAAAGATCCAAAAGCTGTGATCAGCATAAAGGATCTGAACGCCATGTTCCAGACGGAGAAAATCAGAAACCCACATGGTCTGCAGATCACCTACAGAAAAGATGGTCAGACAAGGAACCTCTTTGTCTATCATGAAAGTGGAAAGGTAAATACCACATGGATTTTGTAATGAATAAGGTAAACTCTATAGCTTGGTAGAGCCTTCCCGTGTCTCTGCATTGCTCTCTTTCAGTGTCAGCTGGTGTCACGAGATTTGCGGATGTTAGTTGGAGAATTCTATAGTACAATTAGAGACAGTCCCCATTAATATCAGTCTCCTGCTGCCTGCAAGGCCCTGATCCTGCAAAGACTTAAACATGTGCTTACTATGCGTGCTGTGGTAACTTAGTCTCAGTGAAGTCCAAGAAGTCACACAAGTATGTGAATCTTTGCAGGATTGGGACCTGGCTCTGTATGATTGACTTATTCAATACTGCAGTTATATTCAGGGATGCGTTTGTGATACACATGAAAAACAGTCCATGTAACTCTGTGTCTTAGATCAAATCTATAGAAGCGTTTCTGATTTTCTCAGCAGCATGATGGTTCCCCAACCCGTGTTTTCATACACAAGACAAATCCAAATTCCAAAGGCTTTAAGCAAGAGCTCATTGAATCAATTAAAAATTACTCCCATCATCTCTGTGAGTTAGACTCTGATTAGTATCTGAATAGGAAATTCCCATGGTCCCTGGAACCTCTTGAAAGGACATGTTTCTCAATTATTCTTGATGTTTGATGATCTCTGGGGTGTCTTGGAAACACACAAAGAACTACCCGTGATTCCAGGGCAGTCATTGCTGTGCCGGTGACCCAAAGAGCATTGTTCTCAAATATATTATTATAAACGCCCACCAGGGATGGTCACCATAGAAAATACTTAGTCCTGCCTTGGTCAGGGGACTAGACTAAATGACTTCCTGAGCCTGTCTTTCTGAGGAAATGTTATCTGATGATTAAAGCACTGGAAGGCAGATCTCTTGGGTTCTTTTCTCAGCTGTGCCACTGACTCCCTCTGAGCCCTTGAGTGAGTAACCTACTCTGTGCCTCAGTTTCCCAAGTGCTGCTGTAAGAAATAATAAATATTTGAAATGAGCCTGGAGATCCTTTGAGTGACAGGCACTACAGAGAGGCACCTCTTTATTCTTGGCTTTACATCTGTATTTACTGTCTCCCCTAGGAAATTGTTGATTGGTTTAACGCCATTCGAGCAGCGCGTTTCCAGTACCTTAAAACTGCCTTTCCCAGAGCTCCTGAGGCCGAGGTGAGACCCAACAGCACGTTAAGCATGAAAAAGCGCTGTTTTGTGTTTGTGCCCTTTTCATGAGGTCAGGAGCCTGGCATTGGGAATTCCTCCGCTGTCCATTTTCCCTTTTAAAGGGTGGGAGGGACTAAAAGATAGGTTTTGACAGACACACAGCACCTAATTTCCAGCCTGTCTCAGCCTGGCCATTAAACTTCTGCCTGTAACAGCTAGATGTGGGAACAGTGCCATGTGTGAGGCTAGCATTGATCCACACAGACTAGGTGCTTGAAAGGCGTGGGCAAACAATGGTCTGTGTGGGCAACTGTAGTTTTAGTGTATAGACACAAAACACATACGGAGGTTGTTTTCGCAGAGTGTGGTTCTGTAATGCTCATTTAAAGTAGATCTACTGGGAGCCCATACATATGTTTTCTCTGTGGCTCTGGACATTCCTAGGATCTTTCAACCTGATCTGCTGGGGATAAATGAACCTGCATGGAGAAAAATAACCCTTCCCCTTCTCTATCCCCTCCACCACCATGGATGTGCAGACTCAGGAAATTTGTCTGCATTTATTTCCGCCAGCTTTATTAAGGTTGTGCAGTATTCTGCTCAGGACTTGAAATTAGGGGGGTGTATAGGGGAAGGTTTAAGGGGGGGTGAATGGGCTGCTCACTAATTTGGTATAACACTGTTAATAGCTGACAACTGGGTGGTATTGGGAAATTCGAGGGGGGTCCGGGGGGGTGTTAGGGAAATCCCTGAGGTTGTGTTTAATAAATCTTAACACTAAAGGTCAACTCCTTTTGTTCAGCACACATGCAAATCTTTTGGCGGATTCATTTACTATACACATATTCAAATCAAATAAATAGGGGAAAGTCAGGGTTAATGGAAAGCACAAGAGACTGGAAACCAGGAGTTGTGGTTTCTTTGCTTTACTGTTTACTCAGCTGAGCCAGTTCCTCTCTCTGTGCTGTGATTTACCCATCTAGCAACAATGCCAGCTTCAGCAGGACCTTGTGAAGCATTCTTCAGTGATTTCTGTACAAGAACTTTTGGATGGAAAATTCTGTATCAGGGCAATGCATCATCCTTTCCTCGAATTGATCTGTTTCTTTCAAAGCTTCTCCAGCCCATCATGGAAAATTAATGGCGTTGCTGAATTTTTGTTTCTCCATTAGCCATTTTCTATTTTCTTTCTGTCTATTTGCTGGGACCTCATGCACCATGTTACATTTGTCAGTCCTTTATCATCTTATTTGCCATGCATACTACCAGGCCTCTTCTTCATCTCTCTCTCATGCCACCACCCACACTGAGCCAGTGGCTCTCTCAATCTCCTGGCACATCAGCAAGAATCCATGAACCCTTTTATACCCTCATTGATGATAGCAAAGGTCCTTTCGTGGTAGAATATTCCACCATCATGGAGGTGTACATGGAGGTATAGTTTTGGAGCTTACACCTGTGAGCAGCGGAAAGCCACTGCATAGAGGCTGCCAATCAGTCAAACAGCTTCCAGATTATTTCTGGGTTTTAACTGAGGTGTTTCTCCTTGCCATTGACATTACAGAGCATCTCTCTCTTTTTGTTGTTGTATTTATTATTTTTGTGCATGTTTGTTTTTTTCTTTTGTCCTCAACATGTTGTTCACTTTGATCACCTGTAAGTGTTTAGCTTCTCCACGTTCCATATAACCAGCTAACAGCTGTTTTATTAGCCAGCCTGTACATTTAGGTAGTGAGTGCTCAGGACAACATAGAGGGGGGGACTTGCTGTATATGTATAGCATGAAGTGGTCAAACCTGGGAGCTAAAATATGGTATCCATTTAAAATCTGGCCCTTACCAGAATGAACATATGTTCCTTTCCTTTATTAAGGAGATAGACAAATAAACATGCAAAACCCTGCTGATAATTTGCTTCGACAAATTAGAACAGAACACTGTGCATGACTAAGCTTGTAACCAATGTCTCTTGTTCTTCTAGCTCATACCCAAGATTACAAGGAATTATTTCAAAGAAGGCTATATGGAGAAAACAGGGCCAAAGGTAGAGCTTCTTGAGTTTCATACCGGGTTAAGCACCACTTAAATGCTTGGCACTAGCCAAATGTACACTTCCTTGAAGTAGTATGTTTGCTGATCTTGCTGTAATTATCATGAAGCAGTTTGAATCATGTTTAAATGCATCCAGTTACATCAAACAGACTGTATCTGTGTTTATAAAGTGATCTGGGATCTTGTTTTATTTCTGAATGAAAAATCAACTTGAGGGTTCCTTCTGTGGTGTGACAAAGTAAAAGCATGATGGGATCACAGGCAGTTTATCTGGCGTTGCAAAGTGACCTTATTTATCAGAAGGAGGTGGCTGTATCCTGAGGCTCTTTGTTCACTGTGGCTCTTTATCATCATGTTAACACCCAAAATAGCACAGCAACCTATTGTAATCTTCTGCCTCCTCTGTCCTCCTCACACACAGAAGCCATAGCGATTTGGTGGCAAAAAAATGAGTGAGCCCAAACTTTCACAATGTACCATGTGGTTCTCCTTGTGGGAGAAACTCTGGGCTCCTGAAACCCACTGGGCCAGTAAGTGGAATGGGGAATTCTGTTCTGCTTGGTAGGGTCTCATGGCAGACCAGAAATAAAGTGGTGAGGCTCTCTTGCTCTTTGACGTTCGCTAGCTCCACCCACACACTCAAGCACCATCCTGATCAGCGTTACTGCTGAAAGGCTCATCAGTGAAACACAGCACTGGTGCTGATGTAGTGCTTGTTAGGCTACTGATGGGTCGCCAGGTGACTGGGGCTCACCCCTCTGAGAGCTGGTGTTTGAGTATGTTTTCCTGCAGATAGCGCCAGCACCAGGCTCGTGTGGATGGTTTCCAACCAGTGGGCCTAGACACTGCTTTTTTATTTAAAGTTTAAATTCTGTGGAAGCTGAAGCAAGCCCCAAAGAAGGGCCTGCCTGGCTCAGCACAGAGGAGTGAGCGGCTCACTTCCAGCTCTGCCTCGCATAGCAGATCAGATGTTGATAAAGCTGTGCACAAGTCACTAGTGTTAACACCAAGGGGGTAGGGGTGAGGCTCCATGCAGCATGGTGAGCCGCAGAACTGTGGCTTGCACAGAAAAACAAAGAAGTCTGGTGGCACTTTTAAAGGCTAGCAAGTGTATTTGTCTTACACCTTATCTTATGGCTTGCACAGAGGAACTGAAACTGAGCCAAAGGAGGATATAAGAAACCTACCATGAGTGGGCACAACCCCTGCTCCTGGAGCACTAAAGAGCTGCTTCTCTCTCCATAGCAGAAGGAGACCTTTCGGAAGCGCTGGTTCAGCCTGGATGCCCAGGAGAGGAATCTGCTTTACTTTAAAGACCCGCTGGTAAGAGGAGTTCTCTTTCAGGAAACAGAGCCCCTTCACAGAGGGAAGGAAGGGGCTTTTTCTATGCTCCCTGGGGACTGCACCAAACTAGGATTTGGGCCCTGTAATAATTCCCATTCAAGAGTCCCACTGAAGAAGGCTGTGCACATTGGGAGCAGAGCACTCAGAGACCTGGACTTGAGCTCTTCTGAAAGTTTGGCTGCCCCCCTTCGTCCTGCTTTGGGAGAGCAGCTATCTAGGTGACTAGGATGAGACTGAAAATAAGGCTGTGGCAGGGCTTAAAACAGACCCTGGTGCTGGGCTTTCCCAGTGCCATGTTTAAAGCCAGGACATCCTGTGGTCTGCGTATGACCAAACACACCATTGCCGGCTCCAGAAGCTGCAGGGCCCGACTTCCTTGTTTTGAGAAATCTTTTCAGTTTGTAAACCTTAGGTACTTTCACTGACTGCCGGGGTCCAGCCGCACACTAGCACCAGGGGAATGTCACTTCCATGTGGAACATTGCTCGTGCGCTTCAGATGACAGCACAGGTAGCCACCCTGCGCAGCACAGTATCCCTGTGACGTGGTCCATGATTATCCTCGTTTCTCCTACCTAGGATGCCTTTGAACAAGGGCGAATTTTTCTTGGATGCAGAGAGCACGGGTATGAGGTCCAGGCTGACTTGCCCAAAGGAGCCAGAGGGAAGAGATGGAAAGCTGGGCTCACAATAGTCACGCCACACAGGACGTTTGTGTTTATGTGTGAAAATGACAAGGAGCAGAAGGAGTGGATAGCAGCTTTGAATGAAGTCATTTCCCAGCCTATGACAGCCTGGGGCTAGTGGTGAGTTCCAGCGAATCAGGCTTTCTGGGTCTGGTTCATCATTGCTCTGCAGCCTCTTTGGGTATGTCTACACACATTGTTTAAATCAAAATAACACTGGTTATTTTGATTTAAAAAATGGTAGGTCCTCATGACGTTCCCTTATTTTGAAATGAGGAGCTCCGTCATTTTGATATAAGGAAGGTCATATTGATATAATAAAACCTAGTTTGTATCAATATGGTGGTTAAATCAAAATTGTTATTTCGAAATAACACAATGCGGACATGTTATTTCAATTTAACTGTTAAGTTGATTTAACACTTTTTGCCCTTCTCCTTCCCAGGTGCTTTCCTTTTTCTATATATTGGGTGGGGGCATGGCCCTTCTGGGGGGCCATGTTGACACACCTCCCATGGTGCCTTGCTCCTAAATCGAAATAGCATGTCCTGTCCATGGACATGCTATTTTGTTTTGAGTTTCTAGTGGGGACCTGTTAAATCAATTTAACTTAAATCAATTTAATGATTTTTCTATTGATTTTATTAAATTAATGTAAGTTAAATCGATTTAACTGTGTAAGTGTGGACATAGCCTTTGTGCCAGGTAGGTGGGTGTTAGGGCCCCCTCAGTGACTATCCCTGGCGGTAGAACAGCAGCCAGGGTACAGAGGGTGGAACGTAAAAGGGTGTGGGTGGGACAGGGCTTGCCCACTACCACTGCTATCCGTATGTAGCACTTCATTCCAGGGTCTCAACTCTGATCCCATATTACAGATGAGGTGTCCAACAGATGGGCAAGTGAAGGCTGAGTTTTGTCAGAAACAAGCACAAATCTTGGGCATCCAGTTTGAGGGGCCTGATTACTCAGAATTGCAGAGCACTCCCACCCTGATAAGTTCAGGTGGAGCTATGGGCAGTTAGGCCTAAGTTGGGCACACCAACTCTTGACAACTAGACCAAGTTGGGCACATTTGGTAGCATTTTACACCCACTCTGCACTAGTGAATTGGTCGTCTTGTTCACTGCCCTAACCACTGAGGCACATTCTTTCACTAGCAGGGGTGGGGGAACATCCAGACATTTGGATGTTTTTCTCAGTCAGCCAACTAGACATTTGGATGTTTTTCTCCATAGCTGGACTGGTTTAGTCTGCAGATCAGGCCGGAAATCTTGCAAGCAAAACTTCTGCTGAGGCTGCCTGCACTTGCTGATAATGTCCCAGCCTCCTGGAAACACCCAGAATAGCTTGCTCTTCCTGCTGAAACAAGGAAGTGCCTGTATGCCTGGGATGAACCAAGAGTTTCAGCTGAACTTGTGAATCCTTGAAACGAAAGGTTTGGGTTGGATCCTCCTTTTATTTATCCCAGTGAGCTTGTCGTTATCTAGCCTGAGCAACCTGCTTCTCAAGCCTTCCTTCTCTTGTACCCCCAAGAACTTCACCAGTGGAGCTGCCTCTCCAGGAGACCTAGTGATGAATCATGCTGGTTTCAGTTCATTCCCTTGTTCAAAAACCTTTTAGCAGGCTAATTCTGCTTCCCGTGAAGTGAAGAGCACAACTTCCATTGACTCACATGGGCTATGTACACACAGGTCAGGCTTGTTTCAAAACAAGATGTTTCGAAACAAGCTGTTTCGAAATAACTTTTTATTTTGAAACACCGTATTTTGAAGAACAAAAACTTTGTCCTCGAAATAAGGGAGCGAAATAGCATGTCCACAGTGCTATTTTGCTTGGGGAGGGGATTGCAGGCACCCCCAGGGTGCAGCGCAGAGGGGCGCTGCTCCCCATGGGTGTCTGCAGGGGACAGCGGACACCCGCAGAGTGAGGCATGGGGCTGCGCCGCACTCTGCAGGTGCAGCGCCTGGCTGCGCCACACTCCGCGGGTGCCTGCAGCCCTCTGCAGGCACCCGCCAGGTGAGGCACAGCGGGGCCCCTCACCCCAGGGGCTTTAAAGCCCCGGCTGCCCCCAAACCTGGCGGCGCGGTCCCTGGCGCGCGGCTGGAGCCCGCTGCTGCCGGGGCCGGAGTGAGCGCCGGCCTGGAATTCCCCGGCACCTCTGCTGTCCCCTGCAGACACCCGTGGGGGGAGGCGCAGCCCTGCGCCCCCCTTCTTCCCGCGGACACCCCTCAGCACCCTGGCCAGGGTGCTGAGGGGGCAGCCCTTCCTCCCAGGGTGCTTAGCACCCTGGGAAGAAGGTCACATGTTGTTTTGGAACACTTTGTTCCGAAACAACATGTCCGCACAGGGCTGTTTCGAAACCAAATGAGGTTTTAGCTGTTTTGAAACAACGGCGGCCATTTCGAAACAAGCGGTTTGCTTGTTTCGAAATGGCCGTGCGTTGTGTGGCCATGGCAGTTCTTATTTTGAAACAACCCCTGTTGTTTTGAAATAAGAAGTGTGTGTGAACATACCCATGGTCTTCTTTCAGGCCCTGTATCAGTTTTGAGACATTCAGTTTTACAGCCCTTGATTTTTGCTCTCAGTTTATCCAAACAAACCACGTGACTGTGAGCTCAAACCATAAGGCCAGGGAGGAACCACTAAATTTAGTCTGACTACCTGAATAAGCCAGGCTGTGGAACTTCACCCAGGCAAATCTCTTCTCTGTCAACTGAGCTACGCAGCTCCACAAGGGTATTGGCCAACGATGCATGTGATGTTTGGTGGGACACAGAAGATCTGATCTGCCGTACCACCAGCTGTCACGTGAATTTTGTCATGAACACAGGAAATTCACTCCCAGAAAATGAATGAATGCATTGTAAGCATCAATAAACATTTTGTTGGGCCTCATAGCTGGCTGGTCTGTTGGGCCTTATTCCAGTCTGGTTTCGTTTCTCTGTTCAAAATAAAGTTAAGTCTGAACCAAATCTCCAGACCAGAGCTCTCCAGAACATTGGGGATGTTTGGGTGAGGGGCTGAACTTTGGCTACATCTCCACTTCATTTGGAGGCGTGATTGCAGCACATACAGGTGACCTCACACTAGCTTTAATCTAGCTACTAGCACAGCTAAAATCAGCAGAGAAGACAGAGCAGCATGGGCGTATATATGGGCTAGCAATGTCTGTACCTACCAAGGGAACTGGGTGGTCTTGTACAAGTCAGGCTAGGGTGGGTCTGCTGCCCGACCAGCAGTCTTCCTCTCAGTTGCAGTATGGACATGACCTGTGTGGCTCAGACCCTTGTCTGAATCATGGTTTGGGGTTTCACTGTGGTAGGACATGCTGCTTTTATGCTTCCTACAGCTACCAGTGCCAAGTGGTAAAGTAATATCATCTCCAGCCGAGCATGGCCCCTGTGATCACCTATGGCGTAGGCCCTCACTGGCTTGGTTTGGTTTTGTCTCTTGCTTTTGCTTTACTGCAGCCAGCTTGTCTTCTTCAGTCCATTTTAAATGTTGCGTTCCTATTTTAAACCCGTCTTTAACAAGAAAAATAGAGGATTCCCTGGTTAAGGATTTGATGCAAACTTCCATAGAAGTTGCTGGTGCTCAGCTTTCAGAATCAGGCTGATTTTGAGTGAAATGAAACAGCCACAAGAATGTGAAAGCAGGATTAAATCATGACTATGGCTTCTTTTTGAATTACAACAGGTGATTTGACTTCACCCTCTATGTGCTGTTTCCCAGTGTCTGAATCTTAACAACTACTTTGATTTGCTGAACCTGTGACTTACACTTCCCTGAATTTCTTTTCCTCCCATTCTGTATGTTCTCCAACTTCAAAGTGTCTGATGAAGTGAGATTTTTCTTCCACAAAAGTTCATGCGATAAATAAATTTTCATTCTGACGTGCCACCAGACTCCTAGCCACAAGAGAGCCACAAGAGAGCAGCAGAGGACAAGGAACTGGCACAGAGGCGGCTCTGTTTTCTTATTTAAAAAAACATGGAGTCCTGTGGCACTTACAGACTAACAGATTTGTTTTTCGCATGCGCTTTCATGGGAAAAAACCCCACTTTGTCAGAAAGCTCATGAGAAAAATAAATCTGTTAGTCTTTTAAGTGCCACAGGACTCCTATTTTCTTATAGTTTTATTTTCTTTCTTCTTGACCAACTAACCATTTGAGAAGAGATTTTTCTGTTTGGTCCTCTCTCAGTTCACTTCCCATTAAATGGGGTTCTCCTATAATGGGACTCAATGTTTCTTAGGCATATGATGATTAATTTCAGACAGACCTCTGCTTGCTAACACTCAGTCTTGGGCAGCTAGACTGCGTGTTTTTGGCAGAAGGCGGCTCATTGCATGACACTGAGCCAAACATCCAAAATGAACTATGAAGGAGGGTGGGGAAAAGTGTATTCCCAGCCTTAACCTGACCCCAGATCTGTAAAGCTTCAAAGTTGGAGAGGTTAGAAAAATCTGCCGTACCCTGTGTGATTGGAGCCCTGGTCTCTAAGGACAAATCCCTATGAGTAATTATTATAGATATGATTTAGAGGATTATACAGCCTGACAAAGTGGAATTTTCTTCCACAAAAGCTCAGGCAATAAATAAATTTATTAGCCTTTAAAACTGCCACCAGACGCCTTGTCTGTTTAACAGTGGCAAATGTTTGCCAAGGCATAGTTCTGAGCTGGGGTTGGTAATTCACTCCAGATGGGCGGAGAAACAACAGAGGTCTCCTCCCCCTCTGGGCTTGCTGGTGGATCATGCATAAGAAGAAAAGAAACCGAAAGATTACATGTTGTTTCTCTTTCCTGGAGATCATGGCGGCTGCTGCTAATAGTGACAAAAACCTGCATGATGAACTGACTTGTTCTCTTTGCCTGGAGTATTTTAAAGACCCAGTAATCATCACAAAATGTGGCCACAGCTTTTGCAGAGATTGTATTGCCCAGTGCTGCAAGGAAATGGGAACAGATGTCTGCTGCCCTCACTGTAGGAAGAGTTTTCATTCAAAAGACTTGCTCTTGAACAGGCATCTGGCTAACTTGGCAGAAATAGTCCAGCATATGAAGAGATCTGCAGAAAAACAAGGAGAGGCGAGTGAGTCGGAGGAGCATCAGGGAGTACTGAAACTCCTTTATGAAGCTGATCAAGGAGACAGTCAATCCTGGGATGGGAATTCTCAAAATGACCTTCCTCCAGAGCAGAGAGTAAGGAAAATCAGGGTATTTACTATGTGCTGCATATTTAAATTAGCCACTTCAATAATAAACATATCTACCATTTGTAAGAGCTGCAGGCAGAGTCTGGAGACCTGAAATCAGGGGAGGGTTGATGGTGCTGAGCATACTCAGTACCTTGTAGGACTGGGCCATAAATCCCTGTGCTCAGGAGCCTGGGTCTGCCCTGTGCCTCCTGCTTTTCCTCCCCCAGCTCATCGCCTGTCACCAGTGTGACAGCCTGGTGGTGGCAGGGGGTGCCACCGAGTCTCCCTCATTGGCCCAGCCCTCTGGTATAGATGCTGGAGAGAAGCTAGCGTGACCAGCTAGCAAGTGTGAAAAATCAGAATAGAAGAGTGGAGGAGTTATAAGCCCTTATATAAGACAAAGCCCCAAATATCCGACCTTTCTCTATAAAATCGGGCCATCTGGTCACCCTAAGAGAGGTGGGGACAGTCAGGGGGCCCCCTCTTCACTAGTGGGGGGCTAAGGAGAAAAGGAGCAGTTACCCATCATCATGCTGAGTTCTGCTGGAGTAGTTGGCATAGGGCGTCTGCTCTGCCTAGGTCTTGTAGTGCCTTGTGGTCTGCTGTGGGAGATGAAGATCTTTCCCAGCTTCTGTGGGACTGCTCATGTGCTCAGGTTGAAGTACGTGTTTTGCTAGATTGAGGGCAGAGTGCTCACTAGCTTGCTGGGCTGAGCCCTACATGAGTGGTGTTACGGTTTGGTGGTGTGCATGGACATTGCTGGTTTTGGGTCATTTCCCAGTGGACAAATGACCATGTTACTACAAAACCATCCCCAGAACTGGAACCTTGTTGGCTGCCTCATCAGAGAATTGCAGGACTGATGGATGTCTTGGAAGCCATTACACCAGGGAAATCTGGTGCCTCATTCACCATAGGGGCAGCTCTGCAAGGATAACAGCAGTGAAAGACAAAGTTATTGTTATCTATTATTAATATTTATTATTTGTATTGTGCCAGCATCAAGGCAGGCCTTGGCAGTGTTAGGGGCACCCTACACAATATGATAAAAAGATGGCCTCCACAATCTCTGGCCCTTAAAGGCGCTTAAACTCTCAACAAATTTTAAGTCCATGAGTAGTCCCATCAATCTCAATGGAACTACTGCCATGCTTAAAGCTAATTGTATGCTTAAATAGTTTGCAGGCTCTGGAGCTAAGTTAGGTGTAAACAAGGCACAGGCATTTTCCTATCATGTTGTCTAACCCTTTGACATTTTCAACACAAGTTATATAAATAAACATTCATATGTTTTACTTTAAAGGAAAAATTGGAAATAAGAGAGGTCTCCAGGCAAATTGAAATGGTCCAACATGCCATCTCCAGCAGCAAGCAGGAAGGCATTGAAATAAATGTATGTATATACATTCATCAGCCCCTCTTAATTTATGCTTCTATCCATCACTGAGAGATGCATGACTAACTTTATTTAGGACCACAAGGGTAAGAAGCCTGCCCAGGATCACCAAGCCTGTGATTTTCCCCTTTTACTCCAACATTTTTGGTGGTTTTCTCTGAGGAGTGCTCCTTGTGGCATCAGCTGCTATAACAGGGGTGGACAAAACTGGCTCACAGTTAGGCATCAGCAATTTTACTTTTGGTCATCAGAGGGTTCTGCTGTGGAGCTAGGAGACAGATTACTAAAACTGGTTGCCAGAAACATAAATTAATCAAGGCCTGTGTTATAACTATGCACTGGGGTGGTTGTCCCAAAGTGATAGATGCCATTTTTGCCTCCCAACAAGGAAATGTGTGTGATACATCTGTGCCTTTTGCAGCATTGAGCACAAGGGACTGGGCTAGAATCTCAGTCTTTGTGGTACAGCATTGCTGAAGGCTGCTGTCCTTACAGTAGCCTGACCCTGTATTCCAAGCCAAAATCCCATTGCAGCCAGTGCAGGATTGTGCCAAATATATGTATTTGTTCAGGGCACTGTCTCCTGCTGAATAAAAATAATTGCTTTGAAATGAAACAATCACTTGCCACAGAGAGTTAGATCAAGCCTTAGAGGCTGATGTCCCCCGCCTTCTTGTTGCTAACGCAACTCACTTATCATCTGCTGCCCTTCAGGAATACGCGTCTCAGATCAAGGGCTTGATTACTGAAGACTTCTGTGCCATGAAACAGTTCCTTGAAACACAAGAGAGTGCCACACTGATGATCATTGAACAAGAGCAACAAGGGGCTCAACGCAAAATAGAAGAAAAGATTGGCCAGCTTACCATGAAAGTGGAAACACTCACAGAAATCAAAAGTCGGCTGGAAAAAGGGCTGCAAAATATCTCAATGGAGCCACTGAGTGTAAGTAGAAATGTATGGGAGGTGCTGAGCATGTACTGAGCACATGCAACTCTCACTGTCTGCGGTAGTATGGGTCTTCAGATTTCCAAGGGCTGCACTGTCACCGTGCAGCACAACCAGGGTAGTGGTCATGGGAGCAGTAGTGTCAACAGGATACTGTCAGCTCTGAAGAGGATGAGACAACATAGGAGTTATGACGCCAGCAGCTGGTCTACACTAGGGTTCCTACCTTGCAGCTGCTGGTGGAGCAGCACCAGGGAGAACACACAGGTGAGAAATTTGAAGGAAAATGTTACTGTTGACACAGCATCCAGGGGCAGATTCAGAACCAAAGGGCTTTTTTTTGCAGAGGGAGGCAAGTTTGTTTCTATCTTGGCTTAGTGCACAAGTTTCTCATCTCTGGAGGCTGGTGTTTAAAGCCAGTTCTCAGTGAAATTCAAAGCAAAGATAAGATTTGATTATATTTCTCTTTTACAGAGGAAAGGGATGTCTACATATAAAAGTGTAAGAGTCTTATACAAACCATTGGCTATATATTAAATGTCTTTGGATACTGCCTGTCTAGATCTCCTAACAGAGCTCATTATAAAAGCACTTTGACACTGCGTTTGCCAAGAATATTTGAGGGATAGTGGGAGGGAGGCACAATGGTGCTGAGTAGCCAGAACTTGGACACAGGAATTGCCATCTATTAGAAACATCCAGAGATAGGAATTCAACATCAGATCCTGCACCCGGATGCATGTAAGTACTGTACAGAGTTCTGCCATTTGGAACCAGATGTCCAAAAAGCCAAAATCTGATGATTGAGGAAGAAGACAGTACTAGTTGCTTTTTGCTTTTCCTTTTTTTAAAAACTGTGTTAGAGGAGAAATGAAAGCATCTATAGAAAACAAAGAATAGCATAATAACAAATGAAAGAAGGGGGAAGTTGATAGTAATACATGTATATCAGAAGATAGAAATTGTAGAAAATGGGTAAGGGAAGCAAAGGGACGAAAGGGGACATCTATGGCCAGCAGAATCAAAGACAATATGGAGTTTTTAAAGTATACTAAGAACAACAAGAATCCTGATGATATTACTTATACACTACGAGATGGAAATCATAGAATTATAAATAATAATGCAAAAAGGCAGAAGTATTAAATAAATATTCAATTCTATATTTTGGGGAAAAAAAGATAACCCTATTTCCACTCCATTAGTATCTCAGGATGATCTTAAACAGCAGCTGCTAAAGTTAGATGTTTTTAAATCAGCAGGTCTAGGAAACTTGCATATAAGAGTTTTAAAAGAGCTATCTGAGGAGCAACCTGGACTTGTAATGATGATTTTCAATAAGTCTTGTTACTTTGTGGGAGAGGGATTCAAAAGACTGGAAGAAAACTAATGTTATGTCAATTTTTAAAAGTGTTAATAGCATGACCCAGGAATTATAGGTCTGTCAGTTTGACATTGTTCTGGGGAAAGATAATGGAGAGGCTGATGTGCCTCAATTAATAAAAAATTAGCAGAGGCTAATTAATGTCAATCAGCATGGGTTTAAAGAAGACAGATTCTGTCAAATTAACCTGACTTTTTAAAATGAGATTACAAGTTTAGCTAATAAAATTATACCAATGATGTAATACACTTAGCCTTCTATAAGGTGTTTTAGATGGGCCTGCACATTTTAAAAGCTAGAACAATATAAAATGAACATAGCACACATTAAATGGATTAAAAACTGGCTAACTGATAGATCCCACAAAATGTAATTGTTAATGGGGAATCACTACTGAGCAGATATACTTCTAGTGGGTTCCTGTAGGGTTCAGTTCTTGGCTCCATGCTATTTAACGTAACTGCAGCCAAAACAGTTTATGTGATCCTTGGATGCATAAACAGGGGACTCTAGAGCAAGTGTAGGAAATTACTTTGCCTCTATATTTGACATTGGTGTGCCTGTTGCTGGAATATTGCATCTGGTTCTTGTGTTCACAATTTAAGAAGGAAGTAGAAAAATAGGAGAGGCTTCAGAGAAGAGCCATGAGGACGATTAAAGCATTAGAACACAAGCCTTATGATGAAAAATTCAAGCAGATCAATCTATTTAGCTTAACAAAGAGAAGGTTAAATGGTGACTTGATTATAGTTTATAAATACCTATGTGGGGAACTGATATTTAATGGTGGGCTCTTCAGTCTAGGAGGGAAAAGTGTAACAAGATCCATTGGCTGAAAGTTGAAGTGAGGTACATTCAGACTGGAAATAAGGTGCAAATTTTTAACAGTGAAGATGATTAACCATTAGAACAATAGCAAATGTTGTCCTAGCTTTTAGTTACTAGAAATTCTGAATGGAATTATTGCCATGTGTTTAATTTGCACCACCTTAGCTTTCATCTCTTCTGTTGTTATTAGCGTACATCATCTGAAAGAGAAATTTGCACAGACTCTCCAGGAACAACGACTACAATTACACTTGATGCTAAGAAGATTAGTGTTGTCACAAGTGCTGTAGAACAGCTCAAGAAACAATTGGAAACGTTAATATTAGAGAAATATCCTGCACAGTTGCCACAAGGTAAATTTATTTTATTTGTGCCTTCTTTTGTTGTGAAGCCTCTTGAGTTGTTACAGGGCTTGATCCTGCAAGGTGCTCAGCAACTTCTGGAGGTTCTGTGCACTGTCACCTCCCACTGAAATCAACACCATGTTGAAGACTTGCTTGCAGTTATGTCAGGGCTTGACAAATTGCCTCCCAGCTAAGTGCCAGCAGTTTTATTTTTGGTCGCCAGGGACACTCCTTTGCTGCATTACTGCAGTGGAACTAGGAGCAAGGCTACAAATCCCAGTGGACCTGGTGCCTGGATTTTGTCAAGGCTAGAGTTATGTTACCTAAAGGGACTCTGCTAGGTAGTCTGGGCTGAAATTATAAGAAAAGTATTGCTGGATATAATTGAAACAGAGAAGTGTTTGTAGCATTTTTATTAATTTGGATTTTCAGGGAGTGAGAGGGACAGTATTCTAATTTCCCTTGCAGTTTTGAAAATCAAATAGCAGAGAGCTATTGCATGGGAATCAGAAAGTGAAATTGAATAAAAACAATTTGGAAGCAGATCAGCTGTGTTTCAGTCTCTGTTTATTATTTAGATTTAAATTTAAACAATTTTCCTAAAAAAACCCAAACTGCTCTGCAGAAGTAGAGTATTTACTAAGAATGGGCCAGCTTTCCAAGTTCTTTGTCACACAGAGTTGGTTATACTTTAGCAACGATATCCGGATTTGGCTCAGTATCTGCTTGTGTCCCCAGTACAGTTCCTATACTAAAGAACTGGGCCTATCTACTCCACAGATAATTAGGAGAATTTGAAACGAAGGACCTCAGGCCTAGAGCAGAGAAATGACGTCTTATAAAGCACAATGTGCTAGGTGCTGTACAAACAGAAATAAGGACAAGGTCCCTGCTCCAAAAATTTTTCAAATGCAATGAGAAACTGAAGGAGAGTCTCTTTGATTGGTTCTAGAAACTTCCGAATTAGTGAGAAAACACTGGAATAATAAAACCAAGAGGGAGATAGCCATGAGCAGATCCTCCCTAGTGAATTTCAAAGGGTTAGCCATATTAGTCTCATTCAGCAAAACAAACAAGGAGTCTTGTAGCACTTTTAAAGACTAGCAAATGTATTTATTGCACAAGCTTTTATGGAAGAAAATTTGTTTCCCTAGTGAATGTTTCCAGTGAATAGTCTCTTTCTACATTTTGTTCCTCTCCTTTCAAGTCTTTGTACTGTGGGGAACTGAGATACTGATTCTGAACTTTATCATATGCTTGATTTTAAACATGGAATAGGTGTTTGCCAGACTGGGACCCTATGTGGCTGGGCGGCAAAAGAGGGATAAAGGGTTAACATAACAGCAAAATTGTTTCCAAAACACTTAGCCAAAGTTCTGTGCCGATTAAAGTTGAAAGTCAGTTGGATGTCTAACGAGAGTTAGAAGTGTCCGTCTTGCAAATACACATTATAGTGTTACTGCAAATCATAGAGATGGCTCCCTGAGTGGAGGTTATTTAATGTTTTAGACAAACATATGCAAAAACATGCATGCTCAGTGGCCATGATGATGAGCCCAGTACAAGACCCCATATAGAACAGATAGTTAATTTGTCATTGTGTTTATCATGATTATTTCATACCTATTATCCAAAATGGTCATACATACATACATACAGTGACTGCAACTGCATTCAAAATTTTTTGATAATAGTGGGATGTAAAGTATAGCTATCAACTGCACAAATAGCTTTGCATGAGTAATTGCATACCTCTTTGTCTAGCAATTTAGGTCAGAAAGCATTATAAAAATATCAGGTATTATTTTTTTCCCTATTTGACATGTACTGTAACTATTAGCTAGCACAGCTGTGTTTTTGTTTTGTCTTTTATTCAAAGAAGCCCTCCAACAGAAAGATTTCTCCCCTCATTTATCACAAACAATAGGTTTACTTCAGAAGACAAGTGTCTGTTCCACGTCTGTGGCGTCTGCATGTGACATTCCACAACCAATTACTTCAAGTCAGTTTTCTCAGTGTAAGTATGTAAACTGATGTGACCATTGGATAGCAACATTCAAATGGAAGCTTTTAAAAAGTTCGCCAACAAGCCAGGTCTTCAGCTATGAATCAACATAGACCCATGAACATAAGAGGAAGAGTGCTCATTTACAGCCAGCAAAGGATCTGGCTGTTTACTTTTAAATGTTCATAAGATAATTCAAAGTATTATAGTTTAACCACTTTTCAACTTATCTATCTCAAAACCATACAATAACTTCTTTGAATGAACTGGTGGTTACGTGGACTCTGATGGACGTGGGAAGTATCCCATGGGTACTGGTAATGGGATCATCATGTTGTACAACTGCAGCTGGGAACAGAGTCCAAATGTTAGGTGCCTTCAGTTTCTTCTGAAGTCTGTGAACCAAATCTGAAGATCTTGACTGAGTTTTTACCTAGTGCTGGCAGTCAGCCAATGAGAGTTTGCTTGAGTAAGGACTCAGCACTGAGTAAGGACTGGGCTGGGGAATTTGGCCTCTAAATTTTAATGGGAATTGAAGGTTCTCAGCAATTTGCTGGATCAGACAATTTATGAATGAATCATTATTGATTCATTTAGTTAGGCTTTATTGGTTGATCACTGCTAGAAAGTTGGCATGTGGACTATCCTAATGGGGTACACATCCAGTAGTATGAGGAGGACACTTCATCTTTTGGCTTTGTTTTGCCATGGTTGAAAAAAATGTTTTGTCGATCAGTCTCCCTGCTGCCTTCAAATTAGGATATTTCCCATTATCTATTTTAGGGGCCGTGAATGTGACCTTTGATCACCAAAGAATCCATCGTAACCTAGAGATCACATCTGAGAACAAGAAAGTGATTGTATCCCATTTTCCGCTTCCTTATGAACCAACTCCCAAGAGATTTTGCATCAGCCAAGTGATGTGTTCCCAAAGTTTCTCTGATGGATGCAGTTACTGGGAAGTAAGTACCAAGGACAGCAGTGGATGGGCCGTTGGAGTTGCTGATGGAAATATTCATAGACATGAGCAATTGGGAAGAACTGAGCTATCCTGGTGTGTGGAGTGGAATGGCAAGAATAACAAGTTGTCTGCATGGCACAGGAACCAGGAAACCCGCTTAAGTGAAGACAGACCCCTGAAGGTTGGCGTTTTCCTTGACTTTCCAAACAAAGAGCTGTCATTTTACTCTCTCACCGACAAAGAAACGCTCTTGCACAGATTTGAAATCAATATCCTGCATCCTGTTTATCCTGCTTTCTGGCTGTATGGGTTGGGTGAAGAAGGATCCTTAACTATAAACCATATCAACAGGGCTTAGCTTGGAGCTCTTATGGAAATTGAAAATTTAATCTGGGAATTGCAGAGTTGCAATCATAGGGCTCTTTGAGAGCTTCAGGTTTTGGATGTGAGCTTTTTATACCATGTTGCAGGGCTACCATCTCTTGCATAGTGAGCTATTAACAGCTGATGAGTTTTCTTCCTGTTTTTCTCTGCTTGTTACAAATCCTGCCTGATCTGCCCTGGCTTTAACACACCTCCAACAAACGATAATAATGATAAGCAGGGATTGGGGCTCATGGGCATGAGACAGATACCCTAAGAAGTGTTAAACAGTCTCAAACTAATTCTGGCCATATATCCTCAGATCTACAAAGAGGACTCCTGTTTCATGCAATGGAGGATATGCCAGCCTTATATTATGGTGTGTCTCTCCATCCACTTCGGTTATTGTCAACCTAATCCAATCTCTTCTATTAAATAGGGATACCCAGTAGAAAACTGTCGAGTGGAATGAAAGATCTGGAATAAAATCATCTAGATGGTTTTGGGCAAAAGGGAAGACTCTGTGTGTGAGGCATGTTTGGGAATATATGCTAAAGTTCAGGAAATGGGCTGTGTATTCAGAAGGACCTAAGGAAATCTCACAGAGGAAGAATGTCCTATTTGAACAGGATACAGTAGTACCTAAAACATTTATATTCCATTTAGCAAATTCTCCACGGTAGGCTTAGCCATCTGTATACCATTGGGAAGCAGTTGTTCAAGTGGTCTTTAACTGCAAAACTGTACCATTTACCTGCTACTAGCAACTGATACCAAACCCTTAAAGAAAGTGTCTTCACTCTTTTTTGGAGACCAGGGGCCAGGAATGAAATGCAGTGGGGCTATTTGGTAGGAAGTCAGCCTCAGTGACCAGACCATGTACTGGGGAGGTTTGCAGAGAAAGATTCCTCTCCACAAGGCTGCAGTATGACGACAGAGCCATTCTAGCTGCCACAGTGAATAGGGAAGCTCTTACATGTAAATCTTTCAGGAGAGGGCCCCCCTTGTGGCTGTGTGGTCCTGTCATGCTTCCTTTGAAGTCAGTGCTGAAGCTGCCATCAGTTTAAGAGGGAAGAGTGGCCTTTCATGCTGTTATTGAATGCTGGCATTTTGAAGCGGTTTGGAGAGGCACATGGGGTGGTTGCCCTTTTATTTGCTGAACCCAGAACTGTTGTGAAAGAAAGATGTCGCATCTCACAAGGGTCTGATGGTGACGCACAGTTACAAATAAAACAAGTCAGGCCCGCCCCCTCCCCCAAAAGGTGTTAGGGTAGTTTTTATGGTAGTTTACATTCCTTTTTGCTTGTTTCTAAATTAATATGTTTGACACACATCTGAATTATTTTTCTAAGTATTTTTCTTGATTGTTGTATTTTCACAAAGTGACGTTAGGGCCAGATCCTGCAAACCTGTTGCCAAAGTGTAAAGGGAAGGTGAGTTCTGAGGTATGATGTTTAATTCTGTTACACTCCCCATTTTTCCTGCAGCTTTGCTTAATTCTTTGCTGACGCACAGGCTGGAGCTTGGTCTTCTCAAAATGCATTAGGCAGAGTCAGACCTTAGAGCTATTGTCAATTTCCAAAGGGACAGCCATGTTAGTCTAGTCCAGCAAAAAAAAAAACAAGGAGTCGTATGGCACTTTACGACTAACAGATTTATTTTTCACATGAGCTTTCTTGGGAGAAAATCCCACTTCGTCAGATGCTTCAAAGATGGGTGAATTTACAGAATGGAATCTGTCAGCTTCAAAGAGGGAGTATCTACAATTTCATGGCACACAAACATTTAATCACTCCAAATCACGCAATATTTGGAATACTTAGGAATAATTTCTTAAAAGCTCTTAAGTAAAGCTCTGCTGGTTTTCTTTAGCTACACAGATAGATATGTATATATGTAAGGCTTTAACACACATTTACACTCTTTTACCTGAGTATACCCCTTCCCCTCTGATCTTCTTTCAGAGATGATTTTTTCAGGTGCAATAGAGTAGGCATAAGATATCATGCGTGTCACCTGGATTCTTCAGAGTTTGAGAAGCGCATCAGGATCCTCTGTTAATTTCCAAACCCTTCAGAGCTCTATTAGCAAACAAAAGTCTGCATATCCTCACAGCTAGCATGATAGCAGGCCTTAGGTTAATAACTGACTGATCTCTGTTGCTCGTGAAACAGAAGTCTGTAGCTTGCACTAAAGTGATTCAGGTATTGAGATCAAGTGGCTGGAGTCTAGAGTCTTTCACTCTTTGGGCCACTGTCTTATCATTCCTGCTAAGTCAAGTTAACAAGTACAAACCTTCCTCTCACTGGACTCTGCTGCATTATTTCTTTAACTGGGACAAAATCCCAGCTTAAAGCCATAAGTTCCATAGGTAGCCTCTATGAGTGACAAATAGTTCCCTGCCACTCACAGTCTTGGTCCTGAAAACACAGCAGTGGACCCTATGTTATCCTAATGAAGAGCTTCTTTTAAGTAACACTGGAACTGCAGTCATCTGTTTTCCAAAGTGATTCAGACTGTGGGCCCCAGCCCTGCCAGCAGACTCATTTGCAGGTTTATCACCTTCGGTATATTTATCATCTTCCCTGCCCAAGAACTCTGACTGGCTTAGCTTTCAAAGGGTGAGTATGTGTGGAATTTGCAAAAATATTTGCTCTAAATGATGTAACCCTCTCCCTTTTCTCCCTGGGTTAGTTGGGAACAGGCAACATTCATGTATGCACAGGAGCCTAAGTTTGATGACAAAGAGATCCTGAGTTTCCCAGTGGTGATGTTGGGATTGTGGGAATCCTCTATCCACGCTTCTGCTGCTTTACAGGAAATTAAGCTTGGTGGTGCCTCCATCTGGCTGGGTCCAGTACACGCTCAGTGGCGTGCCTTGGGAGCCTCCAGGACTAAATCCATGTGGCTAAGAATAACCTGTGGGATAGGTCTAATCCAAACTTACTACTTATATATATAATACATTCATAGTGCTCAATTGCATGTAACAAACCTTTACTTAATACAGAAACTTATTATAACAGTATGAAATTGAATATTACTACTAAGTTCAATACACAGAGGCAAGTAAATAAATCAGTGAGCAGACACAGAATACAGTTTACAGGAAATATATCTAACTGGCATGTTCACAGCCCTTTTCCCAACTCAGAGGGCACACTTCCCAGAGTTCAGAACCCCAACAACTTGCTTGCGTGGGTGCGCTTGGAAGGTCAATGAAGGAGACAAGGTAGCACGCTGCTGGTCCAGCGTATCCACTCAGAACCACGCTGCAGCTCCGTAGTGAGCCCAACCAATGGTCTGTTGTCCTGGCCCTGGTTCAAAGGGCCTGCCATGCTGCCTTCCCTCAGGCCCAGTCAGTCTCTCAGCAGACTCCTGGCTTTACAAGCTCTGCTCCAGATTGAAGGAAGGAGACAGACACTCACACCCTCACTGCAGATCTAGCTCAGCCAGCTCTAGGCTCAGACCCTGCTTTGAGCTGAGTAATCCACCAACCTCTGACGCTCCCTACTTGAGTGAGCCTCCAGCAGTCTCGGGAACCCCAGGAGCACTCACAGCGCTTCCGGATTCAGGCATGTCTCTCTCTTTCCCCGAGACCCCCTTTGTTCCCTCCTGCTTCCTGGAGGGCAGCCAGGGTCTTGCTCTCTCTCTTCCAAGGGATCATGGGAGTTGTAGTCCCTCAGTGGAAAACTTACAGCGCATAGAAGTTGCTTAAATGTTAACCTCCTACTTGATTTCAGAGGCTCCTAAAGTACAGGGTGCCTACAATTAAAACATCATAGCTTCAGAAATGACCATTTAATATATCTAGTGACCACCACACCCTCCTTGTACATATTTTGGGTCCCTTCTAACTGAGTTGCTTTGTCCTGTGCTTGTGCAGAGGTGTAATGGTCACACAACACTCTGTCTTCTCCCCATTGCTTTATCTCCCCTTGCTTTGCGTCCTGCAAAATTCAAATGATGCAGTAGAAAGCATGTGGGCATGTGCCTACATGTTTACAGGATTAGGGCCATGAGAGTAAAATTTTCTCTTTCATCTTCATGGAGGACCTAGGCTCCAATATTTGTGTATTTTAAACAGTGAAGATTTCTCAGAGTCAGGGAGAGCATGACATTGGAGTTTAAGGCTTTGCTCTTGCAAACATTTACAAATATGCTTAACTTTAAGCACCAGTCTTCCTACTGAAGCCATTAGGAAAACAATTGTGCCTAAAAGTAAGTACATGTATCAAGTTTTTCAGGATTCTAGGTCTCTTGTGTTGATCTGAGAGATGTTGCATGTGGGATGATATTCAAGCAAGTTGGCCCTAGTTCATAACAACACTGATAGTTTTTTCCCCAAGTGTACTTGGAAAAAAGAGAAGGGTAGAAACAAATGTGGAGCATACTGAACAGTGATTTGGCACTTCTGATTTCCCAAATGCAGGCTGATCGTGGTTGCTCTGAGACTGCAATTTGTTTTTGTAAAATATAATCTGAAAATGGGCACTTTACATAGGTTCCAGCTCTTCATACGCATCATTTTTATGATTAATTTGTTGTCCTTTACTTTGTGTTGTTGATGTGAATGATTTTTTTATTAAAATATATGGAAATTTGACTGTATTTCTTTCATTACTGAAATCCAAATCATAATCCCATTGAAATCAATGGCAAAATTGCAAATGACTTTGACAGAACCAAGATTTAGCCTTTGGGATCTAAACCTATTGCCTTTTCTCTGGCAAATTCCCATTGATTAAAGTAATTGCATACCTGAGTAAGGAGTGATGGCTTTGACTATTAATTTCTAGGCTACATGTGACAAAATGACTAGGTAAGTTTACACAAGACTCGTCAACTTGTATTTCATGTGAAAAACCAGTCTATGAATGCCACTGACAGATACGCTCAGGCTACAGACGTGCCCTCTACATCAGTGGTTCCCAACATTTTCAGTAATATGGCAAAAATTCCACAGCGCATGCACTTTCTGAAGCTGAATTAATTGCTTATCAACATAATATTTACTTATATTTACTATGGTTACAGTCTTATTAGAGTGGTTTGCAACATAGTGCATACAACAGGTTAAAGAAGGATCAAACGTATTCATGTTTCAAATCTGGGGAAAAAAAACCACACCATCTCAGTTTTGCCCTTTGGCCACCTGCGTTTAGGATGTTCACATTTTAGACTCAAAAGACCAATACCTCGCTTTTAATCTGATGATTAATTTTCACAAATTTTCTAAGTTATAATTTTGGTTGGATAGAATATTGTTTAAGAGGTAATGATGTTTGTTTTCCACTGATTTTCATTCCTTTTGTATGAAATTTCATGGCACACTTGGACAGGTCTCACAACACACCACTGTGCCATGGCTCACCGGTTGAAAACCACTGCTATACATGAATTCACGTACAAACCAACATCCTCTACATGGACGGGCAGTCTGCAGGTTGAAAAACACATCTGCGCACATAATCTCTGAATGGACAGTCAGACAGACTGGGACACATAACTTATGAGGAGAGACTGAACGAACTAGGCTTACTTAGTCTGCAGAAGAGAAGACTTAGGGGGGATTTGATAGCAACCTTCAACTACTTGAAGGGGTGCTCCAGAGAGGAAGGAGCTAGGCTGCTCTTAGCAGTAACGGAGGACAGAACAAGGAGCAATGTTTTCAAGTTACAGCTGGGTAGGGCGAGGCTGGCTACTAGGAAAAACTTTCTCACTAGGAGAGTAGTGAAGCATTGGAATGGATTGCCTAGGGACGTGGTGGAAGTGCCATCTTTGGAAATATTTAAGGTCTGGTTAGACTATACCCCAGCTGGGCTGATTTAGTTCAGGGGTCTCAAACTCAAATCACCATGGGCGCTGCATGAGGAATAGTACAGGGCTGCAGAAGGAGTAGTACGTTAGCCCGAGGACCATGGGCATCGCTGGCGCCAGGCTTATGGGGCTTGAGCTCCGAATGTGGGTGCCAGAGCCCCAGCTCTGCCACAGCAGCGGCTGCAGCAGCAGTGTGCTTAAAGTGCGTGAGCCCTGGATGTCCACACCCGAGCCCCGGATCTTTTTCCGGGCCAGGGACGCTCCTGCTGAGGACTGCACCACTGAAAACCTTTCATAGACTGATATCACAAATATCAGTAATGATAGTGTCATTGTGGGTTGCAGGAAATAGCAGCAGGGGCCACATGTGGCCCACGGGCGGTGTGTTTAAGACCCCTGATTTAGTGGGTGTGGTCCTGCTTTTAACAGGGGTTGGACTAGATTAGGGGTGGCCAAATTTATGGAACTCAAGAGCCACACAAGTTGATTATTAAACCTTCGAGAGCTGCACTGAGCCATACAGCATCTATTTTCTTCTCTTCTTCTTTTGTTTATTATTCAACATCATGGGTAGAAGGACTTGTAAAACACGATTTAATGAGTAAACTGCATTAGGGCCTACAAGAAAATCTAAACATGCCACGTTTCCGTCTGTCATCCCCAACCATGCTGCGCTTCTCCCTGCCATCCTGACCCCCAGGCCTGACGCTGGGTCTCCCGGGCCAGCCCTCCCCTGGGCCCCCTTACCTGGCTGCTCCAGCGGCTAGGCACAGGCTGGGCCTCCCCCCGGCTTTGAGCATGCTCAGGGCAGGAGATTTAAAACTCCGATGCTGGGGCAGCTCTCCTAAATTGATTTGCTGGTGTTTCTCCCCAAGCCACACTTTTTTATTCAAGAGCCGCACGTGGTTCCCGAGCCGCAATTTGGCCACGCCTGGACTAGATGACCACATGAGGTCCCTTCCAACCCTATGATTCAATGCCAGAATGCAGAGAACTCCTGCCTGGACAGACAGACAGACCCAGCCTGGACCGACTGCTGGAGGTGAGTGTGTCTGACACAGCCTGGACAGACAGATGCCCTCTTCCCCAGCAGACTGCCTCACTGACCCCTCCCTTTGCTGCCCAGCAGAGCCCCGCCTAGTACACCTCCACAGCGCCAGGGGGCGCGCTTACTCTCCCGCCTTCCTCTCTCTCGCTTCGCGTTACCGCCGCGCGTGTCCTCTGCGAGCTGCCGTAGCCGCTGCCGCCGGGGGCCGCGGGAGGCTGGGCCGGAGCCGGCGGAGCGGCCGCAGCGTGCGGGGGGCCAGGGCGGGCCAGGCCGCAGCCTCCCTCCGAGCCCGGCGGCGAGCGCCGCGCCCCGGTGGCGGGGAGATGAAGAAGGACGTGAGGATCCTGCTGGTGGGAGAACGTGAGTGGGGGGAGGGGAGGCGGCTGCTGTCACCGGGCTCCGTGTGGGAGGCGGGTACCGTATTTATCCGTGGAGGAGCGCCTCCGAAAACGTGCTCAGCTGGGGGCCAGGCCGGTGACCTTGGGCTCGTCTCTGGCCCCCCAGCCTGCAGCTGGGAAATAGATGCCGGCGGGTGAGGCCCACAGCGAAGCTCCTTTTAACTTTTCCTCCACCAAACATGGCTTTTGTGCAAATTTGCAGAAGCAGCCTCCAAATTTGTGAGCGTGGTCAAGCAACTTGGGGAATGGGATTGTAATCCGTCTCCCACTGATGAGCAGAAATTAAAGACTATTAGCCCTGCTGGATTTTTTGGTGCGTGCTTTATTTTGTTGGGTGCGTAGGCATTGCAACCTGTGTGCGCGCACAGATTAGACAGGGGTCTCAGGCTCAAGTCACCACAAGGGCCATGTGAGGATCAGTGCGGGAGCCCGAGGGCCACACCACTGAAACCTTTTCATGCAATGATATTGCAAATATTGGTAATGATTGTGTCACCATCGGCTGAGACCCCGGCGTAGAGGGAACATAACCCCACAGTCAGGGATCTAAATCGGGGGCCTGGTTTCCAAGCACTGTGCATCCCGCTGAACTGACAAGGAGTCCTGGGCTCTTAAAGACTAGCAAATTTATTTATTGCATGAGCTTTCCTGGCAGAAAGGATTTAGTGCAAACATCTGCACATTACTAACTCTGGAAGTTGACAAGAGGGGGGGCAGGAGGGGCATTTCTTTAGCATTAATATTTGTTGCCCTCTTGATTTCGTGCTTCTGGATTTCTCTTTTTCCTCATTGTTGACTGAGGATGCCTCTGCTGAGGGATGCAAAGATAGAGGTGAAACAAGCAAGGCATCCTGTGGTGCTTAAAGACTAACAAATCTATTTATCACATGAGCTTTTGTGGAAGAAGATCCCACTTTGTCAGATGCTTTGAAGATGGGGGAACTTACAGAATGGGAGGAAAATAAATGCCGGGGAGTGTAAGTCGTGTGCGAGTCTCTGCCTAATGAATTGGACAAACAGGACAGTCTCTGCGCACAAAAGTAAAATGGGCACAAATCTGACACCAGAAATCTCAACACTCAAAAACCAGTGGGTCAGCATTTCAATCTTCATGATCACTCCATTAATGATTTGCTAATTGCTGGGCTCAGACAGATGAATGCTAAATCAAGCTTTCAAAGAGAAGCTACTGAAATTGAATTTGTTTGCAAATTCAGTTGTACTGCTTCAGGACTCAGTAGGGACATTGGATTTTTCTCGCCTTGCAACAGGTGATTTGCCCTTATCTCTTTCTGTCTGTTGTTCCTTAGTGTTCGAATCTTTACAGCTGTTTTGATTTGCTGTTACAGTATGACCTGATCCCATGACTTACACTCTCCTGCATTTATTTCCTCCTATTCTGTCAGTTCGTCCATCTTCAAAGTGACTGACCGAGTGGGATTTTCTCCCGCGAAAGCTCATGTGATAAATTTGTTAGCCTTTAAAAGTGCCACCAGACTCCTTGTTCATTTTATTTCATGCAGTGATAGATCTTATCTGCTCTACACTGTATTAGGAAACTTTTAGAGTCTTTCTAGAGAACAATGGTACAGCATGATTGTCCACAAGTACATCAATGTGCTTTCAAATCGCAGTGTAGATAAGGCAGTACATGGGCAGATTTTAAAATAACAAGTTTATTTGACTTTAAATATATTCTTTATTCACTTGAATATACAGCTGAATCTTTCTTATATGGTTTCTTTTGAGAACCTGCCCTTAATGTATTCCACAGAGATACCTGTGTTAGTCTAGTTCAGCGAAACAAACAAGTCTGGTAGCACATTTAAAGCCTAGCACATTTATTTATTGTCTGAGCTGTCATGGGAGAAAATCCCACTTCTTCAAGCATCTGACAAAGTGGGATTTTCTGCCATGAAAGCTAATGCAATAAATAAATGTGTTAGTCTTTATGAGTGCTACCAGACTCCTCCTTTGTTTTGCCTCTAACATAGTTTCTTTGTTACTAACTTCTGTGACACAACTTTGAGAGGTAAGGCTGCCTGCCAAGATGTCTTTCTAATGACAAACAATACAGAGTTTAAATTTGGGTTGTGTCTGGGTGAAGCTCACTTTGTACGGAAACAGGCAGCCCGTGTGTACAGCTTGATTTTAAATTACAGTCTTTCATATATTGTCATTCTATGGGATTATCAAAAATCTAAATACTTGTGGATTAAGTCGAAAATATGTAGGATAAAGTTGTACATTCATGCAAGATGTTTGCTGTTGTACAATATTAGATTAAACATTATATAACATACAGAAGACATGATTTTAATGTTAGAAATGAGGAATCATCTAAGATAAAAATATGACTGGGAGAAAAACCTAATTTCAAGGTCACTAAATTGCAAATGGGCTTAGTGACTTTATAGTAGAAAACCAGAACATGTCAGGGGCCCAAATCTATAATAATGAAAAGTTTTAGTATTTTGAACTGGTTTTGCTACAGTGATTTAAACACAGTTGCAACAAACGGCCCAATTCATACATAGGTGATGTGTGTTTCTGCATGTCAAAGACCAGTGCTGAACTGAAAGCATAGGCGTAGTTTGATTTCTCTATCTGTGGGGGCAGCTCCCGGCAGGCCAATGAGGTGGTGCGTGTAAAGGCGAGGAGGGGCAAATTCTGTGCGTGCTGGACGCTTACTGTTTGATGGGGCGCTGCCCCCGCTCCCAACTATGCTCATGGCTGAAAGTGTAGTGGGTTGCAGGACTACAGGCTTTTTAAGAGATGCCAGATTGCTGGAACTGGGAACTATATTGCATCCATCAGGCCTACCAACAGCCACTCCAGGTCCCGGAGTACCCCCGTAAATGGCCTTCCTTGAAGGGGACGGTAGAGGTTTATGGCCACGGGTGGCAGGTGAAACTCCCATCCGGGAGGCTGTCCACATTCTGCTTCTTTCACCTGCGGCCATGCCCCACTTTCCTCGATTCCAGGCCCTGCCCTAACTCTACCGTGATTTGGCATGCTCAACGCCATTGCTGCTCACCATGTCCTAGCTCCCACCCCTCCCCACATGGTCCCTTCCTTTCATCCACACTCCCTACCCCGAGGCAGCCAGCAATGGTGGGGGTAAGAGGGGCATGTATGGTGAGCAGTGACAGGTGGGGCTGAGCAGGGAAAGGGGAGCATGGAGGGTGGTAATGTGGGGAGGGATGAAGTGAATTACAGGTGTGGGCCCTAGGAAGGAGCAGGGATGGAGTGTGGAGCTGTGGGTGGAAAAACTGAGATGGGGAGCTAGTCTTCCCAAAGGGAAGCTTACCTGTTGCTCATTGTCGCTATCCCATCTGTCCAGGCCCTTTTAAATTGCCAGCCCCTGGGTTAATTGACTCTTTTGCCCGCTGTTGATGGGTCTGGTATCCATAAAAACACCTACACACAGCACAAATTGTTCAGTCATCTCTACCAGCATTCCTCAACCATTTATTTTTGTAGGGACTGTTTCTAATAAAGGTCAAAGATTAATTCAGTCAACCTGCTCATTTGGATATTGGCTTGTCAGCTGAAACTGGAAGTTACATTAATAGTAGAGGATTTTTTGTTTGCGATATGGACATGTCCATTTGACTTGAACTGCAGCTCATTTCACACAGGCCAAAAAAGAGCCATGAGATGGTAATGCATCTCAGTCAGATTCAAACTGTGACATAGCATGCGAAAACCCTTGTATCCTAGCATATCCCCATATTCATTCAGTTCCTATTGCCACAAATTTGCATCTTGAAGCTTTTTTTTTTTTTTTTTTTTTTTTTTGTATACCAAATCCTGGGATCTAAAAGAACCAAGCTGTCATTAATATTTAATAGCCACTAATTTGCAGAAAAGCTCCAGAATGCTATTTTTAAACCTCATGATGCAAAAGGCTTAACCGTCATGCTCAGAAAAGAAAGAATCCAGGTTAAACACTTAAAGGTGTCACACAGTTTTAGGTAGTAAATCTCACCAATGGATAAGCTATTATTGCTAAGACCAAATACGCAATAAAAATTAAATTGGAAAGATGACTGTTCAAGCCACATTTAAGCAGAAAAAAATGAGTTTCCTGCAACTCAAGTGATAGAGCTCCAGAGAAACAAAACAATAAAGGTTTCATCAAATTAAACATTCAAGCATATTTTGCCATGACAGCTAGGAAAGTTACAAATAAAGTCAGTGGAACAGTCTGGTCACAGAGCACATAACACCATCTGAGTTAGGAGATTTGCAGAATCGATGCTGTGCTTGTTCTTCAGCCAATGGAGCTCTTTCAGAACAGGGGCAATGTTCTTCTGTGATCTTTCAGAATGCAGCTGGCAGTCATTTCTTTGTTAATTAAAATTACGCTAAATCTTCCCAGCTAAAGCAGCTCTTAAAGAAATTGCTGCAGTCTAATTATTTTTTAAGTAATGGCATTTCCACTCAGTTATTGGAACAATAGCTCTTTTCTTGCTTGCAAATAACCCAGCTAATACCATGAGGTCCTGGTCCTTGTCTAAGGCTCCTAGGCCCTATGGTAATACACACAATACTAATTATTAATAATAATCACCTCCCCTTCATTGTATCAACACTCATTTATTGCTCTTAAATTTTTCCTTTGCTCTTGTTACAGTGATGCTTGCCTCCTTTCCTAGAAGAGTGTGTGTGCGGCCTCTGAGGCCAGTGCAAAATCTACTCCATGAATCAGCATCAGGAGTCCCAAGGGTATCAGTGGTTGATCTCCCTTGTTTCCTTTCCTCAGCTGCCTTAACAAATGGCGGACTGAAGACCTCGGATCATTCTTACACTGAGGCCTCTTGTGAGGAAAAGTACTTAATGATTACACAAAGCATCAGGCTTGTTTACAATAGACTTGTAATTAAATGAGTGAAGATTAAGGCTAAAATTAACTGAATTTTTGCAATAGTCTATAAATAGCAAAGCAATTTGTAATCTGATCACCCGTCTTTCTTGAAATATAAATACAAGTAGATTGCTTCTTGCCTGATGAGTCTGAAACAGTTTGGTAGTTATGGAGGGAACTAGCTGGTAGTGACTTGAAGGCACGAAGGTAATTAGGTTGAACAAAAAAAAAAATCTGTTTCATTAGAGATACCAGTTTAAGGAAATTGTGTGACATTTAAGACTAGACATTGGAAAAACATGTAGTGATTGATTGCCAGTACTTGAAATTTTTGTACTAAACTGCACCCACTAGTTGGAAGTAGAAAATGGCAAGTAGATCTGTCACCCCAGGCTGTTGAGAAGAGCTGCGTTTTCTGCTAAGGGTCCTGCCTTTGGTTTGTGTTTGGGAGTTGCTGTTAACCAAAGCTGGTACAAAACACAGTCTGATAAATTTGAAATTCCACCCTATCTCTCTGCAGAAGAAGGCGCTATCTGTCTCTTGCCTGGCAGCTACAGGAGTGGGTCCTCACTTCTCACTTTTTTCATGGCTGCCTGAAGAACTTTCCCACAGTATACATCTCACTCAGCTGCCATATTTTGTGCCTTCTTGCCTAATGAGTAATTCCAGGATCAGCATATGTTGCTGCAAAGACCTTTCCCATGCCAGGTTGGTATTATAGTGTGAAGCTGACCAGAGTACAGGTAATTTCCTTGTTTGACTGCTTGGCAAAGCAAGGAACAGAACCAGAGATGATGCTGCAGTCTGTGTTCACACTCAGGAAGATGACTGTTTCTATTTCTGTTTGGTTTGGGTTTGGCAGGTTTATGTTTGGAAGGCTGTTTTTGCAATAAGGAGGATTAGACACTTTTACAAATGAAAGCGCAAAACCTGCGGATATTGATGATCGGTTTCACTCACTTGGCCACAGTCAGTACTTGTTCAGTCATGGCAAGTGGGTTTTTCAAATCCTGGTGACAGCATCAAGAGTGCAGCTGGGAAATACATGGTAGTTCTTTTCTGTTGAGTTTCTTCTATCATGCTCATCACCATGGTGTCTGAGCATATTCCAAAGATAAAACTAACATAATGACAAACATATGTCTGGAGTTGTGTCTCATTTCCACTTACTTTCCCAGGCATAAAAATTGTTAGCTCATATTTTCCAATGTAATATAAATAGTGTACAGTCTAGAGTTAAGTTTTGTAGTCTAATGCATTGAACAGGATCAAGTTCCAAAGGGGCAGCTGTGTTAGCCTAGTTCAGTAGAACAAACAAGGAGTCCTGTGGCACTTAAAGACTAAGTGAGATTTTCTCCCATGAAAGCTCATGCAATAAATACATTTGCTAGTCTTTAAGTGCCACAGGGCTCCTTGTTTGTTTTACTGACCAGGATCAGTAATAGTAATGCATAGTTCTAGATTGAAAATTGCACCCTTTTATCTTTGTTAATCAGGTTTTTTTTGGAGGAAGTTGTAATTTATCATATTCAGAGTGAATCTGTTATAGTGGTACCTAGGGGGTAGTGCTAGTCATTGATTGATTTATTTGGAGCTCCGTCAAGTATGCATCTTCATGCACAAATGCTGCAGATTGTAATGACCTCTTCCCTTTTCCGTCTTGCTGCTCAGCTTCATTGTGCTGAAGCAGCATTACTAGAAACATTCGGTTTCTTCTGGAAAGAGTACTTCAAAGGCGGGTGGGCCAATGACAATGGAAGGGTTTTTAAAACACGCCTTTAGCAGGCACCTAAGAATGGCCTACTCTTATTCACACAAACGGTCCCAGTAGTCTCATTTGTGCTTACATCATGACTAAGGACTGTTCATACATGGGTGCAGTATTGAAACCTTAATGAATAATGTATATCTTATTTTTAATTGAGGAAGAGAAGAACTGAATAGTTTATTGTCCCTCCTATTTAACTAACTCTGAAGAAACTGTGTGAATTTCACCCAATAGTTAGTGTTTAACAATTTTAAATTGAGAGCTTGCTGAGGTTTTTCAGTAATTTGTTACCCCTTGATTTTAATGTGTTTGTTTCTTTGAAAATGTAGCTTTTTTACATTAATCTGTTTCTAAAGTGTCTATCAAAAGCTCTGTATTGCTCAGAGTATCTTTGTAGTAGCCAGAGTATCTTTGCTAACCACTCAGACATGTTTAAGTGATTGAAAATAAAACAGCTGTAATTGCCTTATGTTAGCCTTGATAATCTATCAAGAAAAGTAGTATGTGCTCCAATACTATCCTACTATATTCTCCTATACTAAGATTATTCTAGTAATATTTTGTTTACTTGTTAGTGAGAATACTTGGCCCCGGCAAGGGAACAGGCAGAATTTGCTATTTTAGCGTCTGTCGTAATTGGTAATGTCAGGATAAAACATGGCTGTGTTCAGAACTGTATGCAGCTCAAGGGAACAGCAAGTTATAACTGTTTGGCCCAGAAAAAGTACTCCTCACCAGAACACAGCTGCATCTTTTGGATTAAGAGAGCTATAAGGTAGTTGCTTTTTACTGTTTCCCCAAAGTTAAATCCATTTGGTAGCGCTGAATAGAACAGAAGCTGTTTCCTGTATTGCTTTTTGAAATCATCTTTTCTTTTTGGTGACTATGGTAAGGACAGATGACTCTCTTACAGATGGCAGAAGGCCTTTGTTAGTGTACCAAAAAGAATCTCGGGTAGGTTTTTGGACGGTAGGTTTGTCTTGTTCCTCAATTTATTACACATAATTTTCTGCACTGTCTAAAATAACCTGTCTCGGTGAAAGTTGCTTCCTGCACTAGCGTTACTATATGCAATTAAAGAGATCAGCAAATATAAATAAAACTAACACCAGCCCTAAAAGAATACAATTCATAAGATGAGAGCAATTCATAAAATATAGACTTAGCAGAAGGACTAGCCTATGCCTTGAAGGGTAGTAGCTAGATGAACACATGTAACATCTTGCCTGGTAAACACAAATACAAGGGAAAATGCTATATGAATTGGGTAAAAGGAAATCTTTAAAATTATTAATATTTTAGTATATTAAAAGGAGCATTTTGGCAAAATTTGAATAAATTACTCTCCTCTTTTAAATGCAGCTGTTAAGGAAAGCATCACATAGTTCCAAGTAATCTCAAAAAATATCTGAAACAAAGAGTCAAAGAAGAAATGCTTAAAAGAAATCATTAGGTAGCTGCAGTCAAAGCAACACAACTTTCAGGGACTCCAAAGTGAGAAGAAAGTTAGTATGCGGTGGTTGTAGCTATGTTGGTCCTGGGATATCAACCACCTTGTCTCAGAAAGCTGGTGGCAATTCAGAGCTTTTGGAAGATGAATTAACCCAAGAAGTTTCATTCACTGTCCCCCCCGAAATTAAATTTAAGTACATCTGAAGCACTTGCATCTTCAGAAGTTCAAATGTGATAATGTAAGAATCCCAGATCACGGGACATCGTCCAGTTTATGTGCCACAGAGTAGAAACTGGGGGTCACTGCTGTAATGTTTTCATTTTTTTTTACCCTCTAGCTGCAAAATTCAGCAGCACTTGATGTTTTTAGAACAGTTAAATTACTTATTAATAAAAAATAAGCTTCACATCCTGAGGCATTCTGCCATTTTTCTGTAATTTCAAAACAGACAAAATACAGTTTGTGAACTCAGTAGTAGAGCACTCTGTAAGTTCCCCATCTTCAAGTCTCTGAGGAAGTAGGATTTTCTCCCATGAAAGCTCATGTGATAAATAGTTAGTCTTTGCAAGTGCCACTGGACTCCGTGTTTGTTTAACTATGCAGCTGTAACTCAGGCACTTGCTCCACGAATGCAAGGGGCTTTTCTGCCCTGTCGAGAGACAGTTGTTAGGTTAACAGAAGAATTCTTCTGTTAACTTCACTGTACCTACATCGGGGGTTAAGTTGATCTGACTACATCACACAGGGCACAAAAGCGCTCATAGTTCTGAGTGATGTAGCTGGGTTGACCCAAGTTTTAGGCATAGATCAGGCCTTAATCAATCGTCTATAGCAGTGGTTCCCAACCTGTGGTCCAGGGACCCCCAGTGGTCCGCAGACATGTTGCAGGGGGTCTGCAGAGCCTCCCACTACTGGGGCTGGGATCCTGCTACAGCCCTGATGCTCCCTGCCAGGGCTGCCTTTCCCCTGCCATGGCCAGATCTTGGCAAGGGAATGGGGCTGTGGCAGCTCTCCAGCGGGGGCAAGGGCAGGAGGCCATAGCTGCTGCAGCTTGGCTCCCCAGCAGCGTGGGCAATGGTGATGGCAGCGCTGCTCAACGGCTGTCGCAGTGGTGCGAGCCAGATTACATAAATCAGTCAGGGGGACCACAAAGTTTTGGGGGTTTTTTTTGTTTTAAAGAGGTCCCCAGCCTGAAAAAGGTTGGGAACCACTCATCTATAGTACAGCAAGAATGCTACCCTTTATCCTGAGGACACTGATAGGGAATAGAGTCTGGGACTGAGGTGGAGTCATTCTGCCAGGAATTACTGTAGTATAAAAGGAGGGTACATATATGAGATTCCTACACTTGTTGTGTGGAGAACTGACTAGCCAGATAGTACTTGCTTTCCTCATTTCCAACTGTTAACATGCGCTGAAAGAAGCTTAAAATACAGTAAATGCTTTCATAACGTTTATTGGCAGTGTGAGTGAGTGCTGTAAGCCACTCTAGGAAAAGGTTTGGCCACCCTTGATATTATAATTTTGTAACCATATTATTATTCTTTGGAGCAGTATGCAAGTTCCTTTGACTAGCAGCCTTTGTAAAGCTCTGTTACTTGGTAGCCGGGTTTCTTTAGCTCTAGCTTTATACAGTATGGTAATTATGAAAGGGCACGTTCCAGAGGGGCAGCCATGTTAGGTTAGTTCAGCAAAACAAGAAACGAGTCCTGGGGCACTTTTAAAGACTAACACATTTATTTATTGCATGAGCTTTTGTGGGAGAATATCCCACTTCTTCATAGCGTCTGACAAAGTGTAATTTCTCCCACGAAAGCTCATGCGATAAATATAAATTGGTTAGCCTTTAAAAGTGCCTCAGGACTTCTAGCTTTTTTAAATTTTTATTTATTTTTTTATTAAAGGGCATTTTAATGATCACGTTAGAACATGGTACAATAGTGGTCTAGTTGCTTAAAAAGTCAGCACAGAATCTAGTCAATAATCTGAGGGTCAACACTGGTTTGTCCAGTAATAGTGTATGGTGTTTGTTTGGGTTAAATATTCTCTTGTAATGAGGAGAATGTCAATTCCTTTCTGAGAACCCTTTTTTCTTTTTCCTGGATGAGCTGAGACCAACGATCATACGCTTGCCTCTGCTTGGCATTTTCCTTATAAGAGAGCTAGCCATGTGAAATATCCAGGATTTCTCATACAAGAATATTTAAAATAATCAAAAGAAATCAGACAAGCACAAAGCCAGCAAGAGTCAACTCTTCTTATCAGTGGTTTTTTTTTTTTTAAACTATACCTCAAACGTATACTTAACGTTTTGCAAACATGGGAAAAAATAGCACCCTGTATTCATGGAGTTTATAAGTCAAGCTAGATGCAGAAAGCTCTGGCTCTCTGTAGTATATTTTTCAGTTTAGTCTTATCCTCTCTGTCCTTTTATCTTTTTTTAATACAGATGTTACTTTCTTGCTACTTTAATTCATTTCATCCTGTTTCTTTCTGAATTCTAGTGTTAAAGTTAATGTTCTGCATGCACTCCTAAATATTTTCAGAGGTGCTACATTTTGTAGTAATTTGATGCTGAATCGTGCTCACTTTACTCATGTAAGGCTGGACAAGGCAAGCAAGATTTGATGTTTTGTTCCCTTAGCTGAAAAGTTCAGATGTGTAACTGAAAACACATAGGAAACTGATCTACATTTCTTTACCAGAAGAGTCCTTAAAATAACCCAGTGACGGAATGGAGGACCCCCATTTAGATTTTTTTATGAGAGAAATTTTTGTTACATTTTTAATTTTGAAAGTTAGGAAATAGTTTTAAAATACTTCCTATCTTAAAATAGAACTGTAACTATTCAGTGTAGCAGAAGGTTAAAACAAATATTCTACTAATTTTATTATTTATTTTTATTCACAGCCAGAGTTGGAAAAACATCACTTATTATGTCTCTTGTCAGTGAAGAATTTCCAGAAGAGGTAGGACATCCCTATTTATTTGTCTTCTAAACTGTACTACTCTGCTGGGAAAGCCACTTAGCCATTCACAAAAATGTAAGTTAAAGTTAGTGTATTTGTCATTTTAAATACCCCCAATGGATTTTTTTTTTTAAAATGGAAGCCTTACTTTTTAAAGTATTTTAAAAGATGCTCACTCATCCTTCTTAATCCATGTACTTTTGAAGTGTTTGTTGTTTAAAAACAGTCAAAAGAATAATGTAGTTCATCAATGATACTCTGGTCCAGCAATGCTGAAACCAGGCTTACACAGCAAATGCGGTCTAGCAAAGTGCCAGAGACTTTAAAAACAAAGAAAGCAAACAAAAAATTTGCTAAAAAGTCTAACAGAATTAATAATCACTTCTTTTTATAGGTCCCTAATCCGTGGTGAAACGTATCCATGCTCTTTTTTAAAACTGTCATTAAATGTTCATTTACGTGCCACTTTGGCTGGTTTTGTAGAGGCCTTTCTTTCATACTGTTTGTTTATAAATCCAGGTTCCTCCACGTGCAGAAGAAATCACCATCCCTGCTGATGTCACCCCTGAAAGAGTGCCAACACACATAGTGGATTATTCAGGTGGGGCTTCTGTAGCTCACATGGCTTCTGCTTGGAGCTAGAAATGAAATTAACATTATTTTAATGTCGATTTTTAAAGGTCAGTGTTGAGACAGGCCTGTAGGAGTTGATCCGATCCTGTAAACTCCACTGAGAGCCATTGTTGTGGGTAGTCCCACTGAAGTCAAAAGTGGTAATGTTCTAATAAGGTCAGTGGGTGTTGTGATCATGGCAGTGTGTGTTTGCGGGATCAGGCACACGGCTACTAAACTCAAGGAGTTCCAAAACTGCTCTTATCCTATTTAGTGAAGACCTCACTAAAATGCAGGCTACTTTTACATATTTTATGTACTGTGCTATGTGAGCATAACTGGATGAGATGACAACAAAGTTGAAACTTCTGAGAATTTCTTTCTCATTTTATTTTTTAAAATAATATTTCCATCTCATCTGGTGCATAGTAAATAATTATTAATAGGCAGAATTCTGAAATCAAATAAAGACATAAATATGTCCTACCATTGCCTATCAGGCAAAAATTCAAGTCAACATTAAATTTTATGCCATGCCTCAAAGGTCAACATGCTCAGGCTCTGCTAGAAAAATATAGAGATCAATTCCAAAGTCAAAAGCGCCTGATGAAACTCCCTTCCGACATGCTAAGGTAGGGACTGAGAGCCAGCCTACATCAACTGAATTTTCAGCTGTTGTGACTGTGAAATTGTGAGATGAAATTTACAGGGCTGTTCTCATAATGGCTGTACCTTGAATGAGTACTATAAGATATTCTATGCTTGGTTTATAAAGATCTAGAATATTAATTAAGTTTTTCCTGTTGCTTGCAGAAGCAGAACAAAGTGATGAGCAGCTTCACCATGAAATAGCCCAGGTAAGCAACAGTTTGGGATTAGCTAGAATCTAATATGGCAGCTTCTGCTCCTTGTTTTTCCTCTGCTGTTTATAATTAAAAAAAAAAAAAAGCATTTCACTCTAAAGGGATTCTGTCTTGAATTATTGGAAAACAGCCCTCCCATTTTTCCTCTCAACACTTCCCCCACCCTCTTTTTAAAGCGCTTTGTCCCAGGAACCTTACATGCAAGCAGTTACATGGAATTCTGTGCTCCCTGTATAACCATTACAAATGGTCAGTTTAACCTTTCCTGTTTGCCAGCAGAACCAGAGAAAAGGGCAGCCCTCAGCACAATATTCCTCTCTTTGTGGCAGTTCGGGCTCACGTTCCTCTTTGGTTGGTGGAAAGGGAGAAATGTGCTTTCTTTTAGGCACAGGCAAGGGGTTGATGGCATTTGTAGCAAAACAATTCCAACGCCTGGAAAATCCCATTATGTTTTTCCTACCCACCTGTAACAATATCCTTAAAAATGAACTGTTGCAATGGGGTCTTTGTGGAGTTACTAAGAATCCTTCATTTCCTGCCCTCCATGCTTTCTGAGCATCTTCAGTGCACCCTTTATATAATCTGCATATAAGCAAGGTTTTCCTATCCTCTCCTTGGTGGTTAGTCAAAATGAAGAACTGTAGCTCTGGGAACAAGAGAAATAGGTAATTTTGGTAGCAGTGGATATCTGCAGTAGCTCAAAGCTTGTGCCACCGTAGTCCTGGAATGTTCCAAAGGGGCAGCCACATTAGGCTAGATCAGCAAAACAAACAAAGATTCCTGTGGCATTTATAAAGACTGACGTATTTATTTATAATGAGTGTTTTGGGGTGTTTTTTGTTTTTTGTTTTTTTTTTGGTCAGATGGTGGATTTTCTCCCACAAAAGCTCATGCGATAAAAAAAAGTTAGGCTTTAAAAGTTCCAGCAAACCCTTTGGTTGTATAGTCCCAGAACACTGGTTCTGCAGAAAACTCATTTCTCTGTTCTCTGCAGGCCATCAGTCAGAGGTTTTGATGCCTGCATTGTGCAGGAGGTCAGACTAGATGATCATGCTGGTTGCTGCTGACCTTAGAGTCTATGAGACACTAAATTGTCTGGTCAACCCAGCGACACAAACACTGGCCAACAATGAAGCATTTTTTATTCTTTTATTGTGATGTTGCTAAGTATGCTTTTTAACTGTTTGCCATTTTAGGGAATCCACACATTCAGGATTCAAGGGTTTCTCTTTTTCGTTTTAGGCTAATGTAATTTGCATAGTCTATGCTGTTAACAACAAGAATTCTATTGACAAGGTATGATAAAACACCCTTTATAGTATCTATCTGCTGTTTAAGAGGCATCTCCTGTGAAAGGATACCTGAAGGGACAGTGAAAACTTAGTTCCTGAAGAGCATAAAATCTCACTGGAAAATATTATGTAGTGTACAGTCTACCAGTGCTACTTTCTTCCTGGTGGTTTCGTTCAATCCTTCTGTTTTCCCTCTTTAACACTGAGACCTCAGGGCTTCCTGTTGGACATGCCATTCTCCCAAACAAAAAGTACTAAATAAAATTCCCTTCTCAGATGGTTAATGCCATGTAACAGTCAGCTGGGAAGGTTGCTATCCAGCTTTTGTTTTTTCCTTCCCACTCCCTTCTGGTCAACTGGGATTCTCCTTTCACAATAATCCAAGAAAGCAAGAGACCAGGGCAAGCCATTTCCAAGTTTATTGTCTGCAATTCAGCCATATTAGCCTGCATGTACGTTTTCTTGATGAGATTGATTTGTTGCTTTAGGTAACAAGCAGGTGGATTCCTCTCATCAGTGAAAGAACAGACAAAGATAGCAGGTACGTATTGGGAGAGAGGAAGAAACATGAAATAGACCTAAATGCTAAGTAGATGGGGGCTGTTAAATAACATCGAGGGGCTTGTTCAGTCAAAAAAAGACATGCGAAGTTAATCTGAAGCAGCCTTACCAACTACATTTTGTACAGATTATTTCAACTAGAAAGCATCATAAAAGTTTAAGTGATGGCATGCACCATATATGTGAATGCCTTTCTACTTTTTTTGCTATAATGGCCTGCACTAGTTTTCTGCTGATGTCAGCTAGGGTAAGAGAGAGTCCCTGGCCTGATCATAATGATCATAAAGCAGACTTCTGATGTGTTAAGGCTCTAGATATTTTAAATTTTGTACAGATCTGTGAAATTTTGGAAGCTGAGAAATTAAAGCAGAGCACTGAATAAAATTCTGACAGGAAAAGTGTAGGAGATGCTGTTTGCATTCTGAACCTCTTGCCTTTTGTTGGCTTAAGACAGAACATCTTTTCTATTTGTGAATTTCTCAGTTAGTTATTTTTAAAACAAAACCCTTGGGAAAAAATCTTTCATGGGATTATTGTCCATTTATTGTCCACATCTGCTCTTTCTGAGTTGTCATGAGCTACTTGGAGATTTCTTTAAGTGCAGTATAGACAGTGATAGTTTTTACCCAGTGGACCAGCTTTCAGATCTTTGCACATGTAGCACAATGTGAATATGCAGTAGGAATGCCTGCAAAATATCCATATGAGATTTTCTGTGTTGCTGTGTGTAATGGAAGCTTTATAAGTAACTAACCGCACAGTGTAACTTTTTAAAAAATCAAAACAAGTAGAGCACTTTGTAAATTAAGTGCTAGTCAGAATTTGTTTGATACTGTTATGAAATAAATCTAAAACTGCTAATTTATTTTCATTCTTGCTATTTGCCATTGGTGTCTAGTTATTCATAAAAATAACAGATGCAAATTGTTCACTTCCTCTGGAGTAGAGTAAATTGCCAAATAAATGGATATTTTCAGCTTCCCTTTCATTGTAAATCTCCTCTGATAAATCTTATGTTTTCAGGCTTCCTCTTATATTAGTTGGAAACAAATCTGATCTAGTGGAATACAGCAGTATGGAGACCATCCTTCCCATTATGAACCAATACACAGAGATAGAAACTTGCGTAGAGGTATGTTCCTGAATTTTGGAATCCATTCTGAATAAACAGCAAGCTCTGCATTGCTGTCAAGTTTATACATTAGCTTTTTGGATTATAGTAGTGATAGAGCAACTCAAAATTTCTATGTCATCGTATTGGAGTACTGCCAACAGGCAGCAACTGACTCTGGAACCCATTGAGCTAGTCACTGCCAACACACAGGCCTTGGTTTTTCCAAGGAGCGCAGCACCCACAATTGTGGGCTAGATTTCCAAAAGTTCAGCTTCCATTTAGACATTCAAAGAAATGATCAAATATTCAAAACAATTAACTAACTAATTTCAAGACATCTTTTTCAGTGTTCAGCCAAAAACTTGAAGAATATATCTGAGCTCTTCTATTATGCACAGAAAGCAGTTTTGCACCCTACAGGACCCCTCTATTGTCCAGAAGAAAAAGAGGTACTTTATTTATCTGTAAACCAATATATGATTGTGTGTGCCTTTTTTTCCATGTTTGTTTATTTCTGTCCAACTGTTGGTCATCATGTGCAAGCTCCATTATGCTTGTGGTCTGTTACATTAATCAGAGCTGTTACTTGGTTTACCAAGTCCTGAAGAGAGAACATTGAAGGATGTTCACTTTTACTTCCCTTGTACAAACCATTAAAAATTGATGTGCACATTTGATTAGGTCATGGTTGCATGACTGTCAAATGATTCTGTTTTCCATTAATGTAGATGTGAATTCAAAGTAACAGTATTTCCTGCAGGGTAGTTTTTTCCAGATTTACTCCAGTGTAATGGAAAGCAGAATTCTTTTAGATCACTGTTGTGAGACTTTGACAAGAAAGCTTCAGAAAAAAAAGGGGGGGGGGCATGTATTTTTTCTGATGTTATAGTACAGGCCTCAACAAATCTGTTTTTGGTCACCATGACGACCAGTTTTGGTAGCCTGTTGCCTAGCTCCACTGCTGAAATGTAATGGAAGTGCATCCTCTGGTGAGCAAAATTAAACTTGCTAGCCCCTAACTGTGAGCCAGGTTTGTCCATCCCTGTTCTAGTAACAGCCAAAGCTAGTTTTCTAGTACGTAAGGAAATTAGTTCAATGGATTATCCTGTTGGATTTTTATAGTAAAAACAATATATGTCTCTATTAATAGGGGTGTTGAACTTATCACTTACGTGCATTGCACTTTATCTTCATCAGTGAAGAAAGCCACTTCAGTCTCAAACACTGAATAATAGAAAGTGGTGAAATAATCACAGCCTGAGTCTGCGCAAGCTCATTTTCCCTGATGCTATTGTACAATGACCATCTATCACCACAATGCTTTTAGAACTGCCATCCCTTTTTTTTTCTCCTTCACGCTTCAAAATGTAGTGGCCGGTAGGTGAGAGATGAGTGAATCCCCTCCCTCCCCCCGTCTTGATAGTTATTAGGAGGAATTCTCTGTCTTTCTTTTTTTCTCTCTCACCTGGGAGGAAATCTCACCCACTTGTCCTCTGTGGTGCTTAGTGCTTTGTTCAACAGATGAGAAAGGACAGTCAGCTTTGCTACAATTGGCCCCATGACTTTTCATGAAACCCTGGCTAAACCAGTTGAAAATGGATTCAAGTGCTTGCTCAGTAAGGGTTTACTGTAGCTCTAGAGCTGTAGAATTTTTAATTTTATTTTTGTGTGGAATGTTCATGTAAAATGCCTTGTTAGATTTATCTTCATTGTTACACAGAAGATGGTTCTGGATTCTGATACTCAAATAGGCTTTAATCTTAGAATTAGAAGTGGAATCATAGAAGTGTAGGGCTGGAAGGGACTTTAAGTGATCATTTAGTTTGTAGTCCCCCTACAGCATTGGGGTGCAGGGTTAAGTATATCTGAACAATCAGCGACAGGTGTTCAGAGGTTTTTGGAATGTTAGACAGTGTCAGGGATTCCTCAACCTCTTGTGGAAGTCTGTAGCAGAGCTTATCTAGCCTTATAGCTAGAAAGTTTTTCCTGCTATCCAAGCTAAATCTCCCTTGTTGCTGATGAACCTGATTGCTTTTTGTCCTACCTTCAGTGGACATTGAGAAGAATTGATCACCATCTTTTCCATAACAGCCCTTAACCTATTTGAAGGCTATTATCAGGTTCCCCCTTCAATCTTCTTTGCTCAGGAATAAACAAGCCCAATCCTTTCAGCCTTTCCTCATAGGTCGTATTTTCTAAACCTCTCATTTTTGTTGCTCTCTTCTGCATTAGTGTAAATGCTGACTTTAAAAATGATCATACAGGGGCTGAGGAAGGCCATAATAGTTTAAAGCAGTGATTTTCAAACTTTTTCTATTTGTGGACTCCTAAACAATTTTGAACAGAAGTGTGGATCCCTATGGAAATCTTAGCTATAGTCATCAGACCACAGGCTGACAAGCACTGTTCTGTTGTAGTGACAGCCTTTTGTGATCCCTTAGTCATAGCCTGCAGCCCCATGGGGTTCACAGACCACAGACTGAAAACCACTGGCCTTCTGTACCTCAGTATATATTAGGAAAGGCTAGGTAAATTATTTTCTTCAAATGTGTGTCAACAAATTAGTTTTTAAAATCATTTATATCACAATAAGAAAACAAAAACAGAGAACTTGGGGGCGGGGGGTGGATTTGTATGTTTGCATGCTTTTGGATTTTTCAGCCAGCAAAGATAGATTCAAGATTTTTTGTAAGGAAGTAATACCAAAATGACTTTTTTGTACTCTTTTTCTGAATATATGTTTAACGCTTCTGAGTTTTGTGTTTTCTTGGATTTTCTAATATTCTGGATGCCCACTTCAAAAATCTCAAACAAAACAAACATCACATTGCCAGTACCTATTTGAAATTTCAGTGTAGTGGTCTCTTGTGTTGCTAGTATGATTTTCATACACAGGCCAAAAAAAACGATTTTCCTTCTGACAGCAGGCCGTAATTTCTCTCTTGATCTGTAGATGAAACCTGCCTGTATCAAAGCTCTCACTCGCATCTTCAGAATCTCTGATCAGGATAATGATGGCACTCTCAGTGATGCAGAGCTCAACTTCTTTCAAGTAGGTCCCTACCATTTTTCTTTTTATTATCCCCCCCCCCCCCAACTCCACCCCTCTTTCCTCTATATCTATTGTCTGGTAGTTCTGTACAATATGAGCAAAACAAGTTGAGGTAACTGGTAGCCTTCAGATACCCACTTTTAATAGTTAAACTGCTTGCTGGCCAGCTTGTGCCTTTTAAGGCATTATCTTCTGCTTGGGGACTGGAGTGGACAGCTGGCTTGACCAGAATTTATCACTGAGTTCCAGAGGAGCCAGTACAATGGGGACTGTACCACATAACACATAGGTAATAAGACTACGTACTGTCTTCGCGGGTAGAGGGGTCAACATAAGCCATGTTCCCTAGAGGAAGCTATTGCCATCTCCTTCAGTGTCTTCAGTGGGATCGTACTTTTAGTTCTATATAGGGCAGGGGTTGGCAACGTTTGGTAGGCTTCCCCCTGCACCCTCAGCAGCTGCCTGGGCCAGGGCCAGAAGATGCCAGAGGTGGGGTTTGGGGAGGCAAGAGCTGAGCGTGCGGCGGCTCCTGTGGACCCTGCCAGGGGAGGGAGGAGGAAGGGTTAGCAGGGGAGAGCAGCCAGAGGCTGGGAGCCCTGTGTGCCACCCTGAATGGGTGTGCGTGCTGTGTTTTCCCTATGTTGCCAACCCCTGGTGTAGGGGATGGCAGAAGACTTTTTCCAAGCACGATATTGCTCTTTATAAATCATATGTGCGGTTTTTTGCCCATAAGAGATACTAGGCCTCATTCTTCTCACCTGCTGGTTAAAAATCAGGAGTTACTACACTGAAGTTATTGGAATGATGCAGGAATAAAATAAGTAAGACACAAGGCAGGCTTAAAATTTCTGATATGGAACTACATTTAACCTTAAATGTTAGTGAAGAAATGAAATGCAGAGTTAAAACTTTTCAGACTTAAATTGTGGCTATTGCCAAAGTTGTAAGTCAATTGACTATCCTGCGTTTGTCGGTTTCAATATGCAAGCTACAACACGTTTCTTGGAAAACTAAAAAGGGTTAACCTACATCCCCACTTCTGCTGCCTACTGCAGGTTTAAAGACAGACCTGAGAGTACCCCCTGCTGTATTTCAGTTTCTTTAAACATCTGTTGCTCTTTAGGCAGCTGTGATTAACAGTCCTGGAAACTGAGGCACATAACAGATACCCTGGTCTGGTGTGTTCTCATGTGGGGGCAGTACCAAATAGCTGCTCTGCTTTAATTTAGAGTTTGCTTGGATTGTGCCCACCATTAAGTTAACATAGTTTTTCAGGTTGTACATTGGACAGGACATCTGGTGTGATTAGTTTAAGACCAGTGTTTCTAATATGCTTTTTCATTGTTTGTTAGAGAATTTGTTTTAATACACCACTAGCACCTCAAGCATTGGAAGATGTAAAGAATGTAGTCAGAAAAAATCTAAGTGATGGCATTGCTGATAATGGATTAACATTAAAAGGTAGGTACTCTTTGAAGAGAAACATTTAAAGTTGATATAAGATAAAAGGCTGTGGAATTTGTTGTTAAAAAAGGAAAACATGATTGAAATATAAATTTAGTTTCTTGTTTCGTTGACCACAAGAGTTGGTTTCTAAGAATGATGAACTGAGGAATAATGGTGGGGAAGGAAACAACGTTCCCTCTAACTGCTCGTAGACTGTGTGCGCAAACAATTTCTTTGTGTGCGCAAAAACATTTCTTTGTGAGCACCAATATTAGCACTATTGAATTTTTTTGTGCGCACTTTATTTTGTTGTGTGCGCAGGCTTCATGACCTGTGTGCGCATGCACGCACGCACAGCTTAGAGGGAACAGTGGAAGGAAATGATGTTTCAGTGGAGAATACTTACGGGACCAAATTGTCTGAAATGAGTGCAGACCGAAAGAAATTCTCTCTTGGGTAATGCTGTAGTTTCCATTTAGAGCAGACTATTTGGTTGATTTCACAAGGGGGAGGGCTAAATGTAGATAAAGTATTGGTTCTTACTAGCATTTTAATGACTGTTAAGTAGACCTGTTCATAGCAGCTGGTAAAAATTAAAGGCAAAATCTTTTCTACTACAGGTGGGAGCTGCAACTGTAACAGCAAAAGTGAGAAATTGTAGGGGGAAAAGCCTAATCTAGACACATCCTTAATCACGTGTGGATTGAATTGGAGGAATAAGATCCGTTTTCAATAAGACGTGGGAAATTCTTAAACAATTATCCTTGAATCTTGGCATGGGAAAACTAATATGTGTTTCCATGAAACTACCATTAAAGGTTGTCATTCTTGATATACTTAATGGAGAAGTCATAAAAAAAACTTTTAGTGTGGTACAAATTCAAGTCTTGTAATAAAACACTGGTGCTAAAACTTAGAAAACAAAATTTAAGAAAATAATTATAGAGGTTTTAAACTTGTAGAAATTGAAGGTACAAAAAAGTCATTCATTCAAATTTTATATACTCTATATTGTGCTTTTATGCTTGTATTTTTTTATATTCCCTCAATTTAAATAAACCAACTGTAAATGCTATCTATTTCAAAGCCTTCAAAGTCTCAAGAATTATCATTTAATTTCAGGTTTTCTTTTTCTACACACACTTTTTATTCAGCGAGGAAGACATGAAACGACTTGGACAGTATTACGCCGCTTTGGATATGATGATGATCTAGAGCTCACCCCAGAGTATTTATTTCCTCCGTATGTTTCAGTTATTAATTTTACATGGAATGTGTATTTCATGTCTTCAAATTGCATAGTGCGTAGTTGGTTTAGCAAACACAGCCCCCAACCTTATCAGTAATATTACATTTACATACGTACATTATTAGGTATACAGTGTATAATAATCTTTTCATGTATGCCACTTCAGTTATGCATGTGCCTAAAGGCCTGATCCAGTGCCCACAGAAATACATGGAAGTTCTTTCTAATTTCCTCCTTGGATATTGGATCAGGTTCTTGGAGCAAAATAATTCCCCTTTATGAAAACAGAATGAAAGGAGAAAGGAATTCCACTTTCAGAGTGTTAGCAGAAATATCTAAACTTAGTTTACACAATGTCATGTAGTCTTTACTGTGGGTTCCATATGGAGAGCACAGAGACGTAGGATGCGCGATACCAGATCTCACACGGTTCATTTCGCTCCAGAGTGCTGGCTCTGGGAGAGGCCCATGCTTTATGCTTAAGAGGAAGGCAAACTCTTGTCTCTCCTGAAGCCAATTGTGCAATAGGAGTCAGATGGTGAAATGAAAAATTCCTTCCCTAAACTGTCAGTTTCTGACCACAACCTGGGATTTAATTATTCTTTGTCCAGCTGTGCAGGAAGGAGGACAGGAGACACTGGATGGGATTTAATTAGTCTGCTACTTTATTCCTCAATGTCAGGGAGGGCCTGGCAGATAAAAGTGTGCAGTGCAGGTAATTCTGTCTTCATTACATGAACCTGGAGGAAGGAGGAGGCTGTGGTCTGCTGTTCCCCTACACCCATCCTGATTCTCAGTCAGTATGCTGCTGGGAGCTTGCCACCCCCACATCAATGACGGTTGGAGGGGTTGGGTCCTTGCTGTACTGGTAATAGGAACCCCAAACTCCAATTTCCACTTCTTTAAAGTACATCTCTTTTAAATCCTATACCAGTCCTCTTTATTTGATTACTATATTTCTTTCTTATGGTGTACCTGCACTGGTCATCATCTCCACGTTTACTTAATGAGTTGTGAAATGAAAGCCTAGCCTTTGTTTCGTGTTCTCCCCACTAAAGCCCCCTACCTGTTGTGGGGAAGGGGGGAAAATACCCACTATCCCTTGGCCACTCTAGTGGTGAGGGGCAAAATTCTGTCCCAGCCCCCTGAGAAAGGAGCAACTAGCATAATGCCCACAGTGGAACATGACAAAACCTAGAATTTAACAACAGCCATTGGTGGAAGAATGGGTGCTGCTCCGTCTTGGTAAAGAAGGTTTGTCCTGTGCCAGCATACTCCTAAAGGGTATGTCTATGCTATGGGCTTAAGTCGACTTAAACAAGCCCTGGCCACTTTTGGAGTTCATTAAGTTGACGTAAGGGCTTCTGTAAGTTGACTTAATAGCTCTCACTCTTTAAGTCAACTTAATGCAATGTGACCATCTGAGTTGACTTAAAAAACCCTATGTAATAACAAGTGTAATAACTTAGTAAAGTTGACTTAAGCAGACATATTTTTTATTAGGACACTTTCTTAAGTCGACTTAAACAACTTTGGTAAGTCAACTTACGAAAAGTGTGGACTCACTAAGTTGACTTAATAAAGTCGACTTTAAGTAGACTTTATTGTCGACTTAACAAAGTTGACTTAGCTTTTGTAGGGTAGACATAGCCAAAGAGTCTCTCCTCTTTTCTGGTCACCAGAGGGGATGGATCAGCTGACCTGTTCTGAAGCTGCTGCTGCAAGTCATTCTCTGGCTGTTTAGCCCTTAAAGGAGAGAGACTCCCCCCCCCCCCCAAACTAGTCAATAGTTCTGACTCTTACAATGCATATTTACAAGTGACATGGTTATAAAATGATCCAGCACTTTTTATGGCATTTGACTCCTTTAGGATAAGAGTTTTTCAGAGAACCTTAAGGGATTTGAGGTACCTGATTCCCTTATTTTCTTTTGACAGTCCTTATCCTCCTATCTTTCATAGAATGCTGCTGATATTCCTGCTGTATCTGAAAGTGCCTTCTGTTAGATAGGATTTGAGAACTCCTAGAAGGCAGTGCTTGCTGTGTTCTCCGTAGTGAAACAGAAAGGAAGATAGTGACAAAACCAAAACTTTTTTTTTCATATTTATTTCTTGGAGAATTACATGATTTGTTATGTGATTAACTTTTCATCCTTTTTTTAACTAAACAGGCTAAAAATTCCTTCTGACTGCACAACAGAATTGAATCACCATGCATATTTGTTTCTCCAAAGCGTTTTTGATAAGCATGATTTGGTAAGCTTTGAGTCTGACTTACATGGTGTTTTTATAATGTTCAGAATTGCTCTCTGAGTCCTGACTCTGACTTGATCTATACAACAAAATCAACCCCGAATGTCAGTGAAATTCTTTTTAGCCTTCTGTTAAGATTGGATTGACGTTTATGAAACTGAATCTGTTTATTTTTCAAAGTCAAAGAAGTATAGCAGAGGAAACTAAATCAATAGTTTAAATTGTGAGAGCCATCTCCTTGTGTTTATATTGTTATGTGAGCAAGTTAACATTAGGACCATACTCCATATAAGGTCCATGCATGCTGTAAATTTGTCTGCTTCCTGAAGCTAGGCTCTGTTAGCTCAAGAAACAACAGAATAAAACTGAGTCGTTCTGTTGAAGCTTGGCAATTCTTGGGGTTTCCTGTAGGACTTCCCTGTTTCTTCTCCTAGTTTTCTTGGACCAAGAATCATGCTCCCTTCTGCTCTTGGACCTGAATGGCCAGCACTGATGACAAAGCAGCTGCAAGTCTGTGAGGCTACTGACTCCTGACAGGTTGAGTCTACAAAAGAGCTCTTCCTTGTACAGAGTCAGATTCTGCCACCCTAGTAAAAGTTGCACTGATCAGAATATTCCTAACCCAGAAAAGTGTTCTTACCATGTTTTGAAATTGTTTTTAAAATAATACTTATTTTACACAGAGCCAATTTTGCTGGAAGTGACAAATGACTATATAGAATTATGGTTGAATGAAGTTTTAACAAAAGATCCATTGTTTTGTGTGTTTAGGCTTTTCTCCATTTTACATACTTAGATTCTTCATTTAAAGAACCAGCTGTGATCCTTTCGTGTGTGTCTGAGGCCTGTTTTGCACTAGATATATCATATAGGGGTGCAATTTTTCTCTTAAACAATATTTTTATACCAGCAAAAGCCTCAGTGTAGATGCAGTTATACTAGCAAAAAAGTGTGTGTGTCTAGGGAGCTTATTTTGTTCAGGAAAGTGATACAAGTTCTACCAGGGGAAGCACTTGTAGTCAAGTGTAAGCTGTTGGTCTGGTTACACTTTCTAATTTATACAAGGCCCTAGAAGCCTTCTTTTTAAAACTGATTAGTCAGCTATATTAAGTAAATCCTTAACATAGTTTTGGTGATCCAAGCTGAATTCAAATGTGACCTAGAGAAGAAAATTTCATATCCAACTACCTGGTGTCCCAAACATGTGGGTAGAAAGGGTGGTGGTTTCCTTAGATCACAGTTTTATTAACTTAGGTAGGAGCTATTTAATGGTAACTTTACAGCGCAGTCATTTTTGCTGTCAGCCTCCCATCTTACACACCTGAACCTAGCCCAGAACAGGGACCCTAAAACTCTTCCCAGTGTATGAGTATTAGGTACTGGGGAAATGGAATTGTCTTCTCGACTTCCCCAGCCTCTTTAGGGGAAGGCATCCCTTAAGTTCACTTCTAATTCCAGAAAAACAAACAAGGAGTCTGGTGGCACTTTGAAAGACTAACACATTTATTTATCACATGAGCTTTCGTGGGATAGAATCCCACTTTGTCAGACACATGAGGACAGGGAACGTACAGAATGGAGCAAAATTGCAGGTCCAGTTTATCAAGGAACCAGACTCCTTATGGAATGAGTGCCTGCACTGGTCATTTAATCACAGGCAAGAAATACTTTACATTTCGAACTACATTTTGGTGAGAATACAAGTGAACTACACCTGTATTATTTGAATCTGATGCACAACTTTATGCGTATTTCCAGGATAGAGATTGTGCTTTGAGCCCTGACGAACTCAAAGATTTATTCAAAGTCTTCCCGTATATGCCATGGGGACCTGATGTCAACAACACTGTTTGTACAAATGAAAGGGGATGGATAACATACCAGGGGTTTCTTTCTCAGTGGACGTAAGTATGGCACGTTATGTGTTGCTGTTGATTTAAGAGTTACATGAGGACCTTACAATGGCCTTACCTTAGGACTTCGCATTATGTAATAACCTATTTTATTGCATGTTTATCTGCGTTGTACTAAATATATTATGTGAATCTTTTGTTTAAAAAAAATGGTAGATCTGGTGAGGTCACTGAAAATCTTCAGTCTAGTGTTTAAAATTTGCTGATGAATGTTGTCAGAGTGATCTGCTCCGTTCACTGCTTGTAACTGACTTTGCTAATTAAGCTGCCACAGTTTTACAATGTGAATTATTTTTATCATTCACATACATAACACCAGTAATGCTGCTGCTAAAATAAAGGTTTATAGCAAATGTGGTGCCAAAACTGTAGACATCTGTTTTACAGAGGAGTTCCAGAGACTTCAGTAACAGTATTTAGAGAGTTAAGCACACAGCCTTTGTTTTAGAGGGGCTAGAAATGATTATCGGTATAGAGACTGCAGAACTAAATTACTTGCTTGGTGAAACATGGTCCTTTCTATTTATGAAACCATGCTTTATTTGGAGCCAGAAGTTCTCCATGAAGTTTCAGTTTCCCCCCCTCACTGGGGATTAGTGTGCATTATAAAGCTGTTGTACACATTTGGTGTAACTACCAGTGTCCCCAGGAGAGGCATGCTGACTTGATGTGAATAGAGGATGAACTACCTTGTCCTTTGAAGACAATGTAGTTCCTCAAAAAACTGGAGGTCGTTCTGGAGAATTCATGTTACTCCTTTATTGCTAGTCGATTTGGAAATTTACAGTACATTTCTCAGAACATTTATGTCTGTCATGTTTACATATTTTGACTGGCAGAGAAATTCACTTAACTGTCTGTATTTGATTTTGTTGATGTTAAACCCCTTGTTTTGTTGGGTGCTCTGATAGTTCAGTGACAGACAATTATTACTGATTAGAGGCAGGTGTAGCGTGGAATATGTGGCTTGCTTCACCAAAAAGTTCAGCTAGTGAAAATCAGTCCTCGTCTCCATCGCCCTTGCTTTGCCAGTCTTTGTCCTTTTCTGTTCCTGCACCACCTTTGCAGTGTATCTCCATCCACCCACATCCTGCCACCAGCTCCTGATCCTTTCCATCCACTAGGATTCTGCCGCTGAGTCCTGGTCCTTTCTTCACCAAACATTACAGTCTTATTAAATTACATGGCGTGGTCTTTATACGGGCATCCATGTATGAAGGGGCTAATCTGAAATCACTACATTTCTTCCTGTGGGGCCTATACACAATTGAAAAATAGGTCTCTAGAAATACTGACTTTCTGTTGTCAAAATAATATTTAAGGGATGCATATTGTTTTTGGATTTTGTCTGGTAATCCTGCTGTCCTTAAGAGTTCCTTTGAGAACATGGATAGCCAGCCCTCCGTCCCAATCCAAGTTGTTTGATTTACATAATTCTTATTCAAATATAACCATGTACTTGCTATATAACTAATGCATCGTTTCACAGAACAAATAATGTATTGCTGAATTAAACTAATACGGCTAGCTCTCTGGAATATAGTTTACCAGTATATCGCCTATGAGTATTTTTTTATTGTATTTATCTAAGAAAAGCTATTGAATGATTCCATTTCAGGTACGTCTTAAGTTTCTTTTGAATGTGGCCAAGCACTTTAGAGAACTAACGTGCAGGAACGGTATTGTGATGCCATTTTAAGAGCTTCTGGTTGAAGATCCACTGTTATGTAGAAAGGAAACAGGTCAAAAACGCTAAAGAATTGACCTAAGCAGTGGAGCTTTTTGCACCACTCTCTGGTCTGCTGCTCAGAGAACCCCAGGCTGTTCTGGAATTTGGGCTGTGTCCAAAGACTTCCACCAAAATTCAGAAATCTGCCTGTAGTAATATGATCATTAAGTCATTATTCCTCTTCCCGCTCCCTCTCAAAAAATAGTCCATATTTTCTTTCTCTATATGTCTGTTAATATTTAGGATGTTACTTTAGTCTGTTTGCATTCCTTTTGACAATGAGTTTGGAATGCAGGGGGGACCACATTCATTTTGTGATGTAGAGTCAAGCATGAGTGGTTAGATCTTAGTAGAGACTGCCTTCATAGTGTCATGGATTCGGTATATTAGTAAAATTAGTGCCATTTGACTTTCAAACACTTGTGTTCTCATTACTGTAGGGCACTGTAACACTCTGCTCTTGCCAGATGTGAAACATAGAGCACAAATTCTTTTAACAGAAATCTGCAATAGAGCATATTGACAATTTAGGAATGATTGGTTGGAGATGTTTTTCCTCTTTTTTTTCCTCTTAGCTTAACTACGTATTTAGATGTACAGCGCTGCCTGGAGTACTTGGGTTACTTAGGGTATTCAATACTGACAGAGCAAGAGTCTCAAGCATCCGCAATTACAGGTAATTATCTCAAATAATACAATTTGGGAGATTATTTCAAAATCAATTTCACCCACTCAATTTCCAAGCAGTAAATTGAGTTTAAATGACATATCCTGTGGTTTTCTTTTCTCCTTTCTGCTTAGAGTATAAATGTATTTTGAAAAGGACTAATATCTTGGAAAGGATTCTGGTTTGTTTATAAAAGTAAAAAAGTATATATGTAAAAGACTGACTCTTTGTAGAAGACACCATCATATGAAAAGATTGGCTCAGTTTCTGTTGAATGAGTTTGCATTTTGTTCACTTACAGTTTTTAAAGTGTGTGCCACTGGGTGTTAAAGATTTGAATTAGAAGTGTTTTAGGTATGATTTAAGTCATTTAAGTCATACTGTAGGAATTTTAAAATATATTTTTTTTAAAGTAACTAGAGATAAAAAGATAGACCTCCAGAAAAAGCAGACTCAAAGGAATGTGTTCAGATGTAATGTTATTGGGATGAAAGGCTGTGGGAAAAGTGGAGTTCTCCAGGCATTTCTTGGAAGAAACATAATGGTAAGAAATATTTCTTTTCTTCATTTGAGTTGTAATTGAATAATATCAAGAGTTGAGTTTAGGCAACAAAACCGTGCTGGCAGCAGGTAGCTGCCTTAGAATCTCACTTGTTAGCGCTAATGTTTGGGAGACCCATCATGGATCAGAGAATTTTACAAATTATCAAGTAAACAAACAGGTATGACAGTCAAGGACACTGCATTACAAAATATGCTTTGTTCATTTCCTCTCACATTAGTAGTTTTAGTTTTAATCTTTGATACTTCACGACTATGACAAAATATATTACACCTACATGTTTACTAGCACCCTACAAAGCCTTGATAATATGACTTCATTATAGCTCTTGGATATAAATCAGGCACAGCTGTCTAGGAACCTCAACAGTTACTTTCAATACAGATTTTAGGGGGAGAAAGTCCATGTTGATTACAGTCAAATCTTTAAATTCTGTGTATTTTCAGAGACAGAGGCAAATACGTGCACAGCACAAATCTTACTATGCGATTAATACAGTCTATGTATATGGACAAGAAAAATACTTGCTGGTAAGGCTACATGATTGTTGTTTGTATATGGTGAATTTTAAAATAAGTTGTGTTATCTGGTTTACAGGAGACTATGCTTACTTGAGGCAATTGTTTCATGTTTGGATTTAGCTGTCTTGCATTCTAGCTAAGAATGCTTTTTTCAAACTTAAACACTTTGAACAGTGTTAACTACAGATTTCCAGCCACTTGCAAAATTGATTGCGCAATGTCTTATTTTAAGAGCTTCTCCTAAGATGTACCAGGAACCCTCTGAGAGTATCTTAATTGTACTTAAACACAGTTGGATTTCTGTTTCTGATCTGTTGTGTTCAAGGGTTAAAGTATAATTTGGTGGGCCCTGGAACCCTCCTAAATTGGCGGGCCGCCCTTACACTGGTGTGAGCTCCCCTCATGCATCCCAGTCAGAGCAGGCTCAGGCCAGAGTCTCAACCCAGGCCAGGGCAGCTCCCTGCCTCCTGGAAAGCACAGGAATGGCATTCCGGGGCCTACTGTTTTTAGAGGCTCAGCATCAGGGGCCTCTGAAAATAGAAATGGAGCCAAAATGCTGTGTTCCTGGGCCCACTATTTTTAAATAGTGGGCCCTGCAACGCAGGGCTCTGGCTCCATTTTCTATTTTTAGGGGCCCTGGAATGCTGAGCCTCTAAAAATAGTGGGCCCCAGAATGCTGTTCCTGTGCGTTCCAGCCTACTTTAACCCTGGTTATATCCTAGTTATCACAATCCCCGATTTCAAAACATTCAGTGTCTCAAATCTAATGCACTTGTAGAATTCAGATCTTCCATCATGCAGGTACAGATCCAATTGTGCTAATGTTTTAATGAGAAGAAAGGTCAGTTATGTTCTGTTCGGTTCCCCTAAGTTGCAACAATCTTAAACTGCAGTTTGACATCAGTTGGCTGCGATATAGTCTTTCCTACCTTTGTCATAATTGGTAATATGGGAGAGACTATACTGTCTAATTCTTACAATTAAAGGGTCAATACAAGGGAAGGAAAGACAGTACGTTTTAGCTTTAAAAGGCATATTCTAATATTTAGGAAAGTAAGATTCAGTCCTCATAGCTAAATAATCACTAAAATTTATTTTCTCTACTTCTAAACATGCTCTGTAGTCAATGCATTAAGAGACGTTGCAGGATCCAGAATGTAGAACATACACCTGCCCATTTCTAGAATTTGTATGTGTTTTCTTTGGGCCTGTTATGCATGTTTAGAGAAGTTCCAGCATAAGACAGAATAGAGCAGAGGAAATAACAAATTTACCTATTTACAAAATGAAAACCTGCCAGATGGTTGATAGTTAAATTAATCCTTGAAATACTGGCATTGGATACATTGCAGACAAATTAGTGCTCAGGCTGACTATATATTAATAATCTTCAATCGGCGAAAATCTGTGAAGAGTGGAAATACTTCAAAATTTGTTTTAATGTAATTCTCGTTCAGCATAATTTGTAATGCTCCCTTTGTTTGGAAGTTCTTGTTAGTCCTTCACTCAATTGTTTTGACTCTAGGATGAGAACCAGATTGAATTGGAATATACGGTATTATGGGGCATAAGCAAATATTTCTGTATACTGAGAGTATTTTGGTTGCCTGCAGATGTAGTGGTACCAGGTCATGCAAGCTCTCTGGTATATTCTCTATACTATGCTGAATTTAAATAAAGGTAATAGGAAATTAAAATGCAAGCAAAACCAAAATAAAAGAGAGAGTTTCACTTTCAGTTAACTTTATAACAGTGGAACATTTTCCCTCCTTTTTCAGCTACATGAGGTCAGTGAATCTGAATTTTTAACTGATGCTGAGACCATCTGTGATGCTGTCTGCTTGGTGTATGATGTCAGTAATCCTAAATCCTTTGAATACTGTGTCAGGATTTTTAAGGTTTGTATCTTTTGTATGTATGTCATTACACTGATTAACTGGGGGGGGGGGGGGTTTGAGGGGGAGATCAATGTTCGTTTTCAGTTAGCATTCCTGAGAATCTGAGTTGGACACCGGAAGTATGTACACCTCCTGCATGTTGCTCGTCGCATCTAGTTGATGCGTCTAAAAATGCAGCAGGAGCTGGGGGGGCCTTTGTGTTTCTAATACCTGGCAATTGTTTAGCTGCCTGTGCAGAGCACTCTGATTCTCGTGTTGTGCTCAGCTAAGCCTTTGATGCTTGCCCCATGAAACGGTAATAGTGGGCCATTGCCCACACAGATTTGTCTCAATATTTTGCTTTAAATTTGCAGCAGCACTTCATGGACAGCCGAATACCTTGCTTAGTGGTGGCTGCGAAGTCAGACCTACATGAAGTTAAACAAGAATATAGCATTTCCCCTGCTGACTTCTGCAAAAAACACAAAATGCCTCCCCCACAAGCCTTTACTTGCAATACTATTGATGTACCGAATAAGGATATCTTTGTTAAACTGACGACAATGGCCATGTATCCGTAAGTAGTCAAGCATCATCGTTTTCATACTGCATGGATCATGACAACACTGCATGGCATTGTTAGCCAAGAGGATGCTACTCTCTGCCTCATTTATGTTGTTTAGCAACAGAGCGAGGTGTTAGTGGTAGGAATGACTTAGAAGGTTCCACACATCCCATAGACATAGAGTTCTGTTCTTTCCATATTCGCATGCATAACTCATTGCAGTTAATCATTGTCAGCAGGGAGCTGCGAGCATATGCAAAAGAGACTAGAGTCCCATGTATCTCAACTACAAGTATAGTGACTGTATGAATATAATGATACAATTAGTGTACTGTTAAAGTAATATGTCTTAACAGTAACCAGTGATACCATTAAAATATAATATACACACATGCATCTGAGTGTCAAAGGTACTGAGCACCCACAGTTCTCACTGAGTTCAAACAGACTTGCAGGTGCTCAGCATTTTGATTCTATGTGTAGACACAGAACTCTGGACACTAATGGTGGCTTTTGGATGGCTATTGGTGATATTACACCCCTGTCTTATAATATCCAGCAGGTGTGTGAATCTGAGAGTAGTAACAGAGCAGTGCTTTTCTGGGAGATTACTTTAAGACTGAAAGTCACCAAGACTAGTCATGAACCATGTAGCTAGGAACGTGACATCTAGTACCTTTCTGTTTTCTTGCATACCAAGTGGTTATCAGTATTTGATGAACTGACACAAGAACGTTATCCACATTGTATAACCCTTAGGAGTGAGATACAAATACTGGTGAAATCATAGCATATTTGTGGCAGTTATATAGAAGTGAGTCGTAGGTAGCCACCTGATTACACATTCACTGTGTGCCCTATTTGTTGTTTAAAACAGTGGAAATAACCATTGAGATGATTAACTCAGTACTGCTTGGTAATATTTTCAAGTCATAGTCATAAAAATAAAATGGACTTTCCTGACAATAATTGGAATTCAAATCCATAGATAGTTAAGATTCATAACACCCTTGGGTGCACAATAATACCTTAGAAGTGCAGCAAGGTTTATTGGTTAATAATGTCTACATGAAGTTAAACAAGAATGTAGCATTTCCCCTGCTGATTTGTAGGACACATAATCAGTAACGTCTGCACCTTTGTTTCATAAATTTATTAACTATGATGTATTTCATATGTTCCAAAGGGGCAGCCCTATTAGCCTAGTTCTGTAAAAACAAACAAGGAGTCCTGTGGCACTTAAAGACTAATAAATTTATTTATTCCATGAACTTCCATGGCAGAAAATTCCATATATGTGTGTATTTATATTTGCTAGGCTTCAGATTTAAAATACATAGGTTTTCTTTGCTTTTCACTAGCCATCTCCCTCTGTTGCTAAGCGTACTTTACATCTTTCTTTATTGGATAGGTGGAGCTTTATGTACGGTGGTGAACTAGATATATGTTACAAAATAACAGATGGATTCTGGTATGACAGCTGGCACTGACTTCAAAATTAAAGAGAAATAAAGTCCACCCAGAAATCTAGATTTTCTTTTTTCTTTTTAAAGGACTCCCTTAAACCAACTCAGTAAGAGTTCTGTTTTGTTTTTTGTTTTGTTGAACCAGATCAGTAGGGGTTCTGTTTAGTTTTTTTACTTTTGGGTTATTTAGCCGTGCTGCAATACTAGGACATTTTAAAACTGTGTGGCATTGAGTGTTTGTCTGTGTTATAAATAGCCCTTATTCTTCCCTGCTTTTCAAGTATGTGTACATCGGCTGGGGGTGGAGGAGTGTGGAAGAATGGGGTATTTGTGTCACTTTATAAAGTAAAATGTCTTCTGTTACTGAGGGATAGAAAATGTGGCTTCTTCAGTTCTCCTTTCCATTGATTGAGAAGAGGGTGTTATCTAATGCTGTGCAGACACATTCCATTAAATCTTTCTGATGCTTTGTTTTTGAAGACAGATATAGCAAACATTTTTATTAGTGTTTGTTTTCCATTTTTTCTCCCTGCTGGAGGAGGCGTTTGTCACGGTGTCATCTAGACTTAAAACTTCTAGCCCTGGAATTTTGCACAGCTTTAGTTTGCCCTTGCCTCCCCTGCCAACCTTTCTTTTCCTTTTTCAGATGTAATTACTTTATTCCTAAATCTTTTGGGTTTGGCACAGCCCTAGTGTGTGCCTGATTTAATGAGCAAGATCTCAACTCGTGTCCTTCTGTGTGTTTTCGCAGCCATGCCCGATTACGCTGTATGTGCGCCTGCAACAGGTGTACATTTTGCATCTGTCAGAACTTCCTCAACTCAGACTTGCTGCAATCTGTAAAGAACAAACTCTTCACTGCAGTTCTTAACAGGTCTTTAACTTTATTTACTAGGTACCAGGTGTGCTTTTAAAATACATACTTTTTTAAAAAAAAGCAAATGGTAATCTTACATGGGTGCAGATTTTCACTCCATATCCACCAGACAGATGCTTTTCTTAATATCTGCAGTAAAATGAGTCAAGTTTTATGATCTCTCAAACTTAAAAGCATATTTACTGAGGGCTTAATCTAATGGTAATGTATTGAAGCATTGCCAACTTGATGGTCAACCCAGCCAATTATGTGGTAGCAAAATATTGAACCAGACCTATCTTTTTAGTTAGTTTGTCGAGAAAGAAAAATTATAAATGTTTTAAAATCTGTTTAATACTTGAATAATACTTAAAGTATCTGTGTGATGTGAATTAGATCTGCTTCTTTGATTTGAATTTTAGAAATTAATTTTATTTAAGGGATTGTTCCAGGCAAAAATAAGGATTATGGAGTGCAGTGCTATTCAGTGTAATTATGTTTGTAATATAATTCATAGCACTTTACTTTGTGAGAGTTAATACAAAACACATTTACTGATCTTCAATTTGTACAGATTAATGGATATGATGTGAAAAGATCTGCAGCTTTAACAACCAGCTCCTTGTGAAAAAACACAACCTGCATATACACTTTAAGAATTTTAGCCAATGTAGAAAATTATTAACCATTCAAACATTCAAATACTTTGGAGAAATAATTGATAAACGAACACTAAAATGTTACAGAAAACATTTTGCACAGTGAAAACAGTGCTGCATCATGTCTTACTTGTACAGCAGGCTGTGTTTGTTAAAGGCTTGTCTTTGACACACACAAATTACTAACAGCTGAAATTCTGTCATCTTGGCCCAGAAAAATGAATGGGAGTTCAAACCGAACAATAATTCTGTAATGCAGTGGCCCCATGTTCCATATCTTTCTTGGAGTGACAGATGGTTGTGCTATGCATCTTGAAAGGTCAGGGCTGGAATACATTCTTGTATATCCTGAAAGTCTTGTTGTGTTGCATGTGTTCTGTGAGATATCTTTTGTTAGTTTTGGATCATTATGGAGCTGTCACAGCATCGAGTAGGCATCTTTCTTTATATGCAGGCTGTATGTAGGGAAGAGTTCTAATTGGATTTCTGTCTTATGTGAGGAGAGTATGAAGAGAGCTTTAGTGAAAAGTGCCTTTAAAAGTTTAAAGCACCACTTGTAACTGTGCAGTATAAATTTAGAGAAGAGAAATATTTTAGCTCAGAAAATCAATGTTATTGACTTAGAAATGACAATGAAACGTTTGAAGCTATCCATTCATGATGCACCTGGTCTACAGAAGTTGTTCCTCCAACAAATCCCCTTGAAACCTGTCCCCAGTCACTTGTTCAATACCAGCCACACAACCAATTTAACACCATTTGAAAATCCCAGAAAATAGCAGCTCCTCACTGTGAAGGGGGTGAGGGATGGGTGTCTCATAATCCATGCCCAATTCTCCTTTCAAACATGTCATGGAGAGTTGTCCCTGTTTCTTGGCTGCCCGCTTCTCCTTCCCCTTTCTGCTTTCCTATTTGAGAATCCTACATTAGATCCCTTACTAGATTCATCCAAGATAACGTGGGCTCTGGCTGATGTGCTATTGTCTGCTAGCCAGTATTACAGCACCATCACCCTCCAGCCCTTGATACAGTGCAGTAGCGAATTGTAAACATCAGAATGTGCCACCTTCTCTGTGAAATGTTCACAAATTAGGAGGAGGAGAATTCAGAGAATCAGGGAAATGTAGGGCTGGAAGGGACCTTGAGAAATTAAGTTCAGCCCCCTGAGCTGTGGTGAGATTAAGAAAATGACCATCCTTGATTGTTGTTTAAGAGCTTTGATCATGGAGACTCCATGACCTCCCTTGGAAGCCTGTTCCAGAGCTTAACCTCCCTTTATGGCAAGTTTTCTAATATCTAACTGAAGTTTCCTTTGCAGGATATTAGGTGTGGTAGAGCTTCTTCCATAACTAAGGTGGAAGAAAATGGCTTGCCATGACCTGTTGTATGTGATCATTTACTTAAAGCAAATTGTCTTTATTATGGGTATCTAACCCAGTGGTTCCCAACCAGTGTGCCGGGGCAATGCCCAAAGTGTGCTGCGAGCATCCTCGAGAGCTGGAGTTAAAGTTCCCTTCCTGCTCAGCCCAGCCACATGGGCTGTGCAGGGCTGGGAAAGGGCAGGGGTTAAAGTAAGGGGGAAGGCACTGGAACGCAGTTCTGGGGCCCCCTATTTTTAGGCAGGCAGCATTCTGCCCCCCTAAAAATAGAGGAAGGCACCGGCGCACGGAGTTCCAGGGGTCCCCTTAAAAATAGCAGGAGCAGCCCAGACACTGTGTGCCGGTGGCTCCATCTTAGGCCCAGCCAGCAGAGAGCTGCAGGAGGCTGGGAGTGTGTGAATCTCCCCCTGCAGGGCAGAGCAACTTGTGTCAGGCAGCCTGCAAACAGCCCACATAAGGGCTTTGGGGAGGAGGGCTGCTGGGGGTTGTGTGTGGCAGGGGGTGTGTGTAGCAGAGGTAGGGGGGAGTGGCTGTGTAGTTGGGGTTGTGGGGTGGCTGTTTGGTTGGGGGTGTGTGTAGCTGGGGGTTAGGGTGGCTGGGGGCTGGAGGAGGGGAGGACAGGACCCACTGGGGTGGGAGGGAGCAGCAGTGGGGTGAGGATTTGCCCTGGGTGGCAGGGAGCCCCTGTGGAGAAGGAGGAAGTGGGTGCTGCGCCATGCTCCCCTGCCCTACCTGCCTGCTCCCCAGGTTACCCTGTGCCCCCCCCCCCCCAAGCCACTCTTGTTCTCCCTTCCTCTCTCCTCTCTTGCCACCTTTGTGCTGTTCCCACATGGCTGCCCTTCTCTTCTTTGCCACCCCTGCCCTGCTCTGCTCCCCATACTCACTCCCGCCACTGTACACGGCTCCTGACCTGCCGTGTTTTGCCACCCCTGCTCTGCTACCCCTACTACCCCACACAGGAGCATTTCCGAAACACTGTGCCATGGTTCATGAATATTCATGAGTAATTTAAATTGATTTGAATATTCATAGGGTTTTGTTTTTTTTAATGGTGGTGTGCCTTGAAAAATTTGAAGGTATCAAGGTGTGCCACGGCAGAGGAAAGGTTGGGAACCACTGATCTAACCCACCCATACTTTCGTCTAACTAGTTCCCCTCCTATTAGCTCTTCCTTTTCCTCCCATAGCATTTTCTTACTAAACCCATAAGGACTGTCCACACTTCAGTAGAGTGATCCGAGTAGTGTGTATGCAGATAAATGTATTTAAAAGAAAAATAGAGCTAAGATGCACGTTCATTCTGTTTCATGAAATGGAAGTGGAGATCAACGTTTAACTATAAACTAACAAAGAGAGCCACTGGAGGCATTTTTCTGGTTTAACAGACTAGATACAGTTAAAGAGTATTTTTACAAGGGAAACCAGGTATTTAAAGAAGAATAGATAATGAGGGCGTATTATTTGATGTCAGTTTAAGGTTTGCAAAACAAAGAGCCTCAACAGAAAATACATTTGAATTCAGAAGTTTTTCAAATGTAGTTGTGACACCTTGTATGGTTTTCTCCGCTTGTACCTGCATCTGTTTAACCCTAAATGAGCAGGGAAAAAAAAGTGAGTCTTGTGGCACCTTAAAGACTAAAACATTTCTTTGGGTATAATCTTTCATGGGCTCCAACCGACTTCGTCAGGTGCCACAGAATTCTTGTTGTTTTTGCTGTGCGCAGACCAACATGGCTATCCTTCTGGAAAGTTTCGGTAAAACATAAATAATAAGAAAGGAGGCTTATCTGAGTGGAGAAGACACAGTCATGATCTTCCCCACCCCTCTCAAAATATTAACTTTGTAGATAGCAGAGGCATCCATAGTTAAGCTGCACGTTAAAATTAGGTTTATCCCTAAATTGTTAGTTAGATGATGTTGCTAATTAGTGTTTATATGTAGTCATGATGACAAAAATATTTTATATTCATTTTGAATATTACGAGTCCAGCAATTAACGCAGTAGTGTGATTTTGTGCAAATAGAAAAATCTTCGTCCACCTACATTCAGCTTCTCTTGTGTCTGGCCATCTGAACAGAGTCTCTTGGGATTACCTAGTTAAGTTGAAAAACAAATAGGGAGAAATGTGGAAGTGTATCTGTTTGAGGTATCTGTTCTGGAGGAGCAGAATTGTTGGTTTGAACTACCCAGGATCCTTCTTCATAGATTTTCCTAGAAAGAGGGCACTGTATTGTAAATGCTGTACATTGCATGTGTGAGAGAAAGCACTTCCTCCTTTATTGTAGTATTTTTATATTTTTAATTTGTTCTTTCCTTTAGGTGTTCATTTTCATTTATCTGGCTGGCACTCACTCTCCTTTTATTACATTATTATACCTCTTTTTAAAATCATCTTTCCTGTGTAATTCTAACCCTTTTTAACCATCAACTTTTAAACTTTTTACTAAACTGCATCTATTTTGAATGTTTAATGAGATTTTTTTTCTTTTTCTGCTTTGTTGATTTTAAATCATCTATTTATTTTGTTTTTCTTAGATATTAAATGTATGTTACTCTGGCAGCTGAATTTATGGTTAAAGACAAGATATTTATATTGATTCTTGCACACAAGAGTGACAATGTGATTCCAAATGATTCTATCAGGGAGATTTTATTTCAGTTAAATTTGATTTTGAAATTGAAAGAATAGACATAAGAGTGGGGTTTTACTGAACAATGTGGTTTTTTTTTAAACAAAAGAACTTGCACATAACATGATTATTTCAAAAAGTTCTAGGAGTAGTTCATATAGTTTCAGTTGCTTGTAATGCTCTTACTCTGTGAAACCCAATCTTCAAAAAGCACTATTTACTACATGCAATAGAGAAAAGAGTAGTGCTTCAAATCCAGTAGAAGTATTTAGTCTTCACAGAATAGAGCACTTACATTTTTATGCAGTGTATTAATAAAGCCTTCTAAAATCATACAGGCAAAGAAAAAAAATCTGTTTAATTTCACCATGATGATGATGATGATGATGAAAATTAATGCTTTTTTTATTGACCATTTCCTTACCACCCTAGCCATGCAGAATTTTGCAAAGCTATGTAATGTACAATTTTACAAATGGAATATACTGAACTGGCTTTTTACATTGCATTGTGTGAGCTAAGAAGCACTCATTGCTTTTCATATTTTAGCCTAATGGAGAAAAAAATTCTAATATCTGGAATGTGTTTACAACATAAAAATTATGTGTCTAAATGTAATATTAAAATGAAAGCTGCAGTACCTTGCATGTATGCTTCACATTCTTTTATTTTAAATTCAGTTGCTTAACAGCTTGTGGTTAAAATGTATTGTTTGTCAAAGTCAGCTGAATTTTTTGCTGTTTTGTAAACTTATTATTTATCATTTTGTATGAGTATCCATATGCCTGGTTCATTTTCATCGTGACTAGGTGGTGTTGACCTCATTGGCTATTTTATTTTATGTTCTTTGCCAGTTTAGCATGGAGATCATTTTTGGAGCATTTTAATAATTAAGGTTATCTTTCCAAATTTGAGATTCTTCTGCTACTAGCGTTGATTTAAAAGTTTTTCTCTATTGGCCCACAGCTCAGCAGGATTCTATGTGTAATTAATAGGCATGCTCAGTTAATATCTCGCTTAGTGTGTGATGCTAACTTCTTGTGAGTTGTTAAAGTCTATTAAAAGAAACACTTTATTAGATTGCTACATGTCATGTCACCAAAACAGCAGATGATAAAGCCAGTTAGTTGTTTCAATGCTTAAGGACAATTTGAGTCAAAGTTCTGTGCTTTTTCTTTCCAATTTTTTTTGAGTTCTATATTTCTAAATATAATGTGGAACAAATGTGTCTTATTTAAAATGGGGACCAAATACTTGCATTATAGATTCCTAAACATGAACACAGGCATGCACAGACACACAATTTACCTACATATTTGCGATCAGAAGGAACACCTAAAATATAGGAGCTTTCTTTGATACTGATATGGAAACTAGATTTTTGGGACAAATTTCATATGGTATAAACAAGGTGAAGTCAAACGGGTTACACCAGAAATAAACAGGTATTGATTCACACTTTTCAACTGATTCATTTAAATATGCATCAAAATTTTGTCAATTTCAAAAAACTTTGGGCTGTTAATTAAGTCAAAAATATGCACCCGTCAGAGTTTGTCTGTGCGCGCGTGCGCGCACGCACACACACGTTATTCTGTATTTTAAGAAGTGTGGAAACTGAGGTTTTAGTGTACACATTCACTCTACAAGAACAATTTCAAGTTTCATTTTCTTAAAGCTAAAAAACGGACTTGACCTAATGACAATTAAAGAAATTAATCAGAATTAGAGCTAATACTCTTGTATTAACACAGTCTGTTTTGCCGATGTACTGCAGTTAGAATATATTGTCATTACAGAAAGGTGTTTTTAATTTTGGTTAGCTAATTTGGGTTCAAATATCAGTAAAGACATAGCAGTGTGGCAAGTAACCCAGGTTAGCAACTTAATTTCAACCTTATTGGTTAAACGCGAGCTGCTAAACCGAGTTAAAAGCTGAGTTCTTGTGTCTTCCCTGGTTTGTTAGCCTGAGTTAGCTAACCTGAGATAAGAACATACCTTTTTTTTATCTCTGGGGTGGGGTTGGTGCAGCGAAGACATACTCAAAAGCGTATGGTGTAGGTATATTGCAGTATCCTGGGGTAAATGTCAAGCATGGGGTTTCAGCTTCTATAGCAACTTCCATTGTTGTTGGTTAATGCTACAGCTCCTTAGGTCTTTAAGTACACTCTCTTTGTATTTAATTTAGTTACTAAATTAGTCTTTAAACAAGGTCCTATTTTTTTATATGTTTTAACAACTGCACAAGAGTGAGAGATTAGATGAAAGCAAATTAGTAGCTGAATATAAATGGTGTGAGGTGTAACTGTGGCATACATTGTCACTTCCTGTTTTGAGCCATGCTATGAACTGCAAACTGTGCATGTGTGTAAAAGGTTAAGACCCCATATAGATGAGTTGGGTGCCATGCTGTTAGCAGACGAGGAGAGCAGTATTATTCATCAGGTGCACGCCGTCAGCTCAGTAGAAGATTCCATCTTCATGGAGTCATCTCTTGATCCACATGTGCTTGAAGACAGGTAACAGCATTCTAACTGGGGTGAACTTTGCATTTTTCCCCCTTTAAAAAACTGACTTGACAGCTAGTTTGGAGATACTTTGTAGAAATGAGTTGTAGAACTAACCCTTGTAAGAAACAATGAGTTTGATCTGTTTCAAGATCATAATCTTGCAAGGAACTTTTTATAAGAATAGGAATTTGGAGTGCAGATGTGAGTGGCTGTTCATATGCTGCATTTCACTTCAGGAGCAGTAAACAGAAGAACCCATGTCTGTTCTGCAGCATGTGGTATCCTAGTGTGCAAATTTATATGTACAATAAATGTTTATCTACAATATACATCAGTACCATAAATGTCTGCTAAACAGTATTTGAAACTGGTTTGTATCTTGAGATAACAACAATTATACACTCCGTGTCTTATAAAGCAGAATGACAGTGCTGTAACTCCCATCATGTAGTCAGCTAACTCTGTTATGCACATTGTGTATGCGCAGAATATCTAACTGCTTTTAAAGCTTTCAACCAATAACCCATTATTTTCCGTGTAGATTTAAAGCTACGTAAGCTATATAAACATAACCATATTATGTAGATTCTCTAAATCACCTCTGTGCAATCGGTTTGAAACACAGTGAGCCTTAAATTCAGGTCATTGTAATAACTTAACACTTTATCTGCCGCTTTATGTTAAGCTGTCATACTTGAGACTATTTTGAAGAGGGCTAGCAGCGTTTAACTGAGCATGCTCACCAACTTTATTTGTGGTACGTGGGAGACATGGGTCATTGGCTGTCTCTATTCTTGTCATGCATACTGTGGCTTTTTATGTCATCCAACCACTTTCATCGTACTCTGTTACGTTGTTTCTTTTTCTGTCCATGTCAGTATCACCACCTGTTTCGCTAGCACATTGTTCTCCTCATACCAGTCTTCAATGTAGTACTGAAATGAACAGAAGTTACCTGGTGGTCTTTCTGTGCCTATATATGGGGGAGGGATTTGCAAATTGTCATCGTGGTTCTAGCGGTTGGAGAAGTATTCACTTGTCAGTTAACTGCTTGCAAGAATGCACTTTAAATAACTGGCAGTACAACATTGTTTAAGGTTTAATTATGCAAAGGAGATATATGTGAATTGAGGCCTTTTAAAAATATCTTACTAGTATTTCACAGAGCTGGGGTGTTTGCTCACCCTGGATGTGTCATTATTTACAGCTGCTTTCCTTTACGGAGTAGTTTTTGCTGCTGTTAAAGAAGTCAGTCTGCCCCTCCGCCCCCCCCCGACAGCTAATGACTAATGAATGGTCCCTTTGCTTGCATAGTATCATTGATTTCAGTGGGATTTACTAATACAATCAAGGGCTGCAGCATCAGGTCCTAAGCCTTTGAGAAGGACAAGCGCCCACATGGATTAAAGTGTCATAACCCTAGAGGCGTGCTGCTTAAGTGTGACAAGTGCTAATTAATTACCAAAAGCAGGTTTTTATTTGACATGACAAATTGTTTGATATTCCTGTTACGATATTCATTTTCTTCTTATTTTTAAACTGTAGGCACATGACACAAGCAGACCTCAAGAGTTCCACGTTTTGGCTTCGAGCAAGTTTTGGTGCTACAGTCTTCGCAGTTTTGGGTTTTGCCATGTACAAAGCATTATTAAAGCAGCGATGATCTGAAAAAGAACACCTGTTCCCTACCAAAAAAAACATTTAAAAAAATTTATGTACATTCTGATTGCTTTAAATTCTGCTAGAAATATTTATATATGCAGAGTTACTTTATTAATATTTGTAATTCATGCATAAGATTATTTTAAATGAAAGCTATAACTGCAGTATTGCATAATGTGTGGCAAAAATTGCATCGTAACAACCACCTAAAATGGCTTAATTTGTGAGGCCAAAAGGGACTTTGTTGTAAATAATCTGTATATATTAAGGCGGTAAGATATTGCTTCCCAAAAAGTTACTAGAAATCCTGTTCTTAGATGTTTCAACATAGTGAGAGTGTACAATTAGAATTCATTTTCAATAGATGAAGTACAACTCAAGGGTCACACTTACTTATTTATTTTGTATGCATCTGGAGTTCTTTTGGGGGACTACAAGCTGTCCTAAGCAAAATGTGTGGCTTGGGGTTTTTTTATTTTCTTTTTTTATTTCTTTTTGAGTTGACGAGCCAGCCAGTTTACCCACTGAACTATATTTCAAGAAAAATCACTGACAGATGTAACCTAATAATTTTGTATGTTACACGACTTGTGACATGTTAAGCTAAGAGAATCCTCTTTTAAAAGAAAAAAGTAAACTTCAAAAGCTGCCAGACAGAATTTGTATGCTTTGCATCATTCTGTGTTGTTTCACTTCCACTGTTTTATAGCCATTTCCAATCGGATGGAAAACAATTTGTATATTATAAATGTTTATAATTCAAAAAGTGTTGCTGTTTAATTCTCACTGTAAATCATTCTTGTAGAGCTCAAATAGTACACAGTGCTTACTCTACTGTAGGGTATATTAGTTGCATGGTTCACAGTGGGTTATATACCTGGTTAGAATGACCTTTAGACAGCACCTTTTTATAATGAATTGAGTAATCTAATGAGTAGAAGATCCTCATGACAAACCTATTTTTTCCATTGCCGGCCTTTTCAAGTATTTCAATAAATAACTGTGTACTGTGCTCTGTGTTGATCTCTTTATATTGTAACGAAAGGTATTGTTGATTGTAGAAACCTACCTGTCATGGGGTGAGTGCAGCTCATACCCCTTTTGGTGAGGGGTGGGGTGTGGTTGGCTTGCACTTTAAATCTCCATAGCGAATCCCAACGTCAGGGAAGTGAAGCCCAGTGGTTAGTTAGTGGATTTGCTTTAGGTGCTGGGCAGTAAGACCTAGTGGCCAGAGTTGATACAGTGGCCCTGGTCCATAGGGTCATTTGGCCTGATAGCATAGAAGTCAAAGTATTTCTTTACTTGTTTCTTGGGACCGACACAGCAAAGCCCACACAGGTGTAACCGTGTCACATAAATTAACTCATGATTTAAAAATGAGCAACATCCTAAATCTTTCACACTTCCCTACATTACAACAGACATATGTGCCAAGATGTATCGGTGAGAAATCCAGTGTTTATTGCACATACAAAACTGAGTGGGGGAAGAAGTGGGAAGTTTATAAAACTGAGCAAAAGAATAATAGCTGTCTGATAAACCGTGGCCTCTCTGAGAAGAGAAGTTGTGGGGAGAGAAGAAGATAAATGAGGAGGTTCACCTGCTCCAGAATACTAGAAAAAGCTTGTCCATGGAATATTATTAAACTGGCTTTAGATGCTGATTTGATTTTTTAAAAGCATCTTAAAGAAAAGATAAAATGATTAGTGGTTTTCCAGGGTAGATGCATGGTTTGAGGTATAAAATCTTCCATGGGAAAGATAGTCACTACAAATCTAGTTAAGATCTTGTTTGGTCTGTCATCCACAACAAAGAGCAAGTTAAATGTACAATTGAATGTTTATGCCTTCTTTCTTCCTTTGATTATACAATAAGAAGATAAACTTTTTTTTGCCTGTGTGGTGTTTCAAAGTTGACTGTAAAGGGATTAAAAATGTCTGGTTTTGACATTTGATTATAGATACTTGTGAAAAAAGTGAAATGAATCTTCTGCAGTTTTTAGTAACTTGTATTTCGTTTTTATTGTATACTCAATACTGTGTAGCCTGTGTATTATTACAAACTCATGACAATTCCAATATGTATTTGAGGGCTATTAGTATTTATTGATACTTTAAATTATATACTTTTTTTTTAATTTGCAATTGTTAGTGGGATCCCTTTCTTTGAAGCATTTAGTGTCTAAAGTTACACATCTTGTAGAATGGCTAGCTAAGTCTGCACCTTTTAAAAGTGCTGTCCTTGCTTAAGTCATAGTATAAATATTTAAACAATGTACTTAGTGGACAGTACCTTAGTCTATATCAAATTATTGCTTTCATAGCAATAAAGAGAATTTAATTTCTTCATAGTGTAAAGGAATGATATTTTATCAAAATATAAAGGGGTTGGATATTGGTGCAGTACTTAAGAATGCCCAGGAAATAAAGTCTGGTGCTTACATTTCTAAATTCCCTTTTTATTCCAGCTGATAAAAGTCATGGCAAAGGTGGGAAGATTCTGTGCAACTCTGACATTTTACTATTAAAAAAACAAAACAAAACAAGAAGGCAAATTGCTGAGATAATGAAAGCCACGAAAAGGGGAACAGAATGGATTTTTCCCTGCATTCTCTTTCAGTTTAACAAAGAACATGGATTTGTTTGACTACAATTTGAAAGATATGTGACAAGCTTGTGAAGATGGCCTCAATTCAAAGCAATTAAGCACATCTTTAAGTCTCACTGATGTTCAGTATTGGTGTGTTTATTAAGTATATGAAAGTTAAACACATGCTTACGAGCTCTGTACATCTAATATAGTGCAGTTGTCGGTGATGATTTTCCTGAGGATGTAGGATTCACCGTTAGCCAGAAGCAAGAGCCTTAGGGCAAGAAAATTCAGACGATCTTGAAAAGCTTTGGCCTTCCCTCAATTATTTGTCTCTTGCTTAATCAAGGGGAATTTGCCTTCCTACATACCAGCTGTTAAGGGATGCTATGAAAGTAGCTTTAGTTAGTTCATGATCTCATGCCTGAACATATCTTTGATTTCTTTATTATTATGGAAAGTTAGTAAGGATGTTTCTGTTTTGGTAGTTTTGTGGAAATTCATCTACATAATTGGACAATATTTCTCTTTCCCCATCTCCTCTACCCCACCACGGTCTTACCCTAGGAGTTGCCTGATGTCTTCTTCCTGATGTAGGAAAATAATCCCTCAAAATTATGAGGAGATACTGAATTGGTGACCCCAACCAGAGCAGGATTGTGTCCCAATCATTGCATTTTACAGCATTTATTAGTATACTCACATCACCAAAATGTACAGAAAGTATCTTTAGTATGGGAAAGCTGGAAAGCATTTTTTACAGTAACTGATGGATTCTCAAAATTGATATGTCAAACTTATTTTGTTTGTTGTTTTGGAAGGAGCTCAAGTTGCTAGAGACAATAAGGAAGAAAGTCATTGTAACATTTTATGTCAAGGAGACCTTTAGTTGCACATCCAGGGCTACTGATCTCTTAATATTAGAGGAGACCAAGAAAACCAGGTATTTTCACACTGATAGTGACTTCTTTCATATTTAATTTGAATTTTGAACTTTGTTTCAAATATGATTGACTTCCTTAAAAGGCTAAATACTTCCATTGGGGGTTTTCTGACTTCTCTTTTGTACAAACACTTCTCTGAGTAACTTACCCCACTGATGCTGAGGAAGGTCTCCGAAGGCTTGGGGGCAGGGGAGTGGTTCTGCTATTTCACAGCAGTCATTAACAGTTTGAGTCTAAAACATCTTTGTCATTGCATCATGTCAACTGATTAAAATTGTGATTCCCATTCCTAATGATATGCTTACATTTGCTTAAAAGAAAAAGGATCACAAATACAATTTCATCCAGAGATCTCAAAGAATTTTATTACTGTTTTGGCTCTTCAGCTTTCTCAGGTAGGTAAATGTTATTTTTCCCATTTTTCAGAAGAGAGGCATACAACAGTGGTGATTTGCCCAACATTGCAGAGAATTCAGCAGGAAATGACATGGAACGCAAGTGTCTTGACTCCCATTAATTTGTTCTAAGTTTTAGGCCATATCAGAACCATTGCTTTAGAAACTAAAACAAATCAAGAATTAGTTCATTAACAAATGTCCACCAGATACTTATATTTTGTTTCTCTTTTTCTTTTAAATCAAAGTTTTGATGAAGACAAAGGGTCAGCTATTTATGAGACTGAAAATGGGGCTCTTGGAGGACAAGACTACTGATGAGACAGGTGAGTAAAGCTGTCACCATGGTAAGCTATATAAATAGTTTCAACTCAGTAAGAACCAGTTACTACAGGTCCACAAAGTACAAATCTGAATCCAAAGTTACGGGTGTTTAGATGGGCCCCATATAGTCATAAGAGCCAAATGCTAATTTCTAATCTGCTTCCAAACTTTCCCAGAGGTAGGGAGTGTTAAATGCAGGGTTGGGGTTCAGGACATCACTCATGAGCAGAAGAGCCAGGCCCCACTGCTGGATCCCACCAGGACACAACCCCAATGGACAAGACCGGATCAGAGCAAGGTACCAACTTCCTGCTCCCAGGAGCTCATAGATTTCCAAATTGGTGATGCCTGAGCACTTTCTCAATCCTGCTCCCAGCCTGGTAGCTTGGATCTTCCATGCAATCAGCCGTTATATTTCCCGGGGCTCCTGAAGCATCTATATGGAGAATGGTCTTGGGAGGGTAGCTGACAAGTGTAGAAATTAACAGAGGTGGATGCTTTACCTAGTCCCTCAGGGATTCAGTTGGTCCCAACCAAACCTCCAAATGCTGGTGCTCAATAAAACCTTTTCAGGAAGAAATCAATTAGTGTAGGACATGTTTTTCCTCTGGATCTCTTAGTCATTTGCCATCTAGAGTGAAAATAGTCGGTAACCACGGTGATGGCCTGATTCTGCTGTTAATCAGTTCCAAAGGGGCAGCCATGTCAGTCTAGTTCAGCAAAACAAACAAGGAGTCCTGTGGCACTTTTAAAGACTAACAAATATATTTATCGTATGAGCTTTCGTGGAAGAAAATTCCACTTTGTTTCTGCATCTTCAAAGCATCTGATGAAGTGGGATTTTCTCCAATGAAAGCTCATGTGATAAATACGTTTATTAGTCTGTAAAAGTGCCACAGGACTCCTTGTTTGTTTTGCTGTTAATCAGTTTTTTTCTGATACTGGCTTACTTGGCAATTAAATGGATTCCTAAGCCCAAAGAGGAAGATGGGAATGCCTCTATCTCCCTCGGCTTATCATTGTCCTCCTATGTGGCCTGCCGTTCGTGGGGGCTCTGTTTACTGTCTTATGGATTTCTTTCCTGTCGAGATCCTTGTACCACTTCCTTTTTCAGTGTTGGTGGGAGTCATTCCCTTGTCACCCTGTTCCGTGTGTGGGCACCTGCCGTCTGCTCCTTGTCAAACCTTAACTCGAGTGCTGATGGTCAGGTCACTCTCGAGTGCAGGTCTGCAAAATAGCATTTGCCTGCTCACCCGTGGTGGGTATTTTTGGCAGATGATTAAAATAACACTACCCCCACTGTCAACACCAATCCCATAAATCCATCATCACTGTAATGGTGGGTGGGCAGATCTGGGCGGTCTGATAGGTATTTGTGCTGATGTTACCAGGCTGCTGTAGTGGCTAGAAATCTACAGAGGAGATAAACCTTATAAATAATACAGCTTTGTACTTAATGGTGCTTCTCTTTTAGCTCAAGTGATGATAAGAGGAAGGGGGGATAGGAGGGAATTGTGGAGCAAAAGCCCCCTTCTCCCCTCAAATAAGGAACCAAATATCTCCTAATATTATGGAGGTGCAATTGTCCAGAGACTAGGATGCTGGCCTGGGTTTTGAGACCAGGTTTTTACAATTGTCCAGAGACTAGGATGCTGGTCTGGGATTTGAGACCAGGTTTATTTCCCTGCCCAGCCACAGACTGATTATGTGGCTTTGGGTAGGACACTTAGCCTCACTGTGCCTCTGTCTAATGGGGATAACAGCACGTTGGTGCCTCATGGGGCTGTTGTACAGATACATTTGTTAGGGCTTGTGAGGGGCTCACATACTACAAGGCTCAGGAAGTACCTTAGATAGATTGCAGTAATATTTATGATTAATTCACATAAGCATTTTTTACTTAAGGTAGCCAGTCACAGGAGTGAAAAAACTCATTATTTTTCCATCATCCAGGAAGTTGAACTTAGTAGGAGGACAAAATCTTTGGGCCCATATAACTCCTTGAAGCCTACAAAATGTGAGCACAGACCCTTGCAACACTAAGCTCTGATTTGTTGTCACAGGTGACGATTAACTCTCATAGAATTGTGCAAGGACAGGGCCTGAACCATTCAGAATTCAGTAGAATAACAACAGCAATGTTGTTGTTAATGGTGTTACTATTTATTTCTTTTTCACTTTACAGTTCATCACCCCAATTAAGAAGAGGCCTCTGTTGTTTATGGGGATGTTGTGAAAGCCAAAAATATAACTGGATTAATAAAAGTTCCAAAGGGGCAGCTGTGTTACAGCAAAACCAGCAAGGAGTCCTGTGGCACTTTAAGACTAACAAATTTAAATTTGTTACACTTTAAGTGCTACAGGGCTCCTTGCTTGTTTTGGGTTAAAAAAGAATTAGGTAAGTTCGTGAGCATAGGTGCCTCAGTGGCTATTAGCCAAGATGGTTAGGGATGCAATCCCATGACTTGGTTGTCCCCAGCCTCTGATTGCCATGTGAAAGTGGGACCATTGCAATTTAGGGATCTGTTAAACTTAGCTAAACCCTCAGCTTTTATGAATACTTAGAGCTGCTGCCAGATTTCCAGTCTCCTGTACTACAAAGCCACAAACACCTGGTGGGGCCTTGCAATGGAATGGTGATCCAGGCTGCCACACAGAACATGGGGACCTCTTTGTGGCAGACCCTGCCTGCACTCTGCAGACTGGAATGCACCAGACCTCTTGGCTCAGGAGCATCCCTGATGGCTGGCAAAGCAACAGCACTGCAGAGGCAGCTGTTTCTCCCATGCCCCTGGCTATTTGGAAGAATGGGCAGTTAGAACAGTCTTGAATACAACACATGAGGAAGTGGCTATCTGTGTTTCTAATTGCACCATAAACAATAACAGGTTAGAGAGTTCCTCCATCCATCCAGCTGGTCTGTGAAGAATGGAGCCAATTGTTTGAACTGAGAGGGATCCAATGGTTTTAGCAGCTCTGATTTCTTAGCCCCTGTGTCTTTTGGGTGTATAGGTGCTGGGCCCCATGAGGGATGTAATTAGCCACCAATAGTCTCACCACTGCTGTTGTTAAGACTGAATAAGGTTGCACAGTACAGTCTGGTAAGGTTGCAGGTGTTGAAACCTCCTCTAATTGGCTCATGTTATCTTTTTCATTAGGGGAAAGTGGAGGAGAGGCAAAAGAGTGGCATAGAGCAGTTGGTTGCACTAATTCATTTGTGCTGTACATAGAGCGGTGCATCTCTTGATGTCACCAGCTCTGTCCTGGCAGAGAAAGAATTCTTCTTTCTTAGCAACCAGAAGTTCCTCCTGGAAATGTATTCATTTTAAGTGCATGTCTCTCATCCGTTCCTGAAAATGTTCAAGACTAGTCATCTGTAGGCAAAGCTGAATAGATGGGGATTCTTTTGCTTTTCCTGGTAGCTTTTCCATCTTTCATCGTGGTTACTTTTAAAAACTTTTGCCTCTTTGGGTTAATTTTATTGCATTAATTCAATATGCCTCAAGCTGATTTTTTGTTTTTCAAGCATTAAAAGATAATGTGCATTTCCATGGTAACATGGAAAGATAGCTTCTTGAAATATCTGACCTGCTCCTGCAGATGGGAGCAAGTTGCCAGCAATGACTCACTGGTACTTGGGAGAAAAATTACACTTTGTGGTGAAAGCAATTGAAAGAGGCCAGGTAATTTACAAATAAACATGTTGCTGAGATGGACAAACAGTGCTTCAAATCCACTTGGATGCTCTTCCGAGCGATGTAGAACTAATATAGCACTGTATGGACCACATCCTCAAAAAGCGTATAGGCATCACTCCACTGATCTCAGTTGATTAAACGGACAAACCTCCTTTGATTTGAATTAATAGAGCTATGCCAATTCACATCAGTGGAGGAGCTGGCTAATTTACACCAGCTGAGACACTTCAATGCACTGTACAAACAATAGTTAAGCATGCAAAATAGTGAAGGTGAGATGAAAAGCTTTTTACCTGCTGTGATCTTAGTTGTGTAAACCTCCGGCAACAGTTGCTGGTAAGGTGTTACTGCCATGCTTTAGAATAGATGCTGATGAAGTCCCTAACACTGGTCTTATCAGGTAGTCCAAGATCAACCAGGGCATAGGTGTCTCTGATCTGGGTGCAAAGGACATTTATTTTAACACAACTCCCTTTGGTTGTTCTTAATGGTCTGTTTGAGTTTTTTGGGGGAAAGTCTTATTCAAATATGGCAAATATCCACGGAGAAAGGAGCAGTGTGAATTCTCCAGTCTGTGTGTTTCCCTTCCAAATCCATCCTGGCGAAGACCTTGAGACTGAAATGTTATTGCTCTAATTTATCTTGTGTTTTCTGTGTGTATTTATAACCTTTCTGTTCTGCTTCCAGGCTACACAGCAATGTGAATTTCCCTTTTTTTGTTTGAGGTGCACAAAGCACATAATCAAATGATATAAATAAGCATAATTTTGCAAACTGTTCCTGGGTAAGGTTTGATTAAGGTTCAGTGCAGTTCTGCAAAGCTGTTCAAATGGTTAGAGACAGTGCATCATCTGGCTGGTTGTAAGGACCTGAAGGCATGGTGTAATAGATCTTTAGAGGCTGGACTCTGTCCGAAATGATACTCGGTCACTGTATGGGATGCAGCCTGGGCAGGAGAAAAAGATGTTTGTGTGAAAAACTTGAGTGTTTTTTAAAACATTATCTAGGTTCATTTAGGGCTCAGTCCTAAGTGACCTGAGCCATGGGAGTGTGAGCATCCTCTTACTTCCCTCCCACCCACACTGCTGCTGAATGCATGGTGGGGAAAAGCAGCTGTCACTGAGTGGGCATACAGGCAGGGAAGCAGCGGGGCCTTTGGCTTTGACACCACCCTTGGAGGAATGTGAAATTAGATGGCCATGTGTAAAACGATTCCTCCTGCCTTTGTTTGGGGGAATGTACTTTTAAAGCGGGAGATTCACTGAAGCATGAAAATTTGTAGCAAAAATGCTAAACACCACATTGATTGGATCTCTTCAAAAACTAATCTGAGCAGCCCAGGAACACGTCTGCATTCCTGAAAGTGCATGAGCCTTGTGTCTTGATCATGGCGTGTGGATTCCAAGGGCCAGATTCGGATCTTAGTTACATTGCTGTAAATCTGGAGCGATTCTGTAGCTCAGATTAGCCTTTTATCTTTCCACCAGTAGCTCTATAAAGCCGCAGCACTGATGCAACACCGAGCATTGCTTATTCGTTTATGTGACAGTTTGCTGCCACTAGAGGGCACTGTGGGTTCAAGACCTCAGTTTCCCTGAATCTGCTTTCCACTGTAACCTTGGTATGCATTATAACTCTGGCGTGCCGCAGTGTTTCCAGAGACTTATTTTAATGGTGTGCTCTTACTTAGAGTAATGGTGCTTGTTATTTTTTATTCTCAGCTTTTTACCAGAACAGCTGGTCTTATTTCAAGGAGACCAGATGAACCTTGTAGAACAGAGGTACAAAATCAGGGCAAGGAAGGTACATTGTTTCCACTGAACATGACCAAACTGCTAAGCAGGGATGCAAACTTTCCCATGTTAAGAAGATACTTTAACTCAGAACATAACGCAGCAAACAGATGGTGTGCCTCGCATTTGGTAATTGCCTTAAATTTTGAGAGGGTTTGAAATGTGGGATGCTGGAGGCAGCAAAGGGGAGAGTTTCCCTGTTTCTGATGGGAGCAATTCCTCCTCCCGTGCACCCGTTACTGCTAAACCTGCCCTGCCAGGACAGTGTTTTATATACCAGGACCTGTTTTTTAGAGGTGCTTCTGAGGAGCTCTGGCTTGCCTTTAGAATGCAGGTCTGTTGCACCAAAAGGCATGTGTGTGGTCAGATGCAGATCTCTGCTCTTGTGTATAAACAGATGTACACTATACCATTTTTCCAGCTTTCCCGGTACTTGTTGCTTTGCTTAAAGCCCCAACTCCTGGAATCATGTGATCAGGGAGGGCATCATGGCTTTTCTTAAAAAAGAATGACGTTTCCAGCCCTTTGGATTGCAGAGGAAAGTGGAAAAATCTGAGTGCAGGGAGCCCAAAGGTGCAGAAACCAAAAGGGTTAAGTTCCAAAGGGGCAGCTGTGGTGGTCTAGTTCAGCAAAACAATCAAGGAGTCCTGCGGCACTTAAAGACTAACAAATATATTTATTGCATGAGCTTTCATGGGAGGAAATCCCACTACTTTTCTCCCATGAAAGCTTGTGTGATAAATAAATTTGTTAGTCTTTAAGTGCTAAAAGGTTAAGAAACTTCTAATTTTGGGGGACTTGACTCTTAAGTTTTTTGGGGCTGGTAGTACTCACAGCCACACAGAACACAAGGACTTTTCCTACATTACCTTCTGCACCAATGGTTCAAATAATCCACTGAGACATAATGGACACTTATCCAAGCGCTCAGAACAGGCATCCCCAAGCTTCAGGGGTAGCAATTCTGCATCAGAGTTAATTTATTTGAGGCTAAACTTCTTCCTTTCCCCTACCTTGCCCTCCTGGGGGAACACAATATTCTAGTGGTGCATCTGGAAACTTTGCAATAGTCAACTGAATTCCTGCCACTTCTCTGATTTACAGCCCATTCTGCTCTATTGCAAATTGCTGCAGATGGGAAGAAGTGTGAAATCCTGCTGAAGCATTACCCTGTTTCTCAGCATCTATGCAAATCATGCCGATCAATGGCTTAGTGGTACAAAGCAACCTTATGCATTTGCTTTCCTCTCACCCCTCTTCACTGCTGCAGTCCACCATCAAATGCCATAATTTTGTTCCAGCTTCTTGTAACCAGTATTTCAATTAATGACAGCATACAAAGGAGACAAAAATCATTCAAGTCTGAATTAAGCCAGAGGAACAGGGCTGAGTGAAGGAAGATTTTATTTTCACTAACAGAATGCCCTTCACAGTGGGAAGGGAGGTTGGCAACTTACCTTTCCACTGGACCTTAACTGTTCTTTTTGGAGTACCAGTAAGTGATGCTGTGAAAAAGATCCTGAGCTGGAAAGAGAACAGTGAGGATTTATTCCAAATGGGGCAGCCGTGTTAATCTAGTTCAGCAAAATAACCAAGGAGTGCTGGGGCACTTTTAAAGAGTTAACACCTTTATTTATGAAGTGGGATTTTTTCCCATAAAAGCCTTCCTGCTTTCCAGACGTGCCCAGATATCTGCACAAAAGGCACCATCATGGGAACTAATCAAGCTGGCTACTCCATCATGGGCTCATTTACCTGCTCATCCACTAATGTGATTTATACTAGCATGTGCCAGAAATGCCCCCACAACTTGTACATTGGACAAACAAGACAATCTCTGTGCAAAAGAATAAATGGGCACAAAACTGACATCAGAAATCACAAACGGACTGTTGTGTTAGTCTAGTTCAGTAAAACAAACAAACAAGGCATCCTGTGGGACTTAAAGACTAACACATTTATTTTTTGCATGAGCTTTCGTGGGAGAAAACAAATTTGTTAGTTTTTAAGTGCCACGGGACTCCTTGTTTGTTTGTTTTATCAGAAATCACAGCATTCAAAAACCAGTAACTGAGCACTTTAATCTTCCTAATCACTCTATTGATTATTTGTTTATAGCTGTGCTCAAGGAAATGGGTAACACATCAAGACTTCAAAGAGAAACTGCAGAACTAGAACTGATATGCAAATTTGATTGTGTGAAAGCAGGATTAAATCCAAAGGGGTAGCCATGTTAGTCTAGTTCAGCAAAACAAACGAGTCCTGTGGTATTTTTAAAAACTCAAAGATTTATTCATTGCATGAGCTTTCGTGGGAGAAAATCCCACTTCGTCAAGACGCTTTGAAGATGAGGGAAATTACAGGATTAAATCATGATTATGGATTCTTTTTTCATTACAACAGGTGATTTGACCTCACCTTCCTCTATGTGCTGTTTCCCAGTGTTTGTATCTTAAACAACTGTTTTGATTTGCTGTTATACTGTGACCTGATCCCATGACTTACTTCCCTGCATTTATTTTCCTCCCATTCTGTAAATTTCCACATCTTCAAAGCATCTGACAAAGTCAGATTTTCTCCCACGAAAGCTCATGCAATATATAAATTTGTTAGTCTTTAAGTGCTATAGGACTCCTTGTTTGTTTGTTTTATCAGAAATCACAGCATTCAAAAACCAGTAGCTGAGCGCTTCAATATTCCTAACCACTTTATTGATTATTGAACAGCTGTGCTCAAGGAAGTGGGTAACACATCAAGATTTCAAAGAGAAACTGCTGAACTAGAACTGATATGCAAATTTGATTGTGTGAAAGCAGGATTAAATCGTGAGTATGGATTATTTTCCCATTACAAGTGATTTAACCTCACTTTCTTCTATGTGCTATTTCCCAGTGTTTGTATCTTAAACAACTGTTTTGATTTGCTGTTACGCTCCAACCTGATCCCACGACTTAGAATAGACTCATAGGGTTGGAAGAGACCTCATCAAATCCCACCCCCTGGGGCTTGAACCCAGGGCCTCTGTATATTAAGCAAAGGTGCTAGCCACTACACATTACCCTGCATTTATTTTTCTCCCATTCTGTAAGTTCCCCCATCTTCAAAGCACCTGACAAAGTGGGATTTTCTGCCATGAAAGCTCACACAGTAAATAAATTTGTTAGTCTTTAAGCGCCACAGGACACCTTGCTTGTTTCACCTTTATCTTTGTATCTCTCACCAGAGGCATCATAAGCCAACAACAAGGGAAAACAGAAATCCAGAAGCATGAAATCAAGAGGGCAACAAATATTAATGCTAAGAAATTCCTCTCCTGCCCCTATCTTGTAAACTTCCAGGGTTAGTAATGTGCAGATTTTTGCACTAAATCCTTGTTTTATATGTGGTCTTTCACAAGACCCATCAGATCCCAACCACAAAAGCAACTGCAGCAAGATCCCATTGAACTTAATGGGAATTTCATGCACAGCACAGTGATAGATTTAGGTCCTGAGCTAGCAGGAGGTGCTTTGGCATGATTTCAGATCTGATTTGGAGCAATAGATGGGTAAAGTAAATGCACTGATAAATGTTGCATCCTAGAACATTATCTTTAAAGGGGAACATTTGCTGTCATTCCTCATGCTGCTATTCACTGACACTGAATCCTACTTTATTTATGCTTCATGTTTCTTTAATGTCTTTGCTGCCAAATGGCGAGTGTTTGGTCTGAGACCTGATGCCAGACAGCAAAACAAGGGAAATCTTGGGTCCACTTTGGAGAAGAGAAGTTAGCTCATGTAACTTTGATATTTAGAAGCCATTTTATAGTGTCATTTTATAGCAATTTCTCCCTCCAAAAAAGGATGGTAATGGCAGATTTGAGGGACATGATGTGGGGAAAATAACTGGGCAAGGTTCTCAGCCTATAACTTGCAGATTGAACACAGTTTTAAAATATCCTCTAGCTCCAACCTGGCTGGTCAGTGGAGTGAATCAACTTAATTCCTCTGAACCTACTTTTTAGGCTTGATTTCTCATTTCTACATCTTGATACAGTATTCCTTAAGTCACATGTTGTATGAATGGTATAAAAGCACACCCTCCAGGAAGATGTTCATCTGACTTCCCAGCATGAGCAGATAAAAATCATTATAAATGTATCAATAGCTTTAAAATTTTCAGATAACTTTACAATGGGTTTGACAGCAAAATAAATGCAAATATTGGAGTAGGTTTAGTTAAACCAGATTTCTAGTACTACTACAGTTGCTCTAATATTTCAACTTAAAACATGACTGAATTGCTTCAGGAAGAAGAAAAAAAAGAGCTCTGGTGCCTGTACTTACCTCGTACTCTATAGCAGTTTAAACCTTGATAAAAACATCTAAGGGAGGCTGTCAGAAATGTTACTATATTGTTTGAAATGAGATCCAAGCTACAGTAAAATCAGGCAAGGAAAGAAATTTATTGCATGGCCAGTGAATAATGAGGGGAATCTAACTGAAGTAAAAACCCTCTGTGAATTCTAAAAGACCCAGTAGGAACTGAGGTTTCCAGAGAAAAGAAACCTAAAAAGTCAGAGCTATGTTTCTTCTGTTTTGTTTTGCTCATGTCAGCATGGGTAGGGGGAGAGGTGGAAATACTATCATTTACAAAAATTGCTTAACATATTTATATAAGGCATTAAATGCAAAAAGCACCATTCAAGTGTCCCAAACAGACCAAGAATCCCTTCATTTTGGGGGTCAGTGTTGCAGATGAAGATGAGCAGAACTGCTCTCTAACCCTTAACTTAACCCATCCCTCTTTACTGGTATGGAAGGAGAGTGGTTTTGTGCTTAGAACTGGCCATTGGGACTACTGGGATCTAGTCTCAACTCTGCCCCGTTCCACTTGGCCAAGTCCCTTCTCTCTGTTTCCTCTGTCAAATCCATGTAATGATGCTGGCCGCCCAAGGAGCTGTCAGTCATTTGTACAGAACTTTTGAGATCCTTCGATAATGATACAGGGCTACGGGAGATCAGCGTATGACATGCACTAAATGAATGAGACAATGAAGGTGGAAAGTGCTTAAAGATGCAAGGCAGAAATGAGTGTCAGGGTAGCTGCAGGTAAGCTAGGCTAGGCTATTGCCAAGTTGTGTTTCACATCAGGTCCCAGGCTCCTAACAGCAGCATCTTTATTTTTGTCATACATAGTGAGGGGTGTCATTTGATTTACTGGAATCATGACTTTTCCCTGTATACCCATTTTGGACCTCTGCATTTCCTATGCTAGGATGTATTGCAAACTAAGTGGGAAAAGCCTGTGATTCATCTCTCTTGGAGAACCATCCTTCACATCTTAGCCTTGATCCTCCTATCTGAAAGCCTTTCAGAGAATTAGTTATGAGCATGACTTCATTTTATGTTGGCAATTAACCTTCAGTAACTAACTGAGCACTATTTGACAAATCTGTTTTTTTTTTTCTTTTTTTTTGAATGAGCTGTACGCAACTCATGCTGTGAACCCATCAGAAGGCAAAGCTAAATAAGTTGTTTCCAGTGATGCTGGAGCAGTGTTGGTCCCAGAATATTAGACACCTGGGGTAGGTGAGGCAACATCTTTTATTGGACCAACTTCTGTTGGTGAAAGAAACAATCTTTCAAGCTACACAGAGCTCTTCTTGAGGTCAAGATTTGGTCCAATAAAAGATATTAATTCCCCCACCTTGTCTCTATAAAGCTGACTGTGTCCTCTGCAAAACGCCTGCCCACTGTGAAAAGTGACTTGTGGTATTCAGCCTTGTTCATACAAAATGAACATTCTAGCACAGAGTTGGGGGGGGGGAGGTGGCACGTGGTGCCATCTTGGGGGTGAAGTGTAAAACCCAAGTCTTTAACTGCACCTAGTGATACAAGCTCGGCTGGCAAGTCTCATGACACTACCAGGGGCTCACGTCACTGTTCTGGCTCAGTTCTAATGCAGGCAAATCTATTGAAATTCCTCCTGAAGTTTCAGCAGGAAGCAGTGTTCTTCACTTCCCGTCCTAAACGTCTGTGTTTAATTCTAGAACCTAATGCATTTTATGGGTGGCTGCAGAGTCCGAGGTCTGATCCTGCAGCCAGATCTTTGAAGGTCTAAGCATTCTGCTGCAGTTTCAGGATCTGGGCTGAGGTCTGCAAAAGCCCTTTGGGATTTTGTGATCTGAAAGAAGCCCCATGAACAAATTGTTTTAATTTGCTATAGAAGGTTTAGGAGGAAGAAAAAAAAATATGTCGTATCTGGATAGGCTGTCGCTCTTAGAGCTTTTTGTTGCATGTTAACTGACCTTTTCAGCCACTTCACATGTAGTGGGCAGGATGGAGTACCATTTTGCTTGAAATAGGCGGCATAACAAAGGCTGCAATACAAATGAATAAAAGGAAAGGTAGATTGCCCTTTATATTCTCAAGGCTTCCTTTATAAGTCACAAAAATGTTCCTCTGAAGTTCCTGCGCGCTCTTTGTCCTCAGCAGCGCTCCACAATTCCACATTCTATAACAATTATTTTATTACGAGGTGAAGCTGTCAGGCTGTGGAGCGAGGGAAGAAGTTCTCAAAAACTGTATAAGATAGGAAATTGCCTATAACAAAACTCCTCATTATTACCTTGTTGATTTCCTTTCCAATAGATGAACATTCTACAACCCATACACATACTATGCTAAGATCATTGTCTTAAAAAAAATCTATTTTTATATACCATTTAGATGGTTAAAATGATCCTCAGAGAGAACACAGGTTTGTAACTTTCCAATCAAATAAATAAATAAATCCCAATTTAAGGCAAGGGTGTGTGCAAGAATAGATATTTGACCCCTTTTGGAGGGGCACATTGTGTGCCCCTGCTTTAGTGGCGGGGGCCAAAGAAGCCTTCATCTTGCACTTTGGCCCCAGGGGATTGCTCTGCCTGGGTCAATTATTGATAGGGCCCAGGCCCCTGCTTTCATCATCACCCCCCTGCATGCACATCCCTGGTTTAAGGGAAGATTAGTGCTTGTGAAACGTGTCAGATTAATAGCCTGTCCTAATTTTAGAGCAGGGGTGTCAAACTCAAGTAACCATGAGGGTGCGTGAGGACTAATGCATTAGCCTGAGGGCCGCACCATTGAAACCTTTTTATACAATATTGCAAATATCAGTAATAATAGTGTCATTGCAGGCCACAGGAAATAGCTTTAGGGGCTGCATGTGACCTGTGGGCTGTGTATTTGAGACCCCTATTTTAGTGAATAATAACTAATACCAAGCTCATACAGAACTTTTTTGGTGGTACAGCCCAAAGCAATTCACATTCTTTTTAATGCATTTGCCCTTCTCACTCCCTGGTAAGGCAGGGCCACTATTATCCCCATTTCACAGATGGGAATTGAGGAACAGAGAGACTAAGTGACTGACCCAAGGTGACACAGGAAGTAAGTGGCAGGGTATAGATTTGAGCATGTCTCTCCCACACTGTAGATGAATTCCCCAACCATTGGACATTCTTTTTTTGGTGTTTAAAAGTCTATCTCAGTCCTCACCTGGAAAGATCACCTTTCACCTGAACGATCTCTCCTCCTTACTGGTTCAGACCTTTTGCCTCTTCTGTACTGACAAAGATGATTTAATCTTGATTTTCTTCCAGCTAGAGGCTCACAAATTCACTTATTCCATAGGAAGAGCTGCATACCCCTTTCATGACAACAGAATGATCATTCTCTGTCCCTGGCCGCATTTGATCCTGTAACCCAGAAGTGTGAAAGCACCACAGTTCAGTTCCAAACCACAGGGCAATCATTTACCTCTGGCAGCTGCTTTACAATTTTAGTGCCAAAGCATTAGAAAGAAAAGTCTTAAAAGCTTTTGACTAAAGATTTGATTTTTGTTGCTAGAGCTGTTTATCAACACAGGGCTTCCTGTGGAGGAACATCCCCGATTCCCAGTACTCTTCAGAACAATGGCTTGCTTCCTAGTTTTTTCTTTTAATTCAGGGCTTAAAGGATGGTGCTGGAATGACAGTGTTATCATCACGTTTTTTTCATTCAGTCACAAAGCAGGTGGAACAAAATAGGGCAAGCTTCTCCCTACAGCCTTGACAGGGATTCTCAAAATTTTTATGGAGGAACCCCTCTGGGAGGTCAGAGGATAGGGGAATGGCAGCTGATCATGCACCCACTGACTCCGTGAGGTCCTAGCAGTGGTGGGCCAGGACAGTTTTAGTAAGGCTCACTTTTAGTAAAGCTCACTTTTGGTGGCCCAGAACTGCATCTTCCATGCAGCTTGATGTTGCACATGCAACTCCTGCAAGATGATACAGTAGGGACATTTGTTTGACAAAAAGGCATCTTCTCTGGGGGCTGGATGGAATTGTCGTGTGGGCCATAACCAGCGGATGCAACAATGCACAGTGGCCGGGCATACAGGGGATGCCTTGTGCAAAGAGGAGGTATGCCTTTGGATCCTCAAAATGTGCCTTTGCCTTCTTGGGGGGCCGCCTTGAGTGTGGGGTTTGTTGCTGTAATGTGGCTTCTAAAATGCTGTTACCAGTGGGGGGGCCACCTTTCATTTCACAACTCCCCTGGAGGGTGAAGTTCTAGATTCGTAAACCAGGCCTGGGGAGAGTGCCTGATCGACAAAATCTAGGTCTCATTAGCAGTTTCTGGGCCACTGTGTCCTTTCTCCTTTTCAAGGCAGGATGCTTGCCTCCAATCCCTCTCCCTGGCTACCATGAGCCAGCCAGGCGTCTGGCGTCTGCACTCATGCTGTGGAGTTTTGACTCATTTCATCTGGCTTTGGCACCAGCGGATGGTGGAAGGTGCCTCAGGTGTTTTCACCCAGTGGCTCAGCCCTGCCCCATTTCAGTGCCCCCCTCTTTGAGAAGGGGCTAGGACTGTAGGAGAGGAAGATGCCACACTTGCTGCCTTTCCCTTCCCAGTCAGGGTTTGCTGAAGTTTCTAATCCACGCTGCACATGGGGTTGCGGTTTCCAGCTCCAGCGAACCACCCCGGATTAAAACTGAGCCTGAGGTTCGGGCAGGGCACGGCTGGCCCAGTGCAAAGGCTCAATTAGAGAAGCTCATGAAAGTGAATTGGTGCCTGCCCTTAGAGCATGGCTGGTTGCTCAGCTGGGGGGAGCAGGTGTTACAGCTGTGACAGGGTGGAGCAAAGGGAAAAGGGGGTGGCCCGTGATGCCCCCAACTTGGGGAAGAAAGGTGAAGTGGGGCTGGGATTTGGAAGCGGGGGGGTTGGATCCCAAGGATGAGACCTCCCTCTTCTCCTGCCTGTGCTGAGCTGGTCCATCCTACACCTGGAGGATGCCCATGTGGGACCAGGCCTGGAGCCCAGCTTGCAGAAATAAAGGCTTGGGGGGAGTGTGCAGCGCCCATGGCCCCCGGGCAGCCATAGGGGGTGCTGCAGGCTGGGGAGCGCTGGGAAGATGCAGGGGGGTGCACAGCAGGGGGAGGCCCACCCGAGTGGCATGTGCTTTCCCCAGTGACTATGCAGCACTGGGCGCTTCAGGGCTGGCCATAGAGGTCACCAGTACCAGGCTGGGGGGGTCAGTGAAGGGCTGAGGAAGGCAGGGGATACCACGGGAGGGGGGGGGGCAAGGGCTGAGAAGGAATTGCGGCTATACTGGAGGGGGGACTGCAGAGATAGCCAAGGGCTGAGGGCAAATAAACCCAGGGCTGGGGGCAACTTGCAGGTGGGGAGAGATTAGGGGCTAGTCAAAGGCTGGGGGGGGGGGGCAGCCAGGGGCTGGAGAGGTAGGTGGAGAAGAGCAGTGGGGGGGGTTAGCCCAGAAGGAGGAGGGTGTGAGTGGAGGGTGGGTGGGGGCAGCCTGTGGGAGATTAGCCCAGGCCTGAGGAGTTGGGGGGGGAGATGGCGAGGAGGGGGTTAGCTCAGGACTGAGGAGTTGGGGGGTAG
>ML682071.1:4866348-5052688 GCA_007922195.1 Podocnemis expansa
GGGGTGGGGGGGGTGAGGAGGGGTGAGCCCAGGACGGAGGGTTTGGGTGGGGGGTGAGGAGGGGTGAGCCCAGGACTGAGGAGCTGTGAGGGGAGAGGGGGGCTGAGGGCGGCCACGGATGACGGTTGGAGGGGGCGGGGCCGGGACCCCCTCGGGGCGGTGCCTCCCGCCGGCCCCGGCTCCCCACGTGCGGGCGGGCGGCCGCTGTGTCGGTGGCGGCGGCGGCGGCGGCGGGGGCAGGTGCGGGGCCGGGCCGATGCGGAGAGCGGGGCCGGGATGCGCGGGGGACGCCGGGCCGGCGCCGGTACCGGCTAGCTCGGGCCATGGGGGACGGGCCCGGCTCTTCCCCGGCCGTGGCGGCCAGCGCGGCGGCGGAGGAGATCGAGGTGCTGGGCTCGGAGGACATCCTGCCCCTGCCCCTGCCCGCGGCCAGCGAGGATGTGAGTCTCCTTCCCCCAAACCCGCCTCAGCGCCGGCCGGTGCCCCCGCCGCGGTGCTGGGCGGGGAGGGGTTCCCCTACCCCCCTTTGACACCCTCTTTACACCCCCCGAATTTCCCAACACCCCCACTTGTCAGCTAGTAACAGAGTTAGACCAAATTAGTGAGCCCCTAACAGCCCCCCAGTTTCAGGTCCTGGGGACAATCCTGGTGCAGAGAGAGGCTGCAGCGCCTGTCCCTGCCCCTCACAGCCCAGCCTGGCATCTCAAAGGCGTCTGGGTGCTCAGCCAGGAGCCATGTGTCTAAATCCTTATTGGCTGGCTAGGAAACCCCTGGCTCTGCCCCCCAACATGGCTCTCCCCCATAGCTGGGGTCACCTCGCACCCCCACAGACAGCAGCTGCTGGAAGTTGAGGCTGGAGGGGTCCCATCAGTATTGGTGTTTTGAGGCAGAAGCCCCCTGGCCTTGCCATCATGGGAGGAGAACGGCAAAAATCGCCCCTAGTGCCTGTGGGATTCCCCCTCCGCCACCCCCAGGGCATACAATGGCAATTTCAGCCTGGCCCGGCCAAGCCCCGCAACTTAGTTTAAGCCTCAGGCACTGCCAATTGTCAGGCACCGACCCTGCTATCTGCCCAGCGCAGCATCTCCGGGTTTGTCAGGCGCAGAGCCCAGCCCCCAACTTTTCTTCGAGCCTCCAGAAGATTTAGAGATGCCGGGGCTCCCTTAACTCGTGGCCACGGAGAGATTAATCACTGCGTGGTAATGAGGGCACTCAGGCTGGGGAAAGTGCAGCCGGCTGCTTGCAGAGCTGTTGGTTTCCCTGACAGGAGTTAGCCCACCGACCTCACTATAGTCAGGGCTCTGGTTAACCTGTTTCTGGACTCCTGCACTTCATGATGCCACAGCAACCTAGTCAGCTGAATGGGGCTAATCTGCCATCAGGGCTTGAGTAAATCAGTGGGAGAAGAGCTGGCCCTTTTGCAATGGCTCAAGCATTAAGCGACAGCGCAGGGAAGTGATGGGGGGGGAAAAAACTAAACTTTCATTTCTCAGTGGTCTTTCACATCCCTGTTGGAGCCCCCCGCTGTCATGAACTCGCCCTTCCTCCCAATCTTGCTGTGCAGCTTCCATATTTTCAGGGCTCCTTCCCTAATTGACAAGAGACCTTGCTACCCATTTCACTTTGGTGGTCCCTGCTGGCCTCTGGAGTAGGGGATCTGGTGCTGCAATTCTAATCCAAGTCTCCCAGAGCCATGTGCGCACACTATTTCTGCCGTAGTGGTCTTGATGCTTCGAATCATCTGGGAGTAGCGGTGGGCAGCAAGTATGCAAACTGTTTGGAGAGAGGAGAGGAAAGCTGCTATGCGAGCGCCTGATCCGGTGCTGGAAAGACATGTTGACTTTAGGCCCTAAGGGCAAAGAGTCATTTATGAATTAGACCTCAGTCTATGCTACCAACATTACGTATGTGATGCATTTTTTTACAGTCTTGCTGTTGAGTGGCAGGTTATTGCCCTCTGTTGCTCACCCCTTGGCCTGGTGACTTGAGAGTTGCCACTGCTCTCCATTGGCAGAATCCCATGCTCTTCATTTAATCCCTGAACATAAATGCTGAACAGTTGTGTGGATTTTTTTCAGTATAAAAGTGTTTTGTGAATGTTAATGGGCCAATATAGTATTTCTCAGGCACTGGTAAATATTAACTCCTTGGTCGCCGACTTACTTAGCTGGGAGTTCAGGATTTAGGCCAATCTAACCATTGCAATGTCTCTTAAGAAAAATAAGCAAAGATTCTCCTTAGGGACAGATAGAGGAAGCTGAAGCAGGGAGGTACAATAATCACAATTAATACATTGATTTTAAAGTGCCCTTCTCCAAGGTGCTTGGAGCATCAGCAAGAATGAAATTAAAATCACATTTACAAACAGAAAACGACCACCTGTTCCCCCTGTGGCTATAACATCCAACTTGCCCAGGACTCTAGAGAGAAGTGACCAAATCCTGAACGTTTTCCATCCTGCCTCCCATGGGCCCATCCTTCTGGAAGCATGTAGATATTGGGTTTGTTCTGGATTTCTCTCCTGGAGGGTAATTAACCAGGTGTTGTTACCTGGAGGAACTGAGTTTGTTTCTGGATTTTAGCGCTATAGGCAATCAGCAGCCAGTCCCTGTGTATAATATTACATGAGAAAGTCTAGATGGAGCAAATATGATTAGGGCCCCCAAGTCCCGCAGCACTTATTTATCTATTGTCCCATTTTGGGGTCCTGCTGGTGAGTGCTGTAGCTGCTTAGCTGGCTTTTAAGAAGGAGTTTTGGTTTTCTTTCTGTTGTGGAAGAGAGAAGCAAGGAATGGCTTTGAGCTAATCTCCAGCCTACTGCAGAATCCAATCATTGATCCTGTGATGCACATAGAAGTTTCACAATGCCTTAAAATTCAACAGCTGTTGAAAATGCTGAGCAGGCTGGAGTGGATGCTAGGAATGGGAGCAGAATTGTCTCATGGTAAAAGCACACAGCTAGGTGAGATCTGGGTTCTAATGGTAGTGCTACCACTGGATTGCCGTTTGACCTTGAGCAAGTCAGGTTAGGCATGCTCCAGCTCCTGTCCAAATTGCTCTGAGATCCTGCCATTGATTTCAACAGGAGTTGGATCAGACTTTTTAAATGTTATGTGCCTCAGTTTCCCCATCAGTAAAATGGAGCTAACATGCACCAACCCGAAAGCTTTGTTGTTTTGTTGATGCAGGACTCTTTGGTGTGCAATCTGGAAATAAAGCATAACAGAAAGAGGTTGGGAAAGTCCTGTCTGCTCCCTTCCTCCACTCTGCACAATCAGTTAATGAACTTTTAAGTTGGAACCAGCAGACTACAAGTTACCTTCTGAAAATTAGCTTTCTGTAAGTTCCCCCATCTTCAAAGTGTCTGACGAAGTGGGATTTTCTCCCATGAAAGCTCAGGTGATAAATAAATCTGTTAGTCTTTAAGTGCCACAGGACTCCTTGCTTCTTCTGAAAATTAAAAGCATTGTGTTAGGAGCATACCCAAGCCAAAATAGGATTTGATTTTTCTCTCTGTCTCTATCTTTTTTTTTTTAATTAGAAACTTGTGATCTGCTCCCTGGCTTGTCTGCCAAGAACTGACACACAGTCGATTCTTATACATAGCTATCCACCTTTAAAAAAAAAAAAAAAAGGGGTGGGGTGGGGGGACTAGACAAGGTTGATTCTGCTGTCATAGCCATGCCTGCAGAGAAATGGCACTCCTGTATTGTCATTACCGCGCTTGAAGTGACGTTCAAAAAAAGCCAGGATTTAAAATTCACTCAAGTACTGGCCAGATTTACAGGGACACATGGGAGTTCATACACGAATATCCACTCAAACAGCAGTTTAACTAATTCAATGAGAATTCAGTGAATTAACAGTCTCTCCACTAGGTAGGGAGAGCTCAAAAATTGATTAGAGGGAAATAATCCTTACTCAATAGTTAAGACTTTAACCAGAGCTTGGTTTGACCTAGATCAAAACAGGTATAGTTTGCTTGTGTGAAACCTGGTGCTGCTATTTTTCTTACTTGCTCTCATAGGTAAGTGAGGCTGACGTAAAACAGGGGTGTTGTGTGGGGCTACCCAGCTGGGGTGGGAGGGAGGAGAGAGAAGTGTGAGTGGGTTTGAAAATACTGTCCTGGGACTAGCTTTTGGTGGGCTACCATGTCACCCTCACATGGCAGCCTTTTCTTTCTCCCCCTGCCCCATACGAAAGAGAGAGCAGGGCGCTGTTATGTCTAGTTTGATGGTCTTGCAGGGGAGCTGCCCATTGCTTAGGTTCTTCCGTTCACATGGAAGACAAGCCTGAGAGAGAGGAAGCAGAAGTCAGAGTTTTAGAGCCAAGGTGGTACAAAATGTGAAACGTAGCCAGTGATTGGCCCGAAAGCACCTGGAAGATTACAATGAGCTGCATGAATGGTAAACACGCATCTGACTCTTCTACGCAGAGTGGGGATTCGCAGGTCATTCCTGCACAGTTCTTGTAATTGCAAAGCTGGTGTAACAAGGGCAGCAAGGGAAACACTTGGCAATTGACAACCCACTGCAGAAGCAGTAAGCCCCAGATGCCTTCCCTCTACTGCCCCCACCCCCAGGCCCTGCAATAGCTAACATTATTAGCCCCATTTTCCAGATGGATTTGTGAGGCACAGAGAGGGTGCGACTTGCCAAGCATCACACAACAAATTACTGTGTGCACCAGGACTAAATGCCAGGAATTCCTGGCTCAGACCACTAGATCCTTCAGTTATTTGTCTGTTAAAGTACATTTCCAGACTGATTTGCATTCTAATATTATTGCTCTTACACTTTTTTTCCTTTTTTCCTCCCTTATGCATTGCCTCTTATCGCTCAGCACTGGAAAGCTCTGTTTGATCAGGTATGTGAACAATTCCCGTATTTTATCATCCTGCTTTGGGTTAGAAACACGTGCTTCCTCTCCTTTGCATGTTAGACTTTCCCCTCTGTGCTTTGCTGTGCACGTTGTCAAACTAGGGCTTTAGCATATGGCTCATGTGAAGTGAGTTTGGCCTCAGTCCAGATCCCAGCACTCTGGTGTCTGCGTCATAGACAGCATCACTACATTTACGCCCCCCAGCCCATCAGCAGTGCTGCTGAGGGTTTGAGTAGGCCCTGGAGGGTACCATCAGGAGAAGTAACCTCCTCCATTCAGATCTGAGGCTGTGTGCACACTTGCATGTGTGATTGAATTACTACCAGTTGCGCTGTACCTGCCCTGTGTCTCAGGGACCTTGCTTTCCAAGGCTATCAAATCAATCCAACACCTTTGTAATGGTTACTACGTTCTTTGGGCTAAATCCTCAACTGGTAAATTGACTTTAGTGGAGCTGCTTCAGTTTAGGCCAGCAGAGGACCTAGTCCTTGAAAAGCAAAAAAGAGAGAAAAAAAAAAATCACTGTTTCCACAGTTTCAAAGGGGCAGCTGTGTTAGTCTAGTCTAGCAAAACAAACAAGAGTCTGGTGGCACTTTTAAAGACTAACAAATGTATTCATTGCATGAACTTTCGTGGGAGAAAATCCCACTTCGTCCATCTTCTTGTCATCTTGTCTGCTTGAAACGTCTTGTCTTCAAGTGTCTGACGAAATGGGATTTTCTCCCACGAAAGCTCATGGGATAAATAGATTTGTTAGTCTTTGTGTCACCAGACTCTTTGTTTGTTTTGTTTCCACAATGTCATCCATAATCCTGTCAATTAAATGTATAGAGTCCTCTACTGGTGTAAACTGGTATAGATCTGCTGACATGGATATGAGTTACATCATCTCAAAATAGAATCCACATTCCAGATTCTCTGTGTGGAGCATGGATTACAGTTTTAGGTGGCATGCTTGCTAGGTGGCATTCCTTCCATCTATCACCATGAACTGCTAAGTCAATATAACCGAGATTTTTCTAGGCTTACCTGCATGGGTTCTAAACTGAAGCACTGTGTAAATGAAACTGTAAACTTAAGACTTGTGCATGCAACATTCACTTGTGCAAATGAGCTCTTACTCTGGCTTCATTCTAACAGTAGTAAAGTTCTGATGAGATTTCCTCACTGCTTTGTGAGGCCATAACCCTGTTAATTTCCAAAGAGAGAGCCTTGTTAGTCTAGCCCAGCAAAAAAAAAAACCCCAAGGAGTCATGTGGCACTTTTAAGACTAACAGATTTATTTTTCACATGAGCTTTCGTGGGAGAAAATCCCACTTTGTCAGATGCTTTGAAGATGGGTGAACTTACAGAATGGAATGAAAATAAATGCAAGGGGATGTAAAACATAGGATCAGGTCATACAGTAACAGCAAATCAGAGCAGTTGTTAGGTTCAAACCATGGGAAGCCTGAAGTCAAACTACCTTTTGTAATGGGAAGAGAACCCATAGTCTCAATTAAGTCCTGCTTTCACAGTATTTAGCTTGCATATGTGAATAAATGACAAAAGCAAAGGCTGTGGGGCCTTCTCCTCAGAGGGATGCCCTTGCAGCTGCAGAAGTTTCCAGTTATTATTCAGTAAATAAACTGACTGTCCGTTTATAACCTGCTAAACCCTGATCTATTATTAATCCATAAATCTAGGTTGAGTAACATTTGTCAGCATGATACACCATGGCCACCTGGCAGTTGGAGGCGTGGTAACTAGATGATTGAAATGATCTGTGATATTTAAATCTCTGTAGCATGTTTTAATTTGTAAGCACTAGGTGTATTAACATGAATTGCTCCCATTCGGAAGGCGGGGTTACAATAGAAATCAGTCATTGGCTGAGCTTGACTGTTGGTTTCTTTCTGATTCCCTGTTGTAAAATTTTGCTTTACTTTGTGGCAGATCATGCAGGTTCTCAGACCTTCTCTTCTCTCTCTGCCCCGAGTTACTGAATCCTTGCAGGATGCAGCTTTTGGCTTGGCCTCTGAAGGGAATGAGCAGTTTCCATGTGGGTGACTGAATAGCAGGAGCATCCTTTTTTTTAAATTGGCTTGTTGGCCATTGGAGTTATGGTACGTTTTCCAAATGACACAGGAGACAGACTGTAAAGCAAAATCTCAAATAATTAACCCCACACAGCTGAAATTTAAGCCCTGGCTATAAGGCTTGATTGTGAAAGAGAATGCAGCCTATGAAAAACCAGTCCCAAGTCCTGAGTAAATCAATACTGCCTTTATTGCCTGTGGGCGAAAGCAAAAAGCAGACATCTTCCTTCAGCATTATACTGTATCAGTAAGACAGAAAACCCATTAGCTTAGCATTGAACAGTGAGAGATGCTGTTTGTCATGTAACACATTCCCTGGATCCAGAAATTCACAGCACCAAGAGAAGGGAGTGTGTTTTATTTAATTCCAACTGGACTCTGCATGACACATGGGGTCAATCTAAGGGATTCCTGGTGCAAAGAACATGTGTGTTGAAACCCAAAGCTTTGTTGTGCAGTGCAGAACCCGATTCTGTGTGTTTACTTGGGGAGTGAAAGGCGCCTGAGGATTTTGTGAGCATTAAAGTAAGGGAGGAGGAACTGCCCTCCCAGATGTGCTCTTAGCACTTTGATTCTGAGCTCATAATATCACTGCCCTAGCATGAGAGTCTCTCCAGTCCCTCCTGTCTAGGACAGCTGTGGAGGAGAGTAGGTGAAAGCCCTGAAGAATGGAAGTGAGAGGACTTGAGAATCGTAGGCTGTGCTCCAAGATCTGGGAGCTAGCATGATAGAACTATTGCAAGAAAAAAAGTAGCTATGAGAGCTGGTTGGTAGGTGATTGCTTTCCCTGCCTTAAGAACTTGTCCTTACAAATGGGTCATTTGTATTGATAAAAAAGGTCTTTTGCACTTTGGGGGTTCCGTGGACATTTCTCAGTTTCAAAGCACAAAATGAGGAGAGTGTTGCCAAAAATCTAAACATGAAAGTAGAAATTTTTGGGAAAATTTCAACTTAGTCAAAAAACATTTTGGGAGGCTGGGGATGGGAAGGAAAATGTTCAGTTGGTTCTAGTATGTTTTACTGGTCACGTCCAGTGATCCTTGTGACCACTCTGCAGAGATATGCATTTGCAGCCTGGGCAGCCAGGCTGGAAATCCTGAGGTCGAGATGGGAGTTGTCCAATTGCTGTTTTAAACAAGTAAAATAAATAAGGCCTGGAGAACAGGAGTGTTCAGAACTGACTGTTCTTCAGTGCAGTTGTACTACATCACTCCAGGGTGAAATCCTGACATGGGCCAAGTAAAATTAAGGACAGAGTTCTTCTGGACTTCAGTGGGGCCAAGCAAACAGACTGATTCACTGAGCAGCGGCACCTGTTCCACAGACTGCACCTGGGATTCATTTTCATTTTGAAGCAAGGCTGTTAGTCAGTAGTAACTCATTGGCTACTTTAATATGAATTCGTACATTTATTTATTGTGCTCTTAAAAACTCCCAACCACATATACACTTTAGCTCTGGATCTGCCACCTCCCACGGGGCTGAGGCTGCGTCTGAGTGCTTCGTGCATTCGTTTCCATTTAAAATCTGAACACTGAGAAAAGCAAGGGCTCATCTTTCCCTCTCTCAGATCTCTTGACTTTTTCCTTTGCTTTTCACTTGAAGAGGACTCCTTTCTTGCTAACCATGGAGATGTATTATGTGCAGGGTGGGACAGAGGGAGAGCTTTGGTGGGGCAGGTCTTGGCAAGGTGAATGTAGTCGTCGTCTTTTGCATTGTGTAAATAACACCCGGGTTAATTCCATCTCTAACAGACATAAAAAGGATGTTTCCAAATTCTCATGTAGAGGCTGAGTTTGCCTGCTGGTTAAATCAGAAGACTGAATCAGGGCCTCTTGGGTCTATCTGCAACCTTGCCACGGACTTGTTTTATGGCCTAAGGCAAATTTCTTAACGTCTCTGTCCTTTGGTTATCCCCATTTCATGGATGAGTGAAATTAATCACTCCCTTAAAGTGCTTTGAAATCCTCTGCTGAAACCGAGCTATGGACCTGAGCAGTGTTTATTGTCACAGTGGACCCACAACTGCACTGTTCCCCTAGAGATGGGGAGGGTGTGAGTTTCTTAGCTGCTCATTGGTCAAATTCCAGAAAAGGAGTAATTTGGAGCAAATGCCACTTTGTCCCAGCTTCCAGTGTTAAGTTCACATTGTTGGTTCCCATGTGTAAGTCCCCATCTCCTCCAGCTCACACCGTGGTCACTCCCTGTGACAACAGGGTATTTGCTTTAAATAACAAAACCCTTGCTAGCCTGAGAGTCCAGGCTGTGTTTTTGTTGTAGCTGTGGATTCTTCCCTGACATTTCTGTGTGGGGGTGATGGTATCAGATAGACAGAGTTTATTAAGAACCTCAGGAGATGCCAAGTTAAAGTCTGTCTGTGTGGGCAGAGCTCAGTAGCAACATAGCAGAAATATCTCCGACCAGACTTGACATTCTTGTCTGTGCGAGGGGAAGCTACACTCACAAGTGTCAGCAACAGGTGCAGTTGAGCCCATTTGCCACTGTTTCAGGAACGATAGTTTAAGAACTGCTTGAGTGAAGTCCTTCCTGTTTGCCTTAAGCCAAGAAATAGGCCCCTTTCTTGGGAAGGGCCATTTCCCTGCAGTTGTGGAGGCACAAACACAACAGCCTGGTGCGAGCACATGAGAAAAAGGACTACAGTCAGAAAGGAAAAGTGGTGAGGCCTCCTTTGATGAATGCAATGCAAAAACTCAACAGCATAGACAATGGAAAGTCAACGAGACTTTTAATTTCACCTGCAGGTCTGGGTCCTGAATGATTTATGGTGCAAAGCACTTTGTGGAATTGGGCTCACTGAGCAAAGATGGTGGTTAAAAATAACTCCTTGTTTTAATACATTTTTTTTATTTTAACTGTGACCCCTTTCCCCCCGTGCTATTTAAAAGATTCCAGTGCATTTATATGGACACTGCTGAGTTAAAATATCACACTTCATTTTGAATTAATCCCCCCCACACTCCGATTTTGTCTCAGAAAGCATCTACTGTCCATGTCCAGAAAGACCACTGAGATAGTTTAATTTGAGGTATGATGGTACTTAGTGCATGGTTAATTTTTCCATTTGCCCTATAAAATCACTTGTTTTCCCTTTTCTTTATCTGAGTCTTACACATAGCAACAGGAATGGAGGGAAGAAGAAAACTATGGTTATCAAACCACAAAGTCCAGCAACAGGACTCAAGGAGCTGATGCAGAGTATCTAAACTACTTTTAATGCCTTCAAACTTTGGCTAGATGTCAAACTATTGCTCTCTTTTTAATGCTAAAACATCGTTTGGCCAATCCTTGTCATGACAACTGTCCCTATTAAGTGCAGCATGTCAGCAAGCAAGGCCTTGTGAGGTATAATATAAACTAGGAAACAGTCATGAGACGCTAATTGTTTTTCTTAAAAAATGTGGGCTTAGGATCTGCTCCAAAGCGTGCTGAGGTCAATGGCCTAACTCCTGCTGATGTCATGAGTCTGTGGATCATGCCCTAAAAGCAGTCTTAAAGTGCCACACGACTCCTTGTTTTTTTCCCTAGCTTTCTGTCTGTCTAGCTCATTGAATTAGGGACATTTGTGGGAACTAGTGAGCTTTTCTTCCTTCACGGCCAAGATGGGGCTTGTGAAAAAGGGGAAAGAAACTTAAAAGCCAGGAGAATTCATTTGATACTACAGAGAGGGGGCTCTGCATCTGCCCCATACCCTGAAGTCTAATCTCACAGTTGTCAGTGTGGCCTGTTGGAGGAAATGAATGGGGGAAGACAAGGCTGCAGAATACATTAGTCTTGAGCAGAGGGTGCTAAGCAAGCACCTGCCTCTGACCCATTACCTTGAGGAGGGGGCAAGGACGACAGCTGGGCATGTGTCATCTGCTGGTCTTTGAGGCAAGCTATCCATGGAACACACGATTAATGAGTCAAGGGAGGGTCTATTGTAAGCCACAAAGACTCAGGGCTTAAGTAGGGCTCTCAATCCTCTTTCTTCCAGCAACTGCTGTCACTTTACATTTCTCAAGTGGTGTCGGGGGTGCAACCAGCCGCTGTCAGTGGCCATGCTGCCTTCCCTTCTCCTCCCTTCCCAGACTGTGCTGACCTTTGTCCTGCAGCGTTAACCTTTTGACTCGTCCCTTTTGGGCTTTGAGTTGGAAAAAGTCCCTGGAAATTAATTACCCTGTGTATGTTTGGAAAGGGGTGTGTTGGGGTAGGTTGTGGTCTTGGAGGATGGGCGGTTTCCTGTTGGCTTGTGCTATGTGGATCCATCTGCTAATGATAATGATTCTTTGGCACCTGCCATCTGAGGTTCTCCAAGTCCTTGGCAAATATTAAGCCTCAGGGCACCCCTGAGAGGTGAGTATTGCTCAACACCCCAGTATGAAAGAAGGGAAACCAAGGCACAGAGCAGTCAAGACTTGATCAAGGTGGTGCAAATGGTCACTAGCAGAACTGTAGTCCACATCTTTAACCATAAGGCCCTCTTTTGTCTCCTGTGCAGGCTCAAGACTGTGGTCATCAAGGAGAAGTGGGTGGCTGCCCAAAAGATAGGGAAATGCTGCCAGGTGTTGAGGAGGCAGATAGATTATTTGTTCTTAGATGCCTCGTGTCAGATTTTCAAAGCTGTGCATGCTAACAGCGGGTCTTTGCTTTTAGATGGCCACCTGTCTTTATAAGAAGGACATAATGGGTCAAACCAGTGGTCCATCTAGCCCAGTACTCTTACAGTGGCCAATGCCAGATGCTTCAGAGGGAATGAACAGAACAGAAAATCAAGTGAGCCAACTTGTGTTGTTCAGTCGCAACATTTGGCAGTTGGAGCTTGGGGTTGCATCCCTGGCCATCCTAATAGCCATTAATGGACTGGGTCTCCATTAACTTACTGAATTATTTTTTGAGCCCTTTTATAGTTTTGGCCTTTACAGCATCCCTTGGCAATGAATTCCTCTGGGTGACTGTGTGTTGGGCGAAGAAGCACTTCCTTTTGTTATTTAAACCTGTTCCCTGTTAATTTCATTGGGTGACCCCTAAGTCTTGTGTAGTGCAAAGGGGTAAATGTTTCCTTCTTCACCTTCATGACTTTGTAAATCTGCATTGTATGTTCCCCTTAGCCACCTCTTTTCCATACTCAAAGGTCTTATTAATCACTCCACATAGGAAAACCATTCCTTTCCCTTAGTTTTTTGTTGTCCTTCTCTGTATCTTTTCCAGTTCTAATGTATCTGTTTTGAGATAGGGTGACCAGATCTGCATACAGCACTCCAGGACTGGATCAAGTATTCCTACGTCCCTGATACAAGTGCCTCAAAGCTGGCAGGGCAGGCCAGGCTATTATCTCCCTTGTATAGATGGGGAACTGAGGCCTAGAGAGAGCAAGGGATATGATTAAGATTCCCCATGAGATTTGTACTGGAGCAGAGAACTGAACTCAAGTCCCAGAAGTCACAGATTGGTGCCTGGACTATCTTTGTGCCTCACTGGTCACTTACTCCTGCAGTAGCTGGCTGGGCTTTGTTCTTTGGTTATATGCTCACATGATTTCGGCAGCTAAAGAAATCTGCCTTTGCAATTTATTTGCCTTGCTTTGAAAATCTGGCCTAACATCCTTTCTTTTTTCCAATGGATCACTGCAGGCAGAGCTATGTATGCTAGGATGAGTATTACTGTGTTTGCTCCTCAGTACTTCAGTGCTTGTTGCTGGTTGGCTGTCACTGTGTGTGTGCCATGCCTTGGCTAAGCAGGTATAGTTACCTGCCTATTGTTAGTATCTTCTTACCACTTGCAGTGCAAATGACAAGAGTAACAACTGCCCTGGGGAAGGGATGATCTTCTCTCCACTCCCCGTCTTTGACATCCTCAAGTGCTAAATCAGCATCAGGCCAGGCAGTCTGATGTTGTGGTACTTGAATGTTGTTTCTGAGAGTACTCCTTCCTTGCTGATATCATATCACCAACACAAATAGTTATTAATAAGCCTGTTCCCCCTTCCCCAACACCATCCTCTGCTAGGGTACTCCCTTCCTCATCCCATGTAGCTCAGCTGCTGGAATTCCCATTTCTGCTGGCCACCATCCTGAACTAGGACTGGGTATGGGTGAGCATAGAAGAATGGATGCTTCTGACCATAATAGTGAGATTTACACTTGTGCACATACTCCATTGCACTCTCTCTCTTTACTAATTGCTGTGAATCCCTTCTGGATACAATGTGCTGATCAGTTCCCCTCTTCTATCTAGAGGGAATGTGTGTGTATTCTGATTCCTTTTAAGAATCCTGCTCTCGCTATCTACATCCCCCTTCCATTTGCCTCCCTACTCCAATCAATGACACTAGAACCAGTGGTTTTATTTCTCTTTTGGCTCTGGGCTGGCCCCTTGGCAGGATTGCACAATAGGCCATCCATAGGGATATCTGCAGATTATAAAATGATTTATGGGCTGCTTGCCATCTTGGCACTGACTCCAATGGGAGTTTTACCTGTGCAGAGACTACAAGTTCAGGGACTTCCTGGTTGATTTCGTCCCGTTTGTTAGAAAATGGTAATAAATATACTCAATACACAGAAAAAAAATGCTGAAAGGATGAGTCTAGTCTTAAACGGCTCAGGCAAGTTTATTGTCAGCTGGATGCCTCTCTGGATTTGTAAAAGCTTCAGATGGTTTCTTTACAAAAGTCTGTTTCTGTTCCTCCTTTCCATCTCTGAAATGCCTGGCAAACCAGATGTGATGGAAGTCAGATTGCATTCAAATGATTTTACCTCAGTGTTGTCAGTGTGATTTTCACTAGAATAGTTGCTTTTCCATTTCAGTTTGATATGCTGAGTGGTTTTTTCTCCTTTATTTTTAGATGAACGCATATACTTGCTAATGCGTTGTTCGGAACATCTTGTCCTGCGTGTGAAAACCCATTAAAGCAATAGGAATGTTTAAGGCTGTGCATGGTTTTTGTTTTGTGTTTTTTTCCTTAGTCCTAGATGCAGCCTGGCCAAGTACTGCTGTGCAAATTGCCAGTGTGCTTAGTCTCGCTCCTCGGTGCACTGATGTGATTGCGGTCCTGTCTCTATAGGAACAGTGACAGCTGGCTAGCAAGTCAAAACATCATGGAGGTTCCTTTCCTACCATCATTACTTACGCTTCTTCCATTTTAAAGGCTTCCAAATTACCTTTCAAGATGGTTGGTAAGCAAGCCTTTCCTTTGGTATAACAGACAAGTAGTCCTGCGGCACTTTTAAAGACTAACGAAATTATTTATTTATATTTATTTATTATAAATAAAATTGTTAGTCTTTACATGCCGCAGGACTCCTTGTTGTTTTGCTGAACTAGACTAACACGGTTCCCCCTTTGGAACTTCCTTAGGTCGTACTGTAGAGCTGTAGCTGCAAACCCACAAATGTCTGTTTAGAGAATGAACTCAGCTCTAGGTGTGACGTAGGATAACAAAATCCAGAAAACAACCAGCTGAGGCTATGATTTACCCTCCAGCCCCTCATTCAGTTTAGCTTACTGACTGCAAATCCTCATCTGAAAACTCTTCAGCAACCAATGATGCGAAATCTCATGAGCTCAGAAGTGTGCAGACTGCCAAGGCACATTATGTAGTAGATGGTGCTCTGCCCTCTGAGTCAGTCATTTAGCATAGTTCAGGGGCGCTCTGTGGATGGACGCACCTTGCCGGGAGGTCAGGCGGAACATCTAAGTTCATGTAAATTCCAATGGCATTTTTGTAGAGTGCAATTTCTACAGTTCCAGAAGGAGAAATTGGGCCTCACTTCCTGTGTTGTTTGGGATGTGGTTTTTCAAAGATGCAAAGGAGTTGGGCATGCAGCTCACTACTTTAGGCTCTTTGACAAGCCCAGCTCATGACACTAGTGTACTGTGTGTGTTGTGTCCCAGCCCGGAGCTATCTGTGTGGTGGTGGTGGCTGAGCATCCTTGTATGTGCTGTTTGTAAAGCGCTTACCTTGGGTAGGTGCTGTATACAGTATATTTGAGTTCAGGTCCTTCTCAGATGCCTCAGCCTAGCGAGGATCAAATGGTGGCCGTCTGACCCACAGGTAGTTGCCATGCTATGCCAGTAATTTCTTCGCAAGGCCATTACGTGGGAGGGATCTTCTGCTGCAGGACTGTGCCATATCACAGCTGCAGCTCCTCTTGTCAGCTGCCCAGGGGCTAATCCCCAGAGGAGCCTGCACCTGAACAATAGCTATGCTTGTCAGGGTGACTACCTGACACCACAGATGTCACACACTGTTTGTTTCTGAGAGGGTCCCCAATGGGAGTTCATCTTTCACTTAAGAAACAAAGAGCCGTGGCAGGTTGCTATGAGATCTGATTAAAACCAGTGTGTGCATACCCTGTTGCCTTTTCTGGGGTGGGGTGGTGGTGCGGTAAACCATCAGGTGAAGAAGTCTCACTTCATCTTTTAGTTCTCTTTTCCCTCCAAAATGACCCCCAGTATTTGTGAGCTTCCTTCTCGTCCTTGTTGCTTGGGAACAGCTGTGTTGGGTGACCTTACTCTGCTGGTGGCCTGGGTAATGACGGGTGAAACCAATGTTAACCGTGCTCAATCAATCTTTCCTGTAGAAACCATTCTTCACCATCTTCAACAGTTGACATACTGTGTGTGTAGTGTCTCCTTTGGAGCCGGAGACAATCCAAGGGGAAGAAATAATGTAGGCAGTCAGAGGAAAAGGCAGGGGTCTGACACCTGATGGCTATTGCTAAATCTCTGGGCCCAGGTTGCTTTCCTCAGTAGCTTTCCCCTCCCTGCTGTAACCCTTTAGTTAGGGAGAGTCAGCTGAGATCGAGGCCTGTACATACTACAGAGCTATGTCAACCCAACCTGCTTTACGTCATCGTCATAATGGCAGTGCAAAAAGGGAGAGGCAAGGTCCCTTCAGTAATTGTGGGGAGGGGCACGGAATTTTTCCAGCCCCCAGTCTGCAGCAAGGGCACAGAATCTACCTCTGCCAAAGTGCTGGTATTTAAATTCCTGTGTATGTCCTTGGTATCAACACTACCGTATTTCATTCCTCCACCAGCAGAGCTCAGCTGCTACATTGACTTAGTAACTCAGCCCCCATGAGAGGCTGTAGAGAGGTGCAATGTAGATACCACACTGCTGACATTGACTTAACTGACCTCCAGGAGCTGTCCCACAATGCGCTCATCACCCTTTCCTCATCTGCTTCCCAGATCAGTCAGTCTTGTGCAGAGCAACAAATGTGTTGCTATTCTAGGTAGCTGCATGGGCTACTCTGCAAGTGTTCCTCTTGTTATGGTCTCAGAATGATATTCAGCCCTCCCCTTTTCTCCTGTGCCTTGAACATTGCAACCCCTTCCCGAGATACCCTGCGTGAGAGCTGCAGTGGGATAGCTACACGTTGGTGCAGTGCTCATTGTGTTGATGTAAACGTTACTGTGGCCATGCTTCGCTGACATAAGGAGTGACGTGTAGCGTGGAGATGCAAAACCAGCTTAGTTACTGCGGTGGTGCTGTATCGACTTAGCTTAAGTCAACTTGGTGTAGACATGCCCTAAGGTTAGCAGGGACCCTGATCCCTGCAGCAAACTAGGTTCTGGGATCTGATTGCGATGGGATGGTTTGATGGACATGTCCTGAGGAAGGACAGACAGGCTGTTTGCTTCCAAGACAGAGACAGCCAACTCAACCAAGGTGAAGAATGGGAAATGTTATACAAACCAGCACTGGAGTGTAATGCTGCAAGGTCCTGAACACACAGATTCTTATTCATCAAAGCACCTAAGTACATGACAGTGTGTTTTTGTGGGACTATTCATCTATCAGAAGGTGGGCATGTGCTTAAATGCGCTTTACTGGATTGCTGCCCTAGTGCTGGGCTCTGTGCAGGACTGCTCTACCACCAAAATACAGGGCGCTGAATGTTTTAGTTCTGCTGGTTTCCTGCCAGCCTTTCACGGGAGCTTTCATTTAGGCCAACAGTGGAGCAGGAACAATTGATAGGGATTATTTTTTTTCCCCTTGACTGCTTTGCTAGAGCCCAAGTAATCTATAGACTGGATTCATGCCACAACTTTTAGGAAAGGCTAGAAATCTGTCTGTTGTTCATTCATGATTTAGACATGTAGCAGTGGAGTCTGAGATACAGGAACTAACTTGGCTCTGACCTGGTTTCTCCTGATTTCCTTGAGTGCAAGCAGTTAGCAAATGCTAGAGGCAACAGTAAACCTCCTTGCTGGGAGATTCCCTTGGGAAGGGTGGTGGAATGTTTTGGGAATCCAGACAGACGCTAGCTGGCATGTGTGGAAAGACACTGTATAAGGACATTTTCTTTTAAATCTTTTTCTTTCGTGGATCTTCCTCTTTCCTTTCCTACAGTGCTGGTGTATATTCCACTGGCCCCAGCTACTCTCCCTCTGTGACACTGTTTGTCTCCTTTGTTCATGTACCAGTCACCTCAGCACTGGGAGCTGTGTCTGTGTTGTGGTACCTCAGAGTCAGTAGGGGGAGCTCACACATTTTTTGTGGGTCCTGCAAAAATGGTGCTTAAATTTTGGACCTTTGATTTATTTCTTAATTGAATGTTCCACTCAGATGACCTGACCTTGGGAAGTGTCCTCAGAGCAAAGATGTAGTCTGTTAGCATTAGCAGGGCTAGGTGTGGGAGGTTGCACTGACACAACCTTTGGGATAGCAGGGAGATCAGAGAGCTAAAATTCGCAGCTTAAAGAACGTTTCAAAATCCTGTTCTTTGCTTTGCCATTTTCTGTCTTCTGCTTGCTGTTTTGGAGAATTATTTTGCATTGCATTACCCAGGGATGGGGTATGTGCCTAATGGGCCTTATGTTTCTGTGTGTTGCAGATAAAATGAAAATCTTATCTTTGTTGTCTCCCCTAGAACTCCACTGTAGTAAAATGGCCATGAGAGGGTTGACTGGGTTACCAAGAGTATTATAGGATAGGCCAAACTCCACCCCTCCCTCACTGTTTGTCAAGTGGGAGTTTTCTTCCCATTTGTTTGATGCAGTTGAATGAAACAAATTCTCAGTCCGTAGCCCTGTGAGGAGACCTATTTTTATTCCACTGAGCAGCCCTTTAGCAAAGTCCCTATCCCACAATGTCACCATGGGGACCTTCAGAAGATTTGCTAACATTGTGTGTGTGTGAGACAGTCTCTTGTCCCAAAAGAGCTTGTGGGAAGATGACTCAGTGAATTCCCCGCTACATGCACTCCAGAAGTCTCTGCATTGAAGTGCTACCTATGTGCACCTCAGCTGGGTGGGACTCCTTAGCTTACTCTGCTGTACTGCCTTCTACAGCATCTGTAGAGGAGTGTGCTAGGTGGCCACCACTCTACCTGACCCTTCACAGAAGAGGGGGATATGGCCCAGGACACCAGAACAAGCTACATCTTTTCCCCATAGGTGCACTGGGTTGTTTGTAAACACAGATCTGATATCGGACATGTGTCAGGGCAGAGACAGAGATGCTGAGCTTTGCAATAAGGTCATATTTATGGATTCTTGATCTAGCCACGGTTGTCAGGCTACATAATCTCTCCAGATGTGACAGCCATCAAGTATAATTCCCCACGGGGGAGTGTGTTTACAGTTGTCTCCCCCAAAATTGAGGCGTGTATTTGAGCCAAGCTGTCCTTATCATGCTGGAACCCCAGGGGTTGAACTCTGGTACCAGGTACTGATTTATGGAACAATTTAGGATTGCTGTTGGAAGCCAAGAAGAACTGAAACAAAAGTCATTTGGTGGCTGCTGATTTATGCTTGTGGTAAAATGTCATGAAAGGTGCAGTGGGAATTCTCTGAGCCTCGCTGGTTCCAGTTGGCCAGCAGCTTTGTCCCATTATTTGACTGCATGGAGTAATAAAGCTGGGAAAACTAATTAAGTTCTTGGCCTACTGAAAAACAAAATACTCCTCTCTTGCAAGCGACAGTGAGTTTATGGGCTAATAAGCCTATGTTAATGATGAAAAGGATAGCCACAGCACACAAAGTGCATTCACTTTTCCTACTTCTAAGGCCAAATGATGTCTTGGGGAGCTCTACCTGACTGGAGATAGCTTGGAGTTCAAGGATTATTGTTACACGACATCCTTTCAATTATTCACCTGACTGAGGCTTCAAATGACACTATATAGGAATCTTCTTTGCAGCTTTAAACAGACTGAGTAAAGTAAGGAAGATGGAGCTTGACTGTTCTCGGTAGTAACAGAGGACAGAATGAGGAGCAATGGTCTCAAGTTGCGGTTAGGGAGGTTGAGGCTGGATATTAGAAAAATCTTTTTTACTAGGCGAGTGGTGAAGCCTTGGAATGAGCTGCCGAGGGAGGTGGTGAAATCTCCATCTTTGGAGGTGTTTAAGGCCCGGCTGGACAAAACCGTGACTGGGATGGTTTAGTGGGAGTGGTCCTGCCTCTGGCAGGGGGTTGGACTAGATGACCTATGAGGTCCCTTCCAACCCTATGATTCTATGATTTCTATGATTCTGTGATTCTAAGTACAGCAAACCTAAACTTGAGTTTTGAAGATGCACATCTGCTGTGGAGGTCTAGGGTGGAAAATTGGTTGAGGAGTAATAAGTACCTATGTAAGACAAAGCCCCAGATATCAGGACTGTCCTTGTAAAATCAGGACATCTGGTCATCTTATGGAGGACCATGGAGCTGGAGTGCCCTATGCAGTGTGCCCCAAGGGTCCAGCTCCATTTGCTATTCACTGAATAGTGCTCAATCTGCTAAGCTGCACCAGCCCTTTCCATCCAGTGACAATAGCAGGACAAGGGAGGTGGGCACCTGTACCTTCCCCCGAAGTTCATGGGAGAAACAGAAGTTCAGCACCCTCAGGATTTGACCCTACCAGAGAGGGAAATTCCACACTTTGGTGGTGATAAACGAGGCTCAGGACGTGGTGTTTTTGGGGTGCCCAGCTGCCCTCCTTGCATTGCCTCTGCTGTTTGAGGGAGGTCATAATATTTGTCAGTGATGTTTGCAGAGTCCAGCTTCACTCTTCCTAAAGCAGTTTGGTGAGGATAGAAAGAGCATTCTGTTCTCAGATCTATTATCACTGGAACCTGAATAATGAAGACAACCTAGAGAGACTCGCTCTCCCTGCGTTTCTGGAGCAGCAGTCAGCAGAGATCTAGGCATGTTTCACCCTGCCATTGGTGAATAATGAGATATCACGACTGTTGATGTCGCTGTCCTATCTGCTGCTGGAGGCTATCACATGCTAGTTAATAGGAGAGTTTTCTTTCAAGCCTTTAGGTCAGCCTGAACCCATCATTTTACCAGGTTGTGATTTTTATTTGTCCAGGGAGCAGAGCTGGACCTTTTGCTGAAAAGCAGAGACTACTTTTTATTAAATAAATGCGGCTTTCTGTTTCCCGAAGAGCTGGGTAGGCTTTCCTCCCAGAGCCCATGGAAAATGTACCCCCCCCATCTGTACATTTTTGGAACACATAGGGAATGACTCACTGCTGTTTGTGTTGGAGAGATTTGCAAGCAGGCTGTTTTAAAAAAAGATGAGTGACACCTAAATGCCCCAAGCAGCCTTCTGCATGAGAGGAGATGGTTAATCTTGAGGTTAAAATACTAGGTTGGGACTCTGGTAATATGGTGGCTGTTCTTGCCTCTGCCACAGATTTTCTACGTGACCTTAGGCCAGTCACTTAATCTGAGTGCTGCCATTCCCCATCTGTCAAATGGAGGTAATCTGCCCTTTGTCCCTTATCTATTTAGTTAGTCCCCTGCCCTGAAGAGTTTGCCATCACTTACTATGTGTTTGTAAAGCACCTTGCACAATGAGGCTCTAGTCTTGCCTAGGGCCTCAAAGTACTTCTTTAATATCAAAGAGCGAGAATAGTAATGAACTCCTCCCTGTATTTGCATCAAGTACAATGGCTCTCTTTTCTTGTTGTTGAAGTAGTCAGACACTTGGAATTTGAAAGAGGAACTGAACCAAGGGCCCTAGAAGTAGAATATCTGATAAATTCTGAAGTCCCCTTCCTCCACCTCTTCCCTGAGGCAGGCATACTTGAACTGTGGGAATAACCTGGGGCTGTCTAGTAAAAGCTAATTGCTCTTCCATCCCAATAAATCATGTTTACAGAATCAGTGGTGGTTTGACCTAAAATTAGTGCCTGTACACAGCTGTTGATCTAGAGTTTTGCTCTTGTCACACATTAAAACAGTTCCCTTGTTGATTTTCACCTCGCTTCCATATCTGACAGCCTGGCAGACTGTGTAAAAAGGGATATTTTTACTCCAAAATGTTTCAACACTTCAAGTTTGGAGGCTAAAACTTAGTTTGTTTCATGCCTGGTTTATGATGTGAGTTTCACTGCTTGTCATGTGGCCTTGGGTGCAGGAGTAAACCTGCCCCTGAACAGTCAGTCTGTATTTTGGTTTATTTGAGGGGCTGAAATTGCATGCCATGCAAAGGACAGAAAGCTTCTGTTACTGGAATAGAGACCCTTCTCAGGGACACCACTGGAATGAGCTTTCTAGGTCTTTACCTTCTGACTGCTGAACCTGGAACCCACCCTCCATTCTTCTCAAAAGCTGATGCTGTAGCACTGGTGGGAGGGGCTGGGTTGCCAAGCCTGGTGGTCTTTTCCTGTCCACAGGATGAACGCAGCAACTGCAGAACAAGGTCTTTTCCAGGCTTTTCATGTACCTCAACCCAGAGCTGTATGGATGAGACATCACTTTCCACAGGCATTCAGTTCTCCTCTTCTTATCTGATAGGTGACAAGTGGTTTTCCCTGTAGAGGTGGCACCTTCCTCTGTAGCATGGACATGACTCCATTCCTGGTGGATTCTCTGTACTTTAACGTCTTTAAATCATGATTTGAGGACTTTAATAGTTTAGTTATGGGTTAGGGGATTATTACAGGAGGGGTGGGTGGCCTGCTTAATGCAGAAGGTCAGATTAGATGATCATATTGGTCCCTTCTGACCTCAGAATCTATTGCATGTTGTGATGGAGCATATGTCATTGAGACCTGGGCTGACATTGTCAGGTCATCTCATGCTTCTCTAAACAAGAAAGTCTTGAGCTTTTAGAGGCGATAAACTAGAGAGGGAGAGGACTTCAGTTGGCACTGAAGTTGAGATCTGGATACAAGTTTCCTTGCGGGCTGAGACCATGGTTGAACCAGCTGGGTTGGTGTGACCTGTTACAGAAAATACCCAGCTCTGAAGCAAAGACGAGGCTCAAAACTGGAAAGTCCAGTGTGTATTGAGGCTGGGGTTTTGATTCTTGATAGAAGAAATCTGCTGTGTGTGACCAATGTGGCTAATACACCCGTATTCTTAGAGGACTTTCTCCTGAACCACTTCCAGCTGTCCAGCATCATGGTGCTGAAAGGAGCTGCAGTCACCACACAGTGGAAGATTGCATCCTACTGAGGTACAGGGCGCAGTTCCCTTCTGAGTGGGCCGATAGGTCTCTTCCATCCCCCTCTGTACATACAAATCGCCTTTCCCCTGGCTGGGATTTTCAGTGTTGGCCTAACGCTGCCTGCTCCCGTTGAAGCCTAGGGTGAACCTGCTGCTGACGTCACAGGGAGCAGAGCTGGGCTCTTATGAAAGCTCCATTCTGGGGCTCCTTTTTGTTGCTATGTCCCTTTTGTCTCTCTAAAGCAACAACCGTGGAAGCCAGTCTTGCAAGGACACAGTCATTCCCAAGACTGAGTTAGCATGGACGTTTTGAAGCCATCAGCCTGCGATCTTTGCCTTCAGCCTGGTTTATGCCCTGGCTTTTCCCACTCTGCTGCATTTCCCTTCAGCTTTGCAGACGACCATCACCGAGACCCAGAGGCTCCCTTCCTTGTGCTTAGTTCCCAGCTCTGGGAGAGGCCTCCTGCTAAAGGTGAGATGACTGTGAGTGGTTCAAACCACAGACTGCATCTGCTCGATTCCTGGGAGCACTCCCTTGCTGCTTCCCCTCAAAGCCCTGAGCCCTCTCTGTCCTGGCTTCTGGGGCTGAAATGGCCATTGACTCAAAAGGCTCGGGGAGGCCCTGGGCAGTTGTGGGTGGCTGGCGTGTGTAGGGCTGGCTGTTGCTTGTCATCCTGGCTCTCCCATTAGAGGGAGCTGGGCCTGATTTACAGCCCAGGGAGCAGGAGATTAGGGTCATGTTTCCTTGGGGGTTAAAGGTTTGACCAAGACCCTGAGTGCAGGGAGTGGCAGAGTTCCTGTTGTCTCTGCCCCCTCTTCTCTTGCCCAGCTCACGTCCCTGGAGCTGTAGAGTACTCACCCTGGGGCAGGGAAAGTAATGACAGCCCAGGCTGAAGGGTCACAAGCCAAATGTAACCAGGGTGTGGGAGAGAATTGGAGGCCGCGTGACAGCAGCTGTGAGCCACAGGGAATCTGGTCCCAAGGCCACATGCTGTGCTGGGGCTGCTGCCCCCAGACCCCAGCAGTATTTCCAGCTTTGTGGCTGACATGCCTTTAATTTAACGCTTAGTGTGCGGATGGGGCTGGAGCCTGCTTCTCCCACCCTCCCTTCCTTTCCCTGAGTAGGCTGGGAAGGGGACTGTGCAAACCTTTTGGGAGTGTGGTGGGGCCCAGAGCAGCATTGACTTCTACAGAGGAGTCCTCCAGGAAGTCTGAACTTGCCACCTAGAACAGCTGCTCCCCAGCTCTTTGTCCCTGCACTAAGTCCTAGCTGCTTCCTGGCACACATCAGACATGGGGAATCATGCAGGGAAGCTGCCTGTCGTTTTTAAGGACAAGGTCTGCCCTCCTGCTCATTGAATTATGGTCACTGGCCACAAAGCTGATGTGCCTCTAGGGCTCAATGCTGGCTTTACCCTGAAGAAGATGCTGTGCTATAATTCACTGGAAGCGTCTAGTGAATGATGCCCATCCCCATGGCATCTTGGGCACCTCCAGGGCTTAGCAGGGTCACAGCACGAGACTGCACAGAGTGATTCCCAGCTGCCTGAAGCTTTACCAGTGCTGTTAAAACAAGAAAACAAGGTGCACATATTGGAAAGCCTGGTGGATGCAAAGGGAGCCCGTTCTGGAGTAATTCAGCCCTGGCTGGGCTGTTGTGCGCCACAGGGCTGGGTGCCAGTAAAGCCACTTGCCAAGAATTTTGCTAAATAAGCAGCAGCATGAAGAGACCCAGTGGCTTGGGATCTCCCTTGCTATGTGTCTTTTGGCCTGTTGTTTAGACTCTTTGCTTGAGTTTCCTGTGGGGAAGATACACACCTATCTCTCAGGAGGGCGGTGGAGATGAAAAATAACGAGGAAAAACACTATAGAGTTTCAAAGGACCATCATCCTTCCAGTGTTAGCTTCCTTTCTCCCTTTCCCAAGCTCATGAGCATCCTTTGGGCCTTATCTGTCAGCATTTTGGGATTTTTGTGTACATCAGGCCCATAGAACTGGGCTGACAGGAAGGCAAATCAGCAATGCTTGGCATGTCTGCTCCCCCCCCCAAGTATCTGAAAGCATTTCAGAAGCATCAATATACTTGGCTTCACAGATTGGGAAACTGAGGCACAGAAGTTGGTGACTTGTTCAACATACTGCAGAATTGCTTTGGCGGAGTTGTAAACTGAACCCAGATCTCTCTGCTCCTGGTCCACTTCCTTAATTCCAAGACTCTTCTTCCTTGCAAAATTCTAATCTGTAATATATAGGCTTTATTTCAGAATGAAGCTAGTTTCTGGTTCTGTTCTGTGTACTCTTTGATTTATTTATACATTGTACAGACAGACCCTTAATTTCCTAAGCAACATTATTGGGCTTTAGCCCTCAGCCCTAGATGAAGTCATTAGGAGTTTCAGGAGCTGAATCCCTTTGAGAATCAGCTCCACTATTTGTTTGGTTTTGTTTCCTTCTGAAGAGGGAGACTTAACATACGCACTGGCGTTCACTTGTCTTTCCAGCATCCTGCACCATAAAGGACTGAATATTGTCCAAGGCCAAGTGAAGTCACAGTCTTTGCTGCAAATAACTTAGACCACATGGAACCCAGCTCAAAAAGCAGCAGTACCAATTTACAGAAGGCTTTCGCCCAAAGCCCCCCCCCTTCCTCTGGCAAGAGCCAATTAATTACCTCCTAAGCAAACTTAAAATAGAATTTTCCTTCCTTGCCACTCCAGTAACTGTCCCTGGCGCACCCACTGTTCCTGCTGCTTATTTAGGTCATTTGTCTATCTTAGGTATAATAGAAGGGTTGATTACCTCTCAAGGGGTAGCTGTCAACTCTATATATGGATGTCTGAAAAAGTCTGAGCTGTAATTTAACATCAGAGAGAGCGTCTGCAACAGGAGGCCTAAAAGAGGTACACGGCCCCACAACAGCTATTTTGAGATCACAAATATCACAATAGATTCTTCCTAAGTGTGTCTGTGTTTGAGAGAGAGATTTTTGCTGGTGAGAGATGGTCAGGACTGGCAGCCCTATGTGTTTAATATAGGTTGCCTGGCCTTTAGGAGCAAGAATGGATATTTGTGATTTTTTTTCCAAAACTGCCTAAGGGTTTTGCAGCTCAGCAGTCCTATTCATTTGAATAAAAGCATCCAAATGTATTAAGGAGCTTTAGAAAATATCGACCTTTAGCTTCATGTATACGGCATACTGAGTAGTTGTGGTTTTGTCATGTAACTTTTGGTTATTGGCCTTGGTGAAAAGGATGCACTTTGTGAACTGTTATTCAAGAACACAAGGGAAAAGCAGATGACCTTGCTGGGTTTCTTTCTTAGTTGTGACTAGCCTTTCAGATTGTCTGGAGCAGTGGTTCTCAACCACAATGTCGGGACACATTACTGTGTTGCCACACAGTGGTAAGTGTGTTGTGGAGAGGCAGGGAGCTGGCTGGATTTAGCGGGGGGGGGGTGCCCTGTGGGGCAGCATATCACAACCACGTGTGTCACAAGCAGCCAGAGGTTGAAAAGCACTGGTCTGGAGGTTTCGGGACTCAGCAGTACTTGCTCTGACCTCTGGGTCCTTATTCAGAAGTTCTCTGTCCATCTCCTGGATCTAACCCAGCTGACTTGGCCTTGCAGTGCTTGGGCTGTGTGGATCCAAAATTTGCAGTGTAAACACTGAGGCCTGGGCTAGGACCTGTCTTCTAAAGCCCTGCACCATTGAAGAAGCTCAGAGCCTGGTTTCCAGCCCACACCCAAACATCTACACTGTATTATGTGACCCAACAGCTGTGAGCCCAAGTTAGCTGATCCAGCACAGCCATGGCCAAGCTTTTATCATAATGTAGATGTACCCACAGAGACCAGTTTCTTTACTGGAAGAGCAGTTCCACAAACTGGCAGTTTTTTCTTCAACCTGCTGCTGAAATTTACAGGTTTCACTACTGATGATGTGGCAAGATGGTTTGTAAGAGTCTCAAAATAAGTAACATACTTGTATCTTAAGCATTTAACGTGGTCTCTAATGCAGTGTAAAGGATAGTAGTGTTGATCTTGTTTTATATTTGCTACGATGGACATTTTTCTATTGGAACCCATCAGAATCAGGCCTTAGAACATAACTGAATCCTCTTCATCTTTACATGATTCACATTGGATTCTTTTTTCTTATGAATGAAAACTGGCCAACTTCATAACATTTTAGATGCAGTCTTGAAGTTTGTCTTCATTGGCACCCAGGTCTGAGCTCCCAGGATAGCAAAGCTCAGAGGTGAGCATTCCCTTAGCATAGCCCTACCTATGTTAGCATGTCCTCACTGTTTTTGCACTCCAGTGTGTATCTGGGGGCATAGCCTATAGTTTTTTGCCAAAATGCTCTAGGATTCTTTCCCAGTCTATTGTGGCAGACCCTGTCTGTCCTTCAAGAAGAATTGTGGGGAAGCACTGGAGGGCTATCAGTGCTCAAGTGATTTTTTTGCCTGTATATTTATTGCAAAGTGGGTGGCTAATCCACCCCAAGGTCAGGTAAGGTAGCCCTGTCTAAAAGCATTTCCAGACCTGGGTAAAGGTTTTTTCTGGGTAGATGGTAGGAAGTTCGGGCTAAACCCAAATAGGAGCCTGGCTTAACTGTGCAGTTAAGGCATACGCTGGCTTGGCCTGTCTCTGTAATAAGGAGACAAAAGTCTGGTATAAACATGAGATAAGTAATATGTTAAAGGTCTGATATAGGCAGGTCAAGTGGTAGATCTACCATGTGTTGGCAGGTCAAGATAAATTCTAGAGTCAAGTCTAGAGTTTACCTTAGAGACCCGAACACATGTTAAAACAGTCATTGCTTTATCTAAAGTAAAGATGAAATCTTGGCCCCATTTAAACAAATGATGTTTGACTGCAGTAGTGTTGGAATTTCATTCTAGAATTTTGACCCGCACTAGTTAGTACATGTTAAAAATGCACAGCTTTCATACTGAAGACAAGATCTTGTTTTCAGTACATATGCAATAAAATTGGTCGTGTGACTTATTAAAAACACACACGGAAAGAGGTTTACTCCATGCGCGATGTTTGCACTTGTGAAACCTGCATGTGTTCCATTTTTTATGTTCCTGTATATCTTTTAGTGATGGCTTTGCAGCCCATGTACTATATCCTGCCCATCTGTCTTCGTCAGGTATGGGCACCACTCAGTACTACCAAGTGTGAAGTGTAACCATTAAATTGAGTTACGATGCATGATAATTTCCTTTTTAGGCATTAATGTATTCATGTGGTTCATGGCCACTGACCCCATAGCAGCTTGCAGGCTGGATATGTAAATTGCATGCTACAGAGGATGACATGCATTAGTAGATGGTGTCTAATAATCATAAAGAGGAATGCATTTAATGTTGCATGGGAACAGCTGATTTGAATTTTGAAGGAGCTTGTGCATATCTTGGTGTTCAGTGTCTCAAGCCATTGTGTTACTGTAGCAATAGAAGTGAGGCAACCTCTTGGTTTTGGACATACTGTGGTTGGTGTACTGCTCTTGGGCATTTTCTTCACCTGGCATTACATTAAACAAATTGTGAGCAAATTTAAACATGATGCAACCATATTTTAAAAAGTTGTTAATAAGCTTCAGTCTAAGTTCACTTTTCTCCAACTCTTATTTCAAGAGACACTGTTGGGTAGCTGGGGTGCCACATTTAATATTATTAATTTTTTTTTTCAAACCCAAGTCCTATTGAAATGATTTCATTACTGGTTTAACTTGAGAGAGGAAGAGGAGATGGGAGGGGAAGGTGTGGGTTAGGGATTCAAACATTCCCTTGCAGAATTTGAAACCCAGATATTGCATTGTCATAGTACTGCTTTGGGATGAGGTGAAACTGACTACAAACAAAAACAAAATGACCAGTTTATTTTTATAGTTTAATTGCATCTGGCTGGGACAAATAGCCCTGCTTGTAAAGAAAAGCACATTGAAGTTGTTCTGTAAATCTCATTCTAAAATGCTAAAATGGCATAATGAGAGAGGTACAGAAATGCTGTTGTGTATTTTTAAATATGGACTGAAATCCTGGCGCCACGGAGGTCAGTGAGAGTTGTGCCATTGACTTCAAAAGAGTCAGATTTCACCCAAGATTTGTAAGTTGACAGCCTCTTTAAAAGCATAGATAAAAACATATTTGAGTCCTTTGCTCTAGATTTTATTAAAGGAAATCTGCACAGGATACTTTACTTCCCTGGAAAAATATTTGTGATCAATTTTATTTTTCAAAAACATAATATTGTTATGATTAATCAAATATTATGGGTCTGTGCTCTAAAGTAGCTGCCACATCTCTTTTCCTTCCTACACTACAAGATGAATTGGTTGTTTTTGGCAAACATGGGGAAATACCGTGTCTGCACACTAGTATCTGAGGTGAGTCTGAGTGCATTATTTGCCTACTGTTAGCAAATACACTGAGAGGGAATGGCTTTGAAGAAGTACAGCATGATGAGAAGTGCCAAAGGGCAGCTGTGTTAGTCTAGTTCAGTGAAAGAAAGGAAGAATTCTTCCACTCAAATCTCTCTCTTTTGACACACAACTCTAACCCTCATCGTGCTCAAACAAGGAGTCCTGTGGCATTCAAAGACCAACAATTTTATTTATCACATGAGCTTTCGTGGGAGAAAATCCCATTTCGTCAGACACTTTGAAGATGGGGGGAGTTTATAGAATGTGAGGAAATAAACTCAGGGAAGTATAAGTCATGCTGTTACAGTGTGACCTGATCCCATGACTTATACTTCCCTGCATTTATTTCCTCCCATTCTGTAAGTTCTCCCATCTTCAAAGCGTCTGATGAGGAGGGATTTTCTCCCATGAAAGCTCATGCAATAAATAAATTTGTTAGCCTTTAAGTGCCACAGAACTCCTTGTTTGTTTTAGCATGATGAGAGTCAGAGTTGTCTGTCAAAACAAAGGAGAGATTTGAGTGGAACGACTGTTTGTTTGTTTTACTGAACTAGACTAACACGGCTGCCCCTTTGGATCTTAATTCTTTCTTTTGTGTCTCTAGACAGGTCTTGGTAATATTTGAAAGATGTAGATTGAGCGTTTAGTTTTTTGTTTTTCTTTTTTTAAGTGAAACATCGATTCCCAGCTTATTAACTCGCGGCCAATGTTATCTTACTGAAAAAGTACCACCTTTGAACCAGCCCTTTGCTGTCAAGCAGCCTCCCTGAACATGACTTTTCTAAAGCTGGGTGGCGGATTTGCTGATCAAACAGAATTGGGCTGGGGAAAGCCCATTGTTATGGTAATGATGTGGGTGGGACTCTGTGTACACGCTCTCTATCTTGCTGACTGACCTGTTCTCACATGCTAATGCTTTGGGGTAAGATGGCACAATGCCTCTATTTGGCATTGTCAAGTGAGCACAGTTTAATACATTTCAATAAAGAAAACTCTCCTTTTCAGGGAGCAGGGGACAGTGACAACACAATTTCAGTGTGAAATGGCTGCTGTCTGTGGATGGGCACCAAGCCACTCTGCATATTCCCCATGTTAAAAAAAAAAAAGTGAACTTGAGAGAGAGACAGAAATGGGCTCTGTTGATGATGGACCTTTAAAGTTCCAAAGGGGAAGCCATGTTAGTCTAGTTCAGCAAAACAAACAAGGAGCCTGGTAGCACTTTTAAAGACTAACAAATTTATTTATCGCATTTAAAGTAGGCAATGTTCCCAATAAATAAATTCATTAGTCTTTAAAAGTGCCGCCAGACTCTTTGTTTGTTTTACCAGACTCCTTGTTAGTTTTGCTTTGCAACAGTTACAGTCTGACTAGAATAGATCCTATGACTTATACTCCCCTGCATTTATTTTTGTCCCTTTCTATAAGTTTGCCATATTCAAAGCGTTTGCAAAGTGGGAGTTTTTCCCATGGAAGCTCATGTGATAAATAAATTGGTTAGTCTTTAAAAGTAGCACCAGGCTTCTTGTTTATTTTACAGAACTAAACTAACTTGGCTATCCCTTTGGAACTTGCTTTGAAACAGTGTCTTCTTGCTGTTTGGTTTTAATACAGTTGTGCGGGAACTCTGAATAAAGAAGTCTAAGTGCTTGATCTTGACCTGTAAGCAGGTAAAGTTCCCTTTGAGATCAGTGGGAGTGGTAGGTCAGCAGCTCTTAAAATCAGCTGCTTTTTCAAGTGCCTAAATATAAATAACTTTAAGTGCCCACTTTTGACATTTTTGACCAAGTTAATTTTACTGAGTACTACAGAGCACGTGTATCGTTCAAACAGTGCCCTTGGCAGCTGACATTTGCTTCTTCCCATTTCCAAGGCTCCAGGCCTCCTAATCACAAACTGAAACGTCCGGCATCGCTACAGTACCTACTGGATCCAGGCCACCTGTCGACGGCTCTAATGCTTCTCTTGAGCCAGTTAATTTCCCATGGCCTATGCTGGTGCTGCTTCAGCTCAGGAGGCTTTGAGCACTGGTTCTACTGACCACCAAACTAAATCTCCTGGAATCTCTTAGAGCTGCTTTGCAGGCAGCAGATGGAAGATAAAGAAATTTGGATGCTCTGGGGGTGGCCCGGTGACTCTTTAGGCACAAGCCAGCATGTGTGGATCCAAATGGACAAGGAGGGATATTTCCTTCAGTGCCTTAAGTTCTCTGCATTGGGTGCATGGGGGCAGGGAGGCAAATGTAGGTCCGGGAAGCCATTTATTTTTAGTTGTTATTTATGTACATCATCATAGTGCCTAGGACCACATCATGCTGTACAAGCACAGAAGCAAAAAGGCAATCACCTGTACAAAGATCTATAAGACAAGAGGCTACAGACAGATATAGATGAATGGGGGATGGCAGTTGAGAGTACAAGGAGACAAAATTGGTGATAGGCAGGTAGGCTTTGAGTGGAGCAGCTCAGGCCCTGGAAAGCCATTTTCTGAGTGCTTCATTGGCTCTTTTTCCCTCTTATCACCCGTGCACCCCTGCTTAATGAGCCAGCTTGGTGTTTCCAAGAGCCAGCTTGGTGTTTCCAAAGTCATTTTCACTCTAGCTGCCTCCTAAATGAGTATTAGGGGTTATAGCTATGGTGAGCGGGCCTGCGCCATTAAAATGGCATTATATAATCTTACCTGCCATAGTAAAGATTAATGTAAAGTAAAATTAATTCCTTTATATGTGATAGGGCAGGAGTGGAATGTCTCTTAGATAGACTAGACCATTACGCTCACCTCGTTTGCTAAAATAAAGAATAATATGTACAATGAAACATTTGGCAGAGGAAAGTCACGGAAAGGGCACATACCACATGTAATGAGTGGGCTCCTACCTAAACTCTGTATCCAGGGCCTTATCAGTTTGTGTAACATTCTTTGAAAGTGTGTCGTGTTCCCTCTACTGGCTCATGCATGGAAAGGATGGTAGCCTGCTGTTGCTGACAACTAATGCCCGTGTGTGTGTAGGGTATTATTTGTATGTTTGTTAAACTGATGCTACACTGTACCCAAGCTTTTGGCTTTCAAGCATTGCTACAGTATGTCATGTTAAGAGCTGTTACTTACCATGTTTTGCTGCTGTTAATTTGGGGGGAGGGGAGAATACAGGTAGATTCCTTGTTGGGATTCAGCTTGAGACCTCATTCCACTCAGCTTCCCAAGAGCTCAGTTTGACTCCTGGTTCAGCACTCAGGAATCTGTATTTGGCATACAGCTGGTACACTGAGTTGATTAGACTCAGTCGCTGTGGGGGATGTATGCAGAGTACCTCACAGGTCCAAAGTTACACAGAAACTTTTCCCTTGTATACATCACACATCTCATTGCATTTACTGTCCATTGCATCACACCTTTTTGGCTTGGCAAATTTACTTTGCAGGAACCAATCCCCATGCAATATGCCCTTTCCTTGCACAGCCCCTGATTTGACTTCCTTTTTACTTCATCGCTGCTACATTACTTGTCCCTTGTTATCTAGTTCACAGTAAATAGTTCCCTGGATGTTCTTCTGTTTATCTTAGTTGGCTCAGGCATCCTGTCTTCTTAGCCTACTGACCTATTTACTTGTATTATTTAGCACAAACATTCTGTTTTCAGCCTGATGATTCATTTACTTCCCTCCTTCTGTTTTCCTTAAAACAAGCCCCCCCCCCATGTGTTCATTACTCATGTCAGACCAAGTCTCAGCTACATGCCTGAGTAGAAACCTCCTCTCCCACCCAACTTTAGCTGTCGTAGGTCTTGTTCTATACCTATTCTGGTTGGGGTGTGTGTGTGTGCAGAAGTGTCATTTTCTAGTACATAGGGCAAGGATTGTGGGAGGATCTAGTAGTGAGGTCTTTTCCCTGCTGTGCTACAGACTCAGAGCTTTTATCCGCTGATGGCTTCCTCAGCTGACTGGAGCCAGCTGTGGGTCTTTAACTGCAGTGTAGGCGTACCCCTGGTGATCATGTTGGGCAGCCAAGCAGATGGGTTTAGATTAGGGGATTGAGCACAAGGCTTTGCAACTGGCTTTCTTCATCCTAAATCCCTCCCTACAAGTGATCATGTGTGGCCTTGGCCAAATAACTTAACTCCTCTTTCTGGTTTGCTCTGCTCATGAGTGGAGTGGGGATATAGAAACAAGACACTCAGGTTAGTTAACAGTGTGCAGATGTTGGCGAGTGCTGTATTTTTGGAATGCAGAGGATGAGGCTGAATATGGGCACATCATTGTTTGAATGCTTTAGCGGTACGAACCGAGAAATCATCCATTTCCCTAACCAACTGTAATGGGCTCTGAAGGTGGCTCATGGGCTTGCAGATCACTATAGCCCTTTGTAATAGCTCTGCCTGCATTTCCTAGCTTTGCAGGATTTCATGGGGGGAGGGGGTATGTGCTGGTGCTAGTGGAACAAGTCACTTCCTTTACTCATAGGCTGAATAGCTAAATCCAAAGGGTATCAGCTAATATTTTAAGTGCCCTTGACCAAAGCTCACTTCCGCAATGTTCTCATCAAATATGAGCCCCTGACATGATGTTTTCTTTAATATAGCACTTTACTTGATAACAGGGATTCTCAGGGAGTCACTCCTCATTTCTCCAAGACAAATGTTTTGTTTACGTGAACAGTGACCATTTGGCTAAAGTCTAGAGCTGGGTCAGTTTTTTACCTGACATGCCCTTTCTGTGAGGCTGTGAGTCCCTGCCCTTGGACTGTAAATTTTATCTGAGAACATCAAAGCACTTATACAACATAATCTAGCCTCACAATGTCCCTGTGAGGTAGGTGAGCATTATCCTCATTTGTATTGTCCACAGAGGGGAGTTGGTGTGCCAGACCTGAGTTCAGAGCCCCTGTCTTCCTGCTGTGCCCTATGCTTCCTAACCAGCCTCTCCTAGCTAACAGGCCTCTTATGATTACCCCAGTCCTAGGCATTTCCTTTTTCTCAGCCTATTTCCTTAGCTCCAAACATCCTGTCATTCCCTTCCAGGAAATGTATGTTTTTGTTTAAAATAGGGGAGCATCTATTAGGTAGCCTAGTCTGTAACTTGATGGCTTTGCTGGTGGCTTCCTCCTTCAGCCAGGAATTTCATAAATCACCAATTTGCAGAATCGACACTTCATTGGCATTCACCAGGCAAGGCTAAGTCAAGAGGACATGTCAGACCGGACCCCTGGGTCCAGGGGCGTCGCTGCCCCCAACAAAGGTTTGGCCCGGGTCAGGGGAGGGGCCAGCGGGGGTGGGACCAGGGCCATCCCCAGGGGTGGGGCTATCACCCCAGGCCCCACTGTTTGCTGGGCTCTGCAGCAGTGTTCCGGCCCAGGAGGCAGGGCGGGGCGGGTGTGTAGCCAGAGATCCTGGGACAGACTGGCCGGGAGGGGGAGACCCACATAGGCTGATTGGCCCTGCCCCCCCCTCCAGGGATGGCCCTGGGCGGGCTGGCAGCAGCCAAGCCCCAGATCCCTAGGCCCTGGAGGAAGGCCACCTTGGGCCAGTGGCAGCGGGGTCTCCGGTCTCCAGGAGATGCAGGGCACTGGCGCTGAGACTTGGGGCATGAGCCCTGCTGTGTGCCCAGCGCTAGCGACGCCCCTGCGTGGGTTCGTGTCACAGGAACACTCTGTATCTGTCCTACATGGAAGTAGTGAAAATGCCCATAGATGGCACTCGAGAATCTGTAGCATGGCTCCTAGGATCAGTCAGACTTGCTTTTCTCCTCTGCAAATGGCTTTTGGTGAGCAGCTCTTTACCATTTGAAATGCCTCTCCCCTGAGCTTTTTTTGGGGCACCATGTCACGTTTTCAATTACTGCTGGTAAGGATGGATCATTGTTACATCAACATTTTATGTTAAAGTAATTTGCTTGTACATACAAGCTCTTCAGGGCCTACTGAGAGGAACACCACAATTGAGAGGTTTTCTAGGCCTGGTGCTGCTGTTTGTTACTAAAAATGTTATAAAGTATTCATGACAAATTGACTCTATGTCATATCTCTTACTGGCAACTTTAGAAAGGGGATAAAAGCCTACTGCTGCTACCAAGCAGTGGAGTTGTTCCTTTAGCCCAAGTGTGTAGACCAGGAGTGGCCAAACTGTGGCTCATGGAAGAGCGTCAGCAAATCAATTTAGTAGGTAAAAGTATATGGCTATATGCCTCAGAGCGGCTCTTGAAGGTTTAATAATCACCTTGTGTGGCTCTTGAGTTCCATAAGTTTGGCCACCCCTGGTGTAGACTGATGGTGAAAGTTCTAACCCCACCAACAATACAGGATGGGAGAGTATTGCAAATTAGTAATACAGCTCTCCTCCTCAGCTGAATTATGCCTGGCTTTAGGTTTTGTCACAAACCAGGCCACATTCTTTGCAGCTCAGGAGCTTTCTGGTAAAGCTGGGCCAGCGTCTAGGGCTGGTGGGTTTTTTGTTTGTTTTTTGGTTTTGGGGGTTTTTTGGGGGGGGGTGGGGGATGGAAACTCACATTGAAACATTGATCAGTTTTTCTTGGTGTTGGACTTGAGGTTGTTCTAACTGGCTCTGAGGCTGATCTGAGCACCCCAGGACCCTGATAAAGTTTGGTTTCCCAATCTGGGCTTCAAGGCCCAAAGGAAGAGAAGCCCAGATGAAGTATGACCCTCAAATGGACACGTACCAACCCTTGTTAACCAAAGAGTCAAGTTTCCTTAGATGGTATGGAGAGAATTTCAAAAGCAACTAAGGGATTTAGAAGCACAAGTCCCATTTCCTTTCAAAAGAGGCTTGTGTTCCTAAGTCATTTGGGCCCAGATCCTTAAAGGTAATTAGATGCTAAGTCTCTAGGATTTCAGTAGGATTTAGGTATTTAAATACCTTGGAGGATCTGGTGCTTAGGCACTTCTCTAAATCTTCTACAGCGATTGTTTTTAATAGTCTTTGTTCAGGCCACCAACTGCCTTTAGGCCTGAACACCTGGAAACTAAAATGTGATGTGGTGTTGTGATCTCCTCCCTGATTCTCCATGCCCCCTTCCTCTTGTCTGAGGACAGCCCTCCCTGTTTATGGTCCCTTTTTCATCCTGAAATCCTTTTAACTTCTCCTTCCCCCAGCTTGTCTCAAAGGGCTGGGAAAGTTGACACTGGCACATTATGTTCCCTGTCTGAATTGTTGTGGGGGGGTGTTTGTGTGGGGATGGTCTCAAGACAAGAAGACCACCGGGCAGGGGAGGGCGGGTTTTTCAATCTGTCTCCATTCATTCCCTGTGGCGATGGGTGGGAAAGGCCCTGTTTGCATGACAGGATTTAGGGGGAGGTTTTTGTTTTGTTTTTAGGCTTCTTTTAGAGCTGCTGCGTTGGCCTCTGAGAGTACAACAAAGCGGGGCTGTATCTGAGATTCATAGGGCCAGAGCACATTACGGTCTGGAGAAGAAGGCACGAGAGACAGGGGGCTTACTAGGCCAGATGCAGCCGCTCCAAATTCAGCCCGGGGACCGTCTGTCTTTCCTCCCAGTAAGGCGTTTTATGTTATCCCCCCACAGCTCCAATTAATTATTATCAGAATGAGAGGGAATTCTTTGGCACAAGGGAGAAGAGAGTGGCCACAGACCACTCTGACAACACAAATGAAATGTGTTATTCCCACTCCCTTTTGGCTCTCACTTTGCCCTCCTCCTAGGCACCTCAGCACTGTCAGCTTCTGGGGAAAACACCCTGCAAATCCTGCTGCAACATGGTGGGATGCATGCTCATCAAATCTCACTGAGTTCTGAATTGCAGGGTGATCACCCCACGGCTGCCTGACATCCACGTTCTTTGCTCATATTGCACGATGACAGAACAGGGAATAGAATTCAGGTGTCCTATGTCCTAGTCCAGAGCTCTATCTTCTACTCCATGCTGCCTCCCTTTGTACAGTTGTTTGGAATTCATGCAGCTAACTTTTTCCATTAAATATATGAATTTTCCCCCTAATACTGAAATGTTTATTGAAATAGCTGGATTTCAAAGCAGTTTTGTTTTTTTAGTACACCTACTCCCCCCCCCCCCCCAAAAAAAAAACTTTAAAAAAATGAAATGGAAAGTTTTGTTTCACTATGAATGAAAACTTTCATTTTCTTTTGGCTTTTGAAAAGCCTAAAAGAAAACAAAACTTTAAATTTGAAATGCAACTAACACTTTCATTTTCAGGTTTTTTTTACTGAAAGACTTAAATTTTCTACACAACATTTTGATCTAAATTGTTTTGTTTCAAACTTTTTTAGGAAAAGATAGTTGGATTTCTTGCCCAACTCTGCTTTCTACATTGTGCAGAAATGTCACCTGCACTAGCCACTTGCTTGGAAGAGTGGGAAGTTTTCCCTCTCTCTTTTTTCTTTTGGATTTTCTCTGAGAAAAAAAATATTTCTTATTATGGTAACAGCTGATCAATTGTTCTTTGATATTTCTGCCCTTCCTCATGCTACATGTGGCTTTCCCAGAGGGCAGTTTTTGTGTGTGTGATAGATGGATGGTGCTGTTTCTGAATAGATCCCCTCTTTTTCTATAACATGGTGTCCAAGGGATGGATTATTTATTGGCTGTGGAGACTGAACCTCGGATTTCTGGATCTTAAAGCAGGGGTCTTGACTACCAGTTTTGGAAAATTTGGGCTTTGATAGCCACAGCTACATCGTGTTCATCATCCTTGATTCGTAGCTTAGCCATCACCAGAAGGTCCCAAGTGCCACACTATGTGTTCCGTTTATTCCTCTGCCGCCTTTTCTCTTGTTAGGTCAGTGTTCTCCTCAACTCTGTTTTCTCATGTTCTCTGCCACTTCCATGTCTCCTTCCTCCTTCTCACCCTCTCTTCTCTTTCTCACTTTAGTTCTCATTCTCATTTTCCCTCTGTCTTCAGCTCAGCTTCCTGTGGTCACATCCCTCCAATAAGAATGTCACACCACATTTGCTGCATGATTTTGGTGCTGATTTATGCACACAATCATCACTGGTTTCAGAGAGAGCTGTTGTGGTGGACTCAGTGGCTGGACATCTGAGTCCTGTCATCTGGGTCTCTGGGGAAAATATCACTGGACCACTAGTTTTCTTCATGCAGGAGTTTATGAGATGCAGAGTGAAGTTGGAGGAGATAGCCCAAATGATCAGTTCCAAAGGACATCTATGAGTCTTGTCTCTGAAGAGCACCCCCAAGAGATGTGCTGAGACCACAAGCCCAAATCTGACCACACCCAACCTTTGGGGAAGTTCAGATCAAAATCTGAAATGCTGTTATTAATGGTATGGGCCAGGCCTACACCTCAGGTCCAAACATACCTGAATAGCAGGAGAGTTTGGACCTAAAATTAGTGGGTCAGACTCATCTGTAAAAGTTAAACTGTCTCCAGAAGTAATGATCATAAAAAGATCCTATGCAGCTACACACAGCCTGGTCTAGGGAAGTTAGCAGTCTTGTGGAATTTGATAGCCATCTTTCTTCTTCCAGCAATGGGCGTTCTGCCAAGTTTTCAAAAGTATGATCAAGGCTTCCATTCAGAAATCCCAGTCCACTGCTCCTAATACTGCATCCTTCCATCTGCTTGCTCTTCAGATCTGTGGCATTTATTTCTGTATGAGCAGCCTTGGGGGAAAGCAGAATCCACTTTCCTGTTCTTCTCAGAAGCGAAGTGGCCCCACCTTTGCCCCTTCCCTCCTCTTAGTCTCCATGCTCAGAAGGCTGCTCAGTGTTTGCTGCTGGTACTCACAAAGCCAAACATTGTCAAGCGCTCATTGAAACCATCCCAATTATCCTCTGCTCATTTGCATAAGAAGATTAACTGATCTGTGGTGGCCTTGCATCAGCCTTCTTATGTGGACACCTAGATTTGGGAATGGTCGAGAGCTGGGCTTCCCAGGGCTAATGCACAACAGGACTGGACTGTGAATATGGCACATACTCTCTTCTCAACAGGTGCATCCAATCCAGTCTAACAGCAGCTGTCCGGCTGGGCAGTATAACGGATTGCATATTGCATAGAAGCTAGAGTTGGAAGGAAAGCCCTGTTAGATCACCAGTCAACTCCTGGCAGGTTCAGCATTGTTCCATCTTTGTAGTGTGTGTACATTCCCAAATGATGGGGCTTGCACTGTTTTCCCTTGAGTGATGTTTCATTATCAAGAATTTTTCCCTGATAGTGAGGTTAAATCCTTTTCCTTTCGCTCCTAGGCAGCTCATCTAAAGAATTCCTCTCCTTTGTTGGCGTTTACTCCATGCAGATACTCAGCTACTTTCCCCAGCCATGCATATTTAGTATCTTTTAACCTTTCCTCATTATTAACTGATCCCTCCAGTAGGCTGGTGGACAGGTACTAGAAGAAGAGGAGTGGATTTGGTAAAAGTCAAGTGCCAGCCTCATATGGAGCTGGAAAGATTGTTTTAAAAATGGGGTATGTTCTCTTGACCTGATACATTTTGGCATTAGCGTCATAGGTCTCTCTAACATGGATGGCAGATGCATAGCTATTGCTCTCTGTAGCGAGCCAAGAATAATTCATCATTTCTCTCTCCTCCCACCCCATATGCATCTGGCCCAGACTGGCAGATGGAAGAGCAAGAAGCTGTTATTTTTGCAATTATGATTCCTTGTGGGCTTGTCTGTCCTGTGAAGTTGCAGTGTTCAAGCTTGTCGGTTTCTGCATTGTGGCCCTTCTGGAGTTCCTTATAGGCCATCATGTTCTTTGATTCTTTCTGCTATTTCTCAATTAGAATCACTGTGATGTGGATGACATTTCCAAATGTGGTATAATTTCCCAACTGTATGTTTGTGTTTCATCTTTTTTACGTCCTTCATAGGACTTTTTCTTCACTTTCCCCATTGTTTGGGACACTGGTTTATGTTGTTGCCTGGTAAACTGCTGTGCAGCACCCAGACATCATTAGTTGTGGGAGGGAGATTACAATCAAATAATCAAAGCACAGATAGCTGAATTCTGCTAGAACTCTGTTCTAATCCTCTCCATGACTCTTGCGGGGGTTGTTACTTAAGCTGTTTGACCCTGTTTCCCCATTTGTACAAAAGGAATACTCTTTCGCATGCTCACAGAGGTGTTAGGTGCATTGATTAAATAATGTGTGTAAAGAGCATAATTTGTTGTTTCAAAGTACAGTGCTCACTAAAGACCTCTGATATAAAGACATTAGGTTGATTACACCCAATTAATATGCAAGCTAAATTCTGTGAAAGCAGGACTTAATCGAGACTATGGGTTCTTTTCCCATTACAAAGGGTAATTTGACTTCAGGCTTCCCAAGGTTTGAGCCTGTAAACTGCTCTGATTTGCTGTTACTTTATGACCTGATCCTATGTTTTACACCCCCTTGCATTTAGTTTCATTCCTTTCTGTAAGTTCACCTATCTTCGAAGCATCTGAGGAAGTGGGATCTTCTCCCATGAAAGCTCATGCAAAAAATAAATCTGTTAGTCTTAAAGTGCCACACAACTCCTTGTTGGTTTTTTACACCGGATTAGCTAATCTCAGTACTGTTAGCATCTGAGATATTTAAATTCTCTCTCATGTCTAGTTTCTTTTTTTTAGCCTCCTTTCTTCTCTCTGATAAATAAATTTATATTTTGCTTGTCTTTGTGTTGCTATCGCAATGTACTTGTAGGATGTGTTCTCTTTAAAAGATATTGTTCTGTTTTTAGGATATTTGTTCAGCACAAGAAACATCAGGTATGTGGGGAAGAAAAAGCAGATGGCCACCTTACACTTACTTTTGCAATGTCTTAAAAATCATGGTTTATGTTTGACTTCCACTATACGACGGAGACGCTGAAAAGGCAGAATGGGGGACTGCAATGAGATTCAGTCTATTTCTCTTTTCATTGCATTTGCTTCAGAGTACTTTCATTGTGCCATCTATGCCCCCCTTATTTCCCAAAGGGCACATAAATAAGGCATGTCAGGTGGGATCTTCAGTTGTTAAATTAGCTTAGTAATTAAGAAATACAGGCATCTTAAAGCACTTGGCAAACAATGATTTAAGCTTCAGAACAGCCCTGTGCAGGAGATGTTGTCATTTTCTTTCAGCGAGGGAAGTGAGGTTCAGAAAAGGTATGTGACTTGTCCTGGGATCATGTGGTCAGTCACTGAGGGAACAGATTCCAGATTTCCTGGCTCCCCATTCTGTACTTCAGCCATTCGATCCTCCTCTTACATCTTTGTATGTGTAACCCTGGCCCTGTACATAGGTTCGAGTGAGGAGACTGAATGCTCATTTGCCATTGGATTGCTGTGTGACTGTGGGTCAGTCATTTCCCTGCTCTGGGTATGTCTATGCAGCAAAAAAAAAAAAGACCCGTCTCAGAGCCCAAATCAGCAGTGTTGGGGCTCAAGCTGGATCCTGAGTATTGAAACCCCGTGTGCCTGGGCTTTCACCCAAGCTTGAATGGGTACGTTGCTATCTTCAGCTTTACAGTGTGGTTGACCCAGGCTCTGAGACTCTCCACTGTGGTTTTAGTTTTTTGCTGTGTAGACGTATCCCATATGCTTTTGGCTCCCCACCTGTCAACTGATGGGGGGCTGATCATGGAGCTCTGAGCTCTCCCCATGAAGATGGTGCTAAGCTGTAACATGTAAAATCCACACCAGCTCTCAGGTTAAAAACGTTTCACCTTCATGCAGTATTGCCTCTTGTCGGGCTGGCTGAACTCCTGAGTCCCTTCTTTTAATTCCTCTGGCGTTTCTGCCTTTTGTGAGCATCCCCCTGGGGGGTCACTTTCCAGGTGTCTGGTGTCCAGCTGCCCCTGGCTGAGTTGCTCAGTGTTCTTGAGAACTCTGGTGACTGGGGGCACAGCAGATGCTGCATGTGAAGGGATTAGAAGGGAATGTAAGATGGTAACACTGTCTGCTCTGAGACACTTTTCTTGCTCCTGGATTAGAGTTCATGCTGTGTCACTTGCTGCTCTTTTTAAGGCTGATGTGGGAGGCCATTCTATCTCTGCAGTCTGCTTTCTGGCTGCCTCATTTACCCTCCCTCTTTATTCTTTCATTCAAGCAATGTCTTTCGCACTTCCCCATTCATGTCTCCCTTTGCTCTCTGCCCCACATCAGACTGTCTTGCCTTCAGCACCATTCATTTCCCCCCCCCCCCCCCCGCTTATTCACGTCTCTGCTTTCCTTTGCTCCATTCATCCCTGCATTCTGTTTGGTCAATCAAGGAGGCCTTCTCCTCTGCTTTCACCCAGCCCATCCTTTGTGCCTCACAGTCTTTCTTCCAGAAGCAATAGTCGATAAGATACCGAGTGTTCAGCAAGGATACAGTGCTGTAAACAGCTCTGATTGGTGGGCCCAACCCATCCCAGTTGTGGCCCACTGGAGCTTCACCAAGATGATATGTCCAAGATGTATTTTACTCAGCAGGCCAAAAGATTTTCTAAGTCCCTTCCCCTTCTCCCCAAATATCTTGACTTGTGGGCTGTCTGCCAGGAGAGTGCAGTGAATAGGAAGCACACACTGACTTCCTTTTCATTCCCAGTCCTTTGTTTCCTTCCGTCCTGTGTTTTCCTGTTTTAGTTCAACCTCTTGTTTTAGGCTGTTTCAATATCTCAAGCTGTTCCACAGTATCATTCAGCATCTGCTCTAATTTCCCATCACTAAAGAATGTAAATCTACCTCTCTGAAGGCCTTCACATAACTGTCTCTCTCCTTAAACTGTTGCTCCCATCTGTATCTTTCATGTTCGTTCTGTAATAACTTGGATCCGGACCAACCAGTGCTGGGACCACATTAGATTTCGAAAGTTAAGTCGGATCAGGGCAGCTCGGGATTTGGATGAGAATTGTTGGTGACATTCAGGAAATACTATTAGTGAATCTAAATCAGTAGGTCTTAATTCCAGCTCAGCACTAACCCAGTACTCCAGCCTGGTGATGGGAGGCTCAGACAAGACTCAAAACAGTGGCGCTGACCATTGGTGATCATTTAAAGATCCCACTCTTGCATTGTGAATAGGATATCCCCACTTCTGCTGAAGTCAGCATTGTATAATATTGTGCTCACCTAATGCTACCATCTGGCTCCACGAATCTTCTTGTTGTAACAGCCCAAGACAACTGACTGGGATGTGTGCTTGAGTGTCACTGAGGTTTCCTTGCCATGTGTTGATCAAAGCCTCCAATGGGGAAAGCTGTTCAGTCGAATCCATTCATAGAAATGGGAGTATTTAGAGAGGCAGAAAGGATCCCAGAAGACACAAGCCGGCAGGTGTTAAAGAGAAGGACCTCTTCTAAATATCAGCAAGTGTCATCATTTTTTCATGTCAGTGTGAAGCATGCATTACAAGCAACAAAAGAGGAGAGAAGACATGACTAGTGAAGGCATGGTTAAAAAAAGATTTTTCACCTTAGTAAGAGAATGGATTCGGTTGGCAAAACAAAAGGCTATTCTTAGGGGAAACTGCAATTAAAATATCCACAGCTGTCTCCATTGGTGGGCAATAGGGAATTCTTACCCTTTTGGCCCAGGCTTTTTTAAGGAATCTTCAACCTGCACCAGAGGTTTATTTCTTTTGATGACCAATTTAAAATCATTTTAAAGATTTAAAATGCTAAAAATGTTTCAGATGCCGCTTACAGTCTAGTCAAGTGGGTCTGTAAGTGTGGCTCTGTGTGTGTGACAGCCATGCTGAATGTGGACTAGGCAATTAAAAGATGACGTTGGTAGCTACGTGACAAGCTCAGCCTGGGACCCAACTGTGCATTTTCTGATGTTCTTGTGCTTTAAGGATGGGATGTTGAACTGCGGTGTATGGGTGTCTGGGCCCTATTTTTTTGTGGGGCTGGTCTACATGAAAAGTTACTGTTTGTTATGTGAAATATGCAAAAAGTCTATTGAAGTAGAAGAATGTTATTCTCTTTTCCCTGGTCCTCAACATCCCTCTGTTAGATCCAATTTTTATATTTCTGTAGCCCCTAGAAATCCCACCCAAATCAGGGCCATGTTGTTCAAGCAATGCATAGTAAGATATGGTTGGTTCCTTCCCCCCAAGAGAACTTGTTTTCTCTCTAAACAAGACAGAGAAAGGGGGAGAGGGGGAACAGACTGAGCGTAAGATAACACAATAGCTCTGTGGCAGAGCTTGGATTAGAATCCAAGTCTGTTGTCTGTGTCAGGTTACCCTAGCCACTGGACCGTACTGCCTCCTCTTATCACTGTTACATTGGCGGCTTGTTGTTTGGCAAAACATGCCATGCATCTGAGTCCGCAAGATTAAATGTGATGTTTCTAACTCAAAATAAAATCCTTTCTCTTCTTTGGCCCCCATCCCTTTTTCCATTAGTCTTACTGCACTTACATTAATAATGGAGGAGGAAAAAGCAGAGCTAGGGAGAGCTCAGTCTATAAACACATCCGAGAACTAGCAGCAGAACAGAAGGCATCTCATGCCCTCCTTGCAAGCTCATTACTAACAACTGTCTGTCTCACTTTTAAAACTGCATCTCGCTTTGCTGGTAAAGGAGCAGTCTTCACTTACTATGGATTGTTTCTGGAGAAGGTATTCAGCTTGAATGTTGCCAGGGCGGAGTGTTGTGTATAATTTTATTCCATGTGTCTATAATCCAGAATGTGGACTTGCAGGCCAGCCCGTTCTGTCAGGTTAACTTGAAGTGCTGCCAAAAAACTGGGCAGAAGAGAATGAGGATGTTTTCTGTAAGTGCATCATAGGGTTTCCAAGTGGTAAAAAAGGCTGGGCTCAAATACAGCAAGTCTCCAGGGCACCTCTTGGCACCTCACTTGCAGCAAAATCCCCATAGGCTGAGGAAGGGATGTGACAGGGGTTCTGATTGGAAATGAGCCTGAGGCACCTTTGGATTCGTATCCTTTCATACGTTCACAGTTTTGAGGGGTTCAGTTTCAGGATTCCAATTAGGCAGGTTACAGAGCCCCCCTACCCTTCCCAGTTCTGATCTGGATAGGCATGTCCCTAAAAGTCAAGGAGGGGTTGAATCTCAGGTTTCACTTCAGCCTGTTTGTAGATTTGGGCCAGATGCAGTGTGGCTCTGGATCTGAGCTTCCACTGAGCGTGGTGGAGGAGGGGATCCGCATTGGGCCCATTTCTAATTCAAATCAATGGGACCTTTGATCCAGAGCACCCTGGTTTTGATTCTAGAAATGGGATTGGCTAAGGTTTGTCCATAAAAAGCGAAATCATCCCCTTTCTCCATGCCCCTGTTTTATGTTCTCTCACCATTCTGAATCTGAGGGATTTTTGCCCATATCTCATACTTTGCAGTTGTAGATCACTTTTCATTCAGAGATCTCAAAGCGTTTTACAAAACTAAATGAACTGAGCTTCACAGGTGCCCTGGCAGGAACATAAGTATTACCTCAGTTTTACAGATGGGAAAACTGAGGCCCAGAAAGGCTGAGTGTCTTGGCCAAGATCAATCCAGAAATCTGTGACAGTACCAGGAGTGTAACCCAGATCTCTGGGTCCCAGGCCTTAACCATAAGGTGTTTCATTGAAAAACACATTCCCTGTGCACACCATATTGGTGCTTCAACTGACAGTGAAGTTTCTGCAGGTGACAATGTCAAGACAGCAAAATAAACAAATCAGCACTAATGTTTTTCTTGATCTTGTTTTGGCCCCACCTGCTGGTCATCTTGATAGTGATCTTTGTAAGCCAGGTTATTGTGGCATTGAGGTGAAAAGGAAGGGGCAAGGTTAGACCAGCAACGTCATGCTGCAACCTCCAAGTCCTGCTTTATGGAGCTTGGAGAGCATAAGCTAGCACCACACCAGGCGATTGCCATGCATGTCTTGAAGTTTTCCCTCCTCCAGGGAACTAGCACGGCTACACGAACAGCTCTAGGCCCAAAATACTGCCTGGAACCCAAGGTTCAGCATGGCAGCTTCTCTGCAGCCTTCTGTGAGGGGTTGGCATTGTAGTGTGTGCCTCCTGCCTGATGATTTAGTGAGGGCATTGCCATGGCACTTGGATGTTATTGGGCTTTTGAGAGCCGGTTTCCAGCCTGAAGGTTCACCTCAGGGCAAAGCAATCAGAAGCGCACAGAAAGTACAACGCTTAATCACTTGATGCAGGCAGAGTGGTGGTTCTATTCATTATTTACAGTGAGAGAGGGGGCGAGAGAACATCTTGGTGGATACCACGCTAATGCTTCACTGTGTGTATGGATTTCAAGGAGTTGATTTAGGTGACTAGATCAGTTGGGTGGGGAATTGAGACGGTGGTGGGGATTTTCTCACAGAAAATCTTGCCACAAACCGCCCTCCTCCCTCCTGAACCAGTTTAAGCTCCTCTCCAGACACCATTGTCCTCCCACAACCAGAAGTGAGAGCGGTTTCTCTAGGCTTCAGGGAAGATAGCTGTAGGCAAAGGTTTGTTATGGTGGCTTCTGCTTTTGCGCTCACCTTTGGTTTATTAGATTCTATTTGATCTACAGCCCGATCAGTCCTGTAATCTTTATCAAAGTAGCTAATGCCTCACATTCTACCCCTGTGAGCCGAGATGATAAAATATGGGCTTAAATTACAGCAAGGGAGGTTTAGGTCAGAAATTCCTAACTTGTCAGAGTGATTAACCACTGGAATAAGTTGCCTGGGCAGGTTGTGGGTTCTCCATCACTGGAAGTTTTTAAGAGCAGGTTAGACAAACCCCTATCAGGGGTGGTTTGAGAGGGTACTTGGTGCTGCCATAAGTGCAGGGGACTGGACTCGATGACCCTTAATGATCCCTTCCAGTTTCTATGATTGGGCTACCTCAAGCTGAGTAGCAGCATGAACTTCAGAGACAGGTGAAACCTGGAGATGCCAACATCATGGGATATTACAGCTATTTTGGGAAGCATGTTTTTGGCTTGCCAGTTTGCTAAGTGGGGGTTGTTCCTGTGAAGCCGGTGTTGAAATGATCTAAGTGGACCTGTCTGCCTAACTACTGATTAGCCCCATTGCTGCAGAATCTGAGCACTTCACTGGAGCTCTGGAGTCTGTCTGCACAGGAGCCCGAGATGTAATTTCTAGCTTGGGTGGACATACTTGCACTAGCTCTGATTGAGCTACTACATGGAAAATACAGTGGGGATCCGTTAGCACATGAAACATTTGCGCGTGGTTCCAGTTAATACGTGCTCCGATCATGTCTCCTGAAGCCAACAAGGTAACTCACGGGACTCGGTAACGCACGGTGCCTGCAACCGGAAGTTGGCCGGCGAACGGAAACATGTAGAGTGAGCCTTATGAGCGCTGCCTTTTTCTTTTCATGAGCGTTGTGGAAAGACGTGTCACGCTTGGCTAGGGTCCCTGGCTCCTGGCTCTGCACTGCCGGCAATGATCTGTGCACCTGTCAGTGCTTGTTGCTGTGCATGCGCAGCTTAGACAGAACTTTGGTTCCATTTATGCGCGGCCCATTTAACGTGCAGTCACAGCGGTTTGTCCCCCAACACCCACGTGTTAATGGGTCCCCACTGTAGCACTTTGGCTGTGGTGGTGCAGTGGGCTACCTGCCCCCCATACAGTCCAAGAGTGGGGCAGTGCTAGGATATAAAGAAGGGCTCATAATTTTCTGTAAGGATTTGCACATACACAGTACATCTCAAAACACTCTATAAATACACAGGCTCCAATTCTTATTTATACTAAGGCCTCTTTCCTTCGCTGATCCCCAGTGGGGATGGCAAGTGGGGCAGGGCCATCAGGGAAGAGCCAGTGTGTGTGGCTCCTTTCCCTTGCTGGCCCCATCCCCAGCACTCGCTAAGGGTTGAAGGGACAGGGCTGGCACAGGGGTGAGCAAAAGTTGCTGACCCCTGAATCAGCTTAAGGGTGTAAATCACCTTAGCCAGAAGTTGCTTCAAATTTGACATAATCCCTCTTTCCATTGCCAGAGTGATGTACAGGGACCTTGGTGTGAATGAGAATCAGACCCACCATAAATCAGCACCACACCCTGGAAAGACAGAGACAAATGATCATTTCCATTTTACTGTTGGGGAAACTGAGGCAATGATTGATTGATTTGCTTCATCCATGTCAACAGCAGATCTGCCAGGGGTCCTCACTGGCTGGCTCATGTTCTCACCAGAAATGAAGGTGTCACTCAGGGATGATATCCTCCTTTGATGCTGAGACACCATCCCCATGACTGGGGAAGCCACAGGATGCAGTACGTTCTGTGTCTTGGGTAGCTCTGTGATCCCAAAGCCAGAAAGAGATTTCCCCCTCTTGCGCCTGGCAGTCTGTGACTCTGGTCCCTGAGTGATGAGTGTTTGTGATTAGCCACTGAGGCATCCATCAACCTCATTCAAAAGAGATCCGTGGATTGGGAAAGGAGCAGCAGCCTCCTCTGTGTTTAAATGTCTGCAGTTTCCCAAGACATCAGTCCATTGTTAGCAGCAGCTCTGTCTTCGCCCCCACCCTATTTGTGCAGTCAGTCATGGCTGATGTGCCTTTAATTAAGGAAGCAATTAAGGAGACAATCTGAGTTTAAATTTTAACCCCCTCCCCACCTTTAAAACAAAATTCCCAGCAGCTTCCTTTTCCAAGTAGTTTTGCTGGGGCACCTTAACTTTCTGGAGTCCGTAATAATACAATTATTAAATTAAGAAAATAGCTTGTGGTGAGTTGGAAAAACATGTGCCTCAAGTCAGGTGGTGGTTGTGCTCATTAATGTATTTACATTTTTGCTTAAGAGCCTGGTGGGGGATCAACAGAATTAAAGATAATTGTCTCTGAAATGCAGAGGAAATCTTGCATGAAATTGCCGTTAATGTCCCATTGTGCAAAGTGGGCTTCCAACCTTCCACACTGCTCAGTCCCAGCAGTCGGGTTACAGTTGTTCATTAGAGTATAAAGGCAGAGGGAGAAGTAATACGGCTGAGCTTAGTACATAAAGCCACTGTCTTGATTTGGCTGATAGGAGGATTTGGCCAGTGAGCGGTTCCCAGTTGAGGTTAGCAGCTCTGGGACTGAGTATGGGCCAGTTGTCAGCCCTGACTTGCCATCTTGATGCACTTCGGTGTGCTTGGCCTGTCTTAGGAGAGGAATTTCCGGGAGTAAATTAAATATGGATAGATGTTTGAATCATCTTCTAGTTAAGGTCAGGTGGTTTTTTTTTTTTTCAGCCATTTGATTTGGGGGTATTGGGGGAAAAGAAGAAGGATATTTAGACTCTTTAATTAAATGTTGTTTTTATTATGTGAAGAGCCCACTAGTCTCTGGTCTTGTAGCTAACTGCTGTTTTGGAATAAGAGTTTTTGGTATCTGTTTGGGGAGGTGCTGTTAAGATCAGATAGTTGAGCCTTGGATCATCCCAATTTTGTGGCAGTCTCATTGTAAAGCAAGATATCATTTGTAAAATATTCGGGCTGGGGGGGGGGGTTTCCAGTTCAAATCTCAATTTTCAAAATTGTTCAGATCCAAGGCTTTGAGTCAAGCCCATTTCTACTCATTATTGCTGGATGAATACAAACTACACGTAAGGCAACAACAGGCCTGCTGTGTTATCTGAATAGAGTTTGTTCCAGTTATAATACATTTGGGATGCTGCAGGAAGTTTCAGCTACCTGCTGATGAGCCATTCTTTTGAGTGGAACATTGCTGGGCAAAACACATCAGCAGGGCGGCATGAAGAGTGAAAGCTGGTTGATAGAGTTAGGTAGGCGTTCTCTGACTGGAAATTCTTCTGAAATTACCAGCAGCTTGTCTGTCTGTTATGTTCATGAGCTTTTGTGGGAGAGATCCCACTTTGTCAGATACTGAAAAACTCATGCAGTAAATAAATTTGATAGTCTTTAAAAGTGCCATCAAATACCTTCTTTGTTTTCTCTGTAAGTTAGTTTGCCAGTTAGTCAGGCTAATGTATATCCTCTAGAGTGATGAAGTCAGATCCGTTTGGACTCTAATGCTGATCTCACAGTAGTTGCTAGACTTACAGTAGTTTGTGCAGTGTTTTTGAAGCCATGAAGAACCTCATAACTGCTGTTTGTTCTTACAAATGTTTCAGCCATGCTCCAGCACATCAGAAGTGTCAGTGAAAGCTATTTGGGATCTTTGTAGCTTTTATTGCTTCTAAGAAAGTGGTATTCATGCCCTTTATAAAAATGTACACGCTTCAAATTGCTGCTGATAGGCTTTCCTACAGACATGTTACTTTCTCAAGGTCAAACTGAGCTAACAACATAACTGGTGGAGGACTCCAGGAGTTCTGATCCTTTCCCCGCTTGAATCACTAGAGAAATGATACTCAAGTGGCGAGTAGTTTAAACGTAAAAGGTGCAAATGCATCATCCCTGAGAAGGATAAGTTTTTTCACTTACACTTGAGAATATTTTCAAACAGTGCTCTTAAGTCAAATGACCATGTTGCATCAATTGAGGCCTGTTAATAAGCATAAACAGAGCAGTGTAGCTAGGATTACGTATGTTGGAGATGGCTTTATTAGATGATACAGTCTATCTGATAAGGCAGCACCTTAATAAAGGTTCTGTTAGTTGTTATACTAATGGTTCATTCTTCCGTGGATGTGTACGTGGACAACTCCATTTTATTCTGGTGTTTGGGTAGTGCAAAGTTAAACTGTTCTTTGAGTTACAGCCAGGGCCACCATGTAGCAGACATGGGTCTGAACTGAGAGGTCGAACAGCTTGCCTACTGACCATTTAGTTCAACAGGTTGAGGAGTGAATCTATCCTGCAGTCCCCTGCCACAGGCTAACTGTCCGTGTGCATCCTGCTGATGGGCATTAACAATTTGTTCATGCGATTTGACGAAGTTCTGTTTCAACAAAGAGTACTAGATCAAAGTGCATCAGTGAGCTGTGAGGGTGGCTTGGCAGGATACTGATCAACAATTAGTGGATGGCATACAAGCGTAGGCTAGATTTATTCCCATCTTGTCTTAAACTAGTCGGTCATGTAGATTAGCTCTGGGTCCACCTATAGTATTAGGATCCAATCTTTCAGTTCCCATTCTGTTATGGAGGGGCCAGGCAGCAGAAGGATCTGATCTTCCCTGAAGTTTGAGACGTTGGGATCGTGAAGGTTAATTTTGGCCCCCCTGTAGTCATTACTGCTAGAGAAATTGACCCTTGGGATTGGATGTTGGTTATCAGGATGGCACAGCACATTTCAGGGCACATCGCAGAGACATAAATTGGCACATGGAGGGAAACATACAGTGTTGACTTTCTGCAGATTGTTTCTTCTGTTTGTTTTGAGTCATCCATCCCCGCAAACAGCCCCTGTATTTAGGCAACTCCTTCATCAACAAAACAACATGCTGGATCAGTTCAAATGCAGCAGATCTACATCCCCTCTGCTGTTGATCCCTCCATACACCCTCCCTCCCCTTTTTCGGACAACTCCATCAAAACAAAACAAAGGAGGCTTTTCAGCAGACACTTGACGCTGGTAGGAACCGTGTGGACTGTGAGCCTCACCCCAGAGAGACTACCAGGAGCAGTTGCTTGAATCTATTCAGGAGCACTAGACCGTGGGCCTTGGCAGCTGAGCGGTGAAGACTTGCAGCAGAAGCGAAGGGGCTCAGCCTAGCTCAGTGACTGAGCCAGAGCCACGCACACAGGCTACCTCTTTGAAACAATTGGCCTTGCGCTGAGGTCAGTTTTGTACTGTGACTTTGTCAACTGTTCCACTTGACAGAGAATGTGGTGCCAGGTTAGCTGATGGCATGCAGTTCCCCTGCTGCTTGGGCTGGTTGCCAAGCCAGTCTGTCTTTGTTGTGTCCAACCTAAGCCAGTAAAAAGTGCCAGCGTCCAAGCTTTTGTTCACTGCCAGGAGAGAGTGACGGTTGTGGAAATCCTGTTGCTTTCACTGAGCTCTCTTTCATGTCCAAAATGTTTCCATGGAAATATACCTCCTGCATTGAAATGCTCCCATCCCACCCCTTTTTCCTTCCGCCTTTGAATCCAGCAAACAAGCTTGATATCATTATCAACCAAGAGAGGCCAGTGGCATACTAACTCTTCTGAGTCAAGTTTGGGGAAAAAAAGGCAATTCCCTGGCAACTGAGAGCTGCCAGAAAGTAGACTGAACTGCAGTTGCAGCAGATTGGTCCAACTGCTTGTATCTGATTAGTTTTCAAGTTTAAAAAGAAATGGGTTCAACCTGGTATCAGTTTTGCCTTTGTGATTTGCTACATGTGTTGCATTTTGACTGATGCTGTGCCCGGATGAGGACACAAGTGGGCAGTGCTTTGGTCAAGAGTTTCCTAGGATGGAACCCTGCACCATCCTGGTGTTCACACTTCCTTGCAAAGGTGGCCTCATTGGGTCTGTATCCAGTTCAGCATCACAAAAATTGCTGTCCAGTGCTGGTCCTGATCGGTGGGTTGTTGGGTGCCAGAGTAGGCCAGACAAAAGTGCTTTGGAGAATGAACTACATCAGCAATTGGTGTGTCTAGGTCATGGATAAAGCATTTTGGGATGGACGAAACAAGCAGGGGAAGCTTTGTTGTGTTGCACCCTCTGTATGTTTTTCATGGATCAATAGTGAGCTTTAGCCTGGAGGAATCTCAGTCCAGCAGGTTTCACCAGCTCAAGGAAGGAGAGGAAATATAACATTGTAAATGATCCAGAGCCACCAGGCCGTCTAACATTGCAAGACTGACTTAAGAGAGTTGGAGCAATTAGACCCGAAAAAGATCTCCTGGCTCATTTGTAGTAGCCCGTTCCATCATCATTGCAAGCCTGTTCCATACAGTATGTTTAAGAAAAAACCAGCATTCTTTGGAACAGTCTTCAGCAACTCCTAATCCTCTTTGCTTGTCTATCCACAGTGCCTGGAAATACTGCTGTGAAGCCATGAACTCAAATGACACCAAGTAGTTCAGTGAATTCTAATCTTGATGGAAATCCAGTACATTCTGAGATATTCAGTTAAGGTCAACCAGTAGAAAAACAGATTTCTCTCCCCTCTCTGCTGAAAATTGGTGGTAAAAGGTGGGGGAGGTGGGGGGGGTTAGTACAGAATTTAACAAGGGAATCTCTTTTTACGAAGTGTTTCAGAAGATAAATCAAACTGGCATGTCTCTGACTTGTCATTTTTAGTTTAATATGTTGTTTATCTCCATGGTTCACACACCCAAGAACCTGCTTGTAATCCATTTAAAAATAAAAATCTCTGCAGCAATGAAAACACTTATCTGGTTTGGAGGCAGCCATAAAGAAGCTGCTTTGCTTGTCAGTTTTCAGTGCTGGGCCTGGGGAAGAGTTGATGATATTCCTTATTTCCAAAGGTGTTAATAAATACAGATGTAAAACCAGGCTTTGGGTAGCATCTGTCATCCAGGCTGCATCATCCATGTAGTTAAAGGTTCAGATACAAAGTTTTAAATTTAAAATAAGTGGCAGAAGGAGAGAAATTAAGATGCATAAGGAAGGGAGGAGAGGACTGATTTCAGCCAAGCTATGAAAACAGATGGAGCACTGCTAAGGAGGAAGGATACTGGTCAGCAGCTTCTGATGACGGGAGATAGGGAACACTCTAGCATCTCCAGGGTGAGTTGCAGAAACAAGGCTGCTGTGAATGGAGTGCAGGGAATAGGATCTAGGATTTATAAAAAGAAGCAGTTTTTGAATTAAGAAGCCGACTGGGGATCATTCAGCCTGGTTCAGAATGTCTGAGTGTTTCAGTTACTAGTCCAGAAGATGTTTCTGGCTCCGTGTAAGTTTTCTGACTGAAAACTAAATACAGATGTGAATTGAGGAACTCTCATGTGCTAGCTGACTATTCTCTGAAAGTGACCATCTGACCAAAAGGTGTCTTCTCATCCTCAGGCCTTTTAACCATTGGCTGAAAGCACCAAAATGAGATGTGGCCTTTCCAAGAGCAGGTGAAGACGGAGCAGTGAGGTGTACCAGCTTTGCAGCTGGTTGGCTAGTTCAGCAGAGTTACTTGGCAGTCATTCAGGGGTCAGTCAGTTGTGCGAAACTTAGAACAACTTCTCTGGCTTGGCATCCTGTTCTGATACAGAAATTTAACCTGGATTCACCTTACAATTCAAAAAGGTGCATAGACCTTTAGGCTCAAGATCCAGAATCCTATTCCCTTTGGATAAATGGCCTGAGCTTCACACTTGGTCTTTTCCTTTCTAATGGGTCAGAGCAAAGCCATAGATCTGAACATCACTGAACTTTGGAAACACTCCTATCCAAATTCGGTGGCTTTGGCCCATGTCTGCTTTTGACCCCAAACCAGGTAGTATTGGTGCTTCAGGTTGTATTTCATGTAAGATTTTTATACTGGTTAAAAGCAACAAAACTCAAAGGAAAATTTGATTGGAGGTTGGGGAACCCTGATGAGCACAGAGCAAAGAAAAATGGTTCCTCCCTTTCAACCCAAAGTGACATGGTTGCCACAGTCTCTCAGTGACTCTTTGTGTGTCCTGACCAATAAGGTTCTGTGGAATTTATACTGAGAATCATCTTTCTTTAAAACGACTTGACTGTGCCTCGGCTTTGCCAAACCCCTTAATCTATAAAGGAAGAAAATAGCCTTCAAGGAAACCACAAGATGGTGAATGGAGTTTTTTGTTTGTTTGTTTCTTTTTGTTGGGTTTTTGTTATGCTTCTTTTTTTATCTACCTTTTTTGAAGTTTGGAAGACTGTAGGGGACAGTCCATCACATTCTCTAAAGGCCTCCAGAAGTCTCCCTTATTCTGTCCGGATATTCTCCATCCAGCATCCAGTTAGCTAGTATGTCCGCAATGCAGTATGGTACACATGACTGTCATCTACCAGTTAGAGTCGGGACCACTCAACAACATGTCCGTATTGTTCTGCTAACAGATAAAGAAAATTCTCCTTTGGCTGAATAAAAGCCAGGGTCCTGTACTTTTGGATTGTAAGGCTCTGTTTTTTATCCCTGCTGTTGCTGTAAAGCTACAATTGATGTTGGTGTGCAGAAGTCTTAGGCAGCCAAAGATTTGTTACAATATTATCTAGCTGATTCCTCCCCCATATTTTGTTAATAACATTGTAATTCTTAAGATTTGCAGAGCTTCCTGTCCCATCTCCTCAGGATAAGTGATTGGCTTGGGGTATATCATGTGAATTTAGAGAAATACTAATGAATGAACTGAGACTCTGTGTAGACTTGGGATTGAGAACAGTATTTTTTTATATATTTTCTAGGCCAGAAGAGACCTTATGCTCACTTATGTGTGACCTCCTATATAGTAAAGGCCAGAGAACCGCTCTTTTTCTTTCTTGCATCAAGCTTGTAACTTTTTGGTTGAGCTAAATTATAACTTTTAGAAAGATGCCCAGTCTTCATTTAAAGACCACCACAGCCTTAGGTAAATTGTTTCAGTGGTTGATTTACCCTCACTGTTAAAAATGCACTTGTTATTTCTAGTTTGAATTTGTCTAGGTTTGACTTCCACTTTTTTAACACTTGCTATGCCTTCACTCTGCTAGAGTAATGAGACCTCTGCTATCAGAAACCTTTTGATCACTGTTTCCTCTAAGCTTTGTGCACGTGCGCGTGCACACAGGTCATGAGACCTGGGCACATGACAAAATAAAGTGCGCACAAAAATTCAATAGTGCTAATATTGGTGCTCACAAAGAAATTGTTTGCGCATACACTCTACAAGTAATTAGAGGGAACACTGCATGTAATCACCAATAGAATGATCAAGTCACCTGTTACCCTTTCCTTGGATATCAGCTAAATAGATTGAACTTCTTAAGTCTCTCAGTGTGAGGCAGATTTTCCAACCTTTGAATCATTTTTGTTCTCTGTTCATCTAGATCTGTTTTGTATTATTGTGCATTGTTTTTTAAATGGCTACTCTGTCTCTGTTCGATTCCAAGGGTAGCACCCATGTTTCAGGGTGGGTGAGATGGATAATATTTTTCAAGCAGTATGAGACAGTTTAGGGTGAAAGTTCTCAGCATGCAATACAATGTTTCTTTGCTTAGTATTTGACAGGATAAGAAATCTGAAAATCTCCACAAGCTGCCTGGCTGCCTGCCTGACAGTAGTGAATGTTGACAGTTAGTTTTAACTACAAATAAAAGCACTAACAGTGATGAGCATTCAATGAACTATATCTGCTGGCTGAACAAAGCAGTACCTGCGGAGAGGTGGTACATTGGATTTACTTAGAAATGCAGACTCCAAGAAGGATCCAGGAATTTATAGGGCAAGGCAAGGGCTGGGTGTCAAAGAAGTTTGAATGAAGAGACTGATGAGAACTTTACATGGGTACGTCTGCTCACTGAACAAGATCAGGATGAGAATGGGTGGTTGTTCCTGAATGCAGAGCTCATTCAGGGAGGTTTCTTTGACCTCATAACCAGGAGTGTTGCTGCCCAGGGGAAGGACCCGGGGCACCGGCCCAGACCCCACCCCGCCTGCAGAGCACGCCCTCTGTCTGCAGGCCACGCCCCTAACTAGGGACAGGGCTGGGAGCGGCTGCAGGTGGCTGGACCCTGGATCCTCGGCTGGGGATGGGGCTGTGGGCGGGTGGGCCCCGGATCCCTGGCCAGGGCTGGGGTCGGGGCTGGGGCCGAGGCCGAGAGTGGCAGCCGCGGCTGCAGGCAGCTGGGCCTGGGATCCGCAGCCGGGGAGAGGGCCAGGAGTGGCCGTGGTGGACGCATGTGGCTGGGCCCCGGATCTCCAGCCCCATCAGGCTGGAGACCAGGAGAGGCGGGGCCCCGCGGGACCTGGGGCACTGGTGCTGGGATTTGGGGAACGGGCCCCATGTGCCTGGCACCAGTGATGCCCCTGCTCATAACCTTACTTGCTGCAAAGTCTGTGTTTGGAATTAATTTTTTAGAGGGCAGATGGTAGCAACTCTGCAGGTTCTAAAGTTTTTGGGTTATGTCTCCGATTGCTGGCTGCTTGGCATGGTCTCCACACGCAAGGGTGGTGTCCCTCTTCATTTCTATCTAGTCAAGTTCTCACATGTCCTGACCACAAACATGTCTATCATACAAGCTAGAACCAGTAACCAAAGTCATAAGTCTGCCCTATAGGGAAATGCAGAGGTTTTCTTTCCTGCTCGCTCATCTTGTTTCCTTTTGTTCTACCCTCTACGTTTACCTGGAACTTCCTTTCTTGTCTCAGACAGAGCTAACCTTTGCATTCTACAGTCCAGGAGCTAAGTCCAAAACAGTGTCCCCACACGTAATATAACTGGTTGTCCAGAACTGCTGGGGCGATGGTGGAAGAATTCTCCCTATCCTTTGGAGCAGAGAGGTTTGCAGTCCACAATGTTACCAGCAAATGTAAAACTTCAATGACTTATATGGCACCTGCCACTCAGGAGCAAAACTACTGCTGTCCCTGCTGGGCCTGTGGCTGACCCTGAATCCATAGATCAGCATTGTGGGTGCAGTGTAATGCTAGGAATATAACTCTTGCTTTCATTTTCCCTCTTTCAGTTTGACACCGAGAGCACTGGCTACATCAGCACTGAGAAATTCCGAAACCTCCTCCAAAGACACGGCTCTGAGCTGGACCCACACAAGCTGGAGGTTCTCTTGGCCTTGGCAGACAATAATTCGGATGGGAAGATCTGCTACCAAGACTTTGTCAACCTGGTAAGTGAACCACTGGGAGGAGCAGATTTCAGTCCTCTTTTTGCATCTAGCAGCTGTTTGCTGGGTCCCTTCCACAAACGCTGGGTGGGGTTTCCAAAAACACTCATTGGTAGCTAAGCTCTAAAGTTAATGGTAAAGTTCCCATCAACTTTAATGGGAACAAAGTAAGGCCACTTCAAACCATTTCTGAAAACCCTCACTGTGTATCTTAAAGGAGTTAGAAGAGGCCACACTTGGAATGTTCTTTCCCCTCAATCCGTACTTTTAGCTTTTAGGTGTTGGGGAGGTGTTCATGGACAGAAGATTATTTGCTAGTGATGGACTTCACCTGAGTAGGGAGGGTAACAGACTTCTGGGAGTGAGGCTAGCTCAACTGATTAAGAGAGCTTTAAACTAAGGAGTGTGGGGAGATGGTTGGGAGATGCTTGGACAATCTGTACGCCTGATACTAGCATTGAGAGGCAGGAACCTGGATTCAGAAAAGACAGTATAGGTGCTAGAAAGGAGGGAAGTACAAATGCTGGTCTGGTGGGAGATGTTGGCAGAAGTAATAAAAGGCCATGTCAGGTACAGAATGTGAGCAAAGCCAAACTGCAAAAGCTAAAATGTTTATGTACCAATGCGAGAAGCCTAGGTAATAAAATGGAGGAACTGGAACTACTAATAGAGGAATTGAAACCGGATATTATAGGGATAACAGAAACATGGTGGAATAGTAGTCACGACTGGTGTACGGGCAGTAAAGGCTTTGTACTCTTTAGGAAAGACAGATGTAATGGCAAAGGTGGTGGTGTGGTATTGTATATCAATGATGCAATAGATTGCAAAGAAATTCAGAGTGATGAAATTAGCAGGACAGAGTCTATCTGGGCCAAAATCACATTGGAGAAGAATGCTACTAGAGTTGCTCCTGGATTAGTGCTTGGGGTGTGTTACAGACTGCCGGGATCTGATTTGGACATGGATAGAGAACTCTTTAAGGCCTTTAAGGAAGTAAACACTACTGGGAACTGTGTGATTATGGGAGATTTTAACTTCCCAGATATAGACTGGAGGATTTGCACTAGCAGCAATAAAAGGGCCCAGATTTTCCTGGAGGTGATAGCAGATGAATTTCTCCATCAAGTGGTTTCCAAACCAACAAGAGGAGACGCAATCTTAGATTTGGTATTAATCAGTAGTGAGGACCTCATAGAGGAATTAGTTGTACCAATTTAAACTGAATGGAAGGGTAAACAAAAATAAATCTGTGGCCAGAGTTTTTGACTTCAAAAGGGCTAATTTCAAAAAATTAAGGGAATTAGCTAGGGAGGTGGACTGGACCAAAAGAATTCATGGATATGAACATTGAGGATGCTTGGAACTGCTTCAAGACAAAGCTGCAGGAACTATCTGAAGCCTGCATTCCAAAGAAGAGGAGAAAATTTTCAGACATGCGTTCTAAACCAAGCTGGATGAATGTACATCTTAAACAGGTAATTAGGAGGAAACACAAGGCCTACAAGGAGTGGAAGTTGGGAGGGATAGGAAAGGAGGACTACCTTTTAAAGGTCAGAGCATGTAGGGATCAAGTGAGGAAGGCCAAAAGCCAAGCAGAGTTGGACCTTGCAAAGGGAATCAAAACCAGTAGTAAAAGGTTCTTCAGCCATATAAATAGAAAGAAAACACAGAAGGAAGAGGTTGGACCACTATACACTGAAGATGGGATAGAGATCAAGGATAATCTAGGCATGGCTGAATATCTAAATAAGTACTTTGCCTCTGTCTTTAATGAGAGTGATGGTGAGACTGGGGACAGAGGTAGGGCAGTTAATGGGAATGAGAATGTAGAAATGGAAATTACCATATCTGAGGTGGAAGCCAAGCTTCAGCAGCTTAATGGAACTAAATCAGGGGGTCCAGATAATCTTCATCCAAGAATATTGAAGGAACTTGCACGTGAAATTGCCAGGCCTTTAGCAAGGATTTTTAAAGTATCGGTGAACACAGGGGTTGTACCTTTTGACTGGAGAATTACTAATTATTGAACCCCGGGCTCGCAATGTAACTGCGATGGACTGGTGACACCCACCAATGAGACGGACACCAGTTCAAGTAAACAAAAAAGACTACTTTTATAGTGATACCATAAACACCTATGACCAATTAACAATATGGAGCAAGAAAGTCTATATAAAACACTTATAACCAACTAACAGCGTGGAACAAGAAAGTCTATGTAAAACACCTATGCCCAAATAACAGTATGGAACAAGAAAGTCTATGTAAAACACTTATAACCTAACAACAGTATGGAGCACGAAAGTCTATATAAAACACCTGTAGAACACCCACAACCAAACAACAGGATAAAGCATGAAAGTCTATGCAAAATGCTTACAACCAACAAAAGTACTTATAGCTAGATAACAGTATGGAGCAATGACCTACAAGAGGGTGGCCGTAATAAGTCAAGGACTTTTCTGGCCTTTTACTGCCTCAACATCGGTATAGGCACTGATCAGCCCACCTGACGCATATTTACCAATGGCTCAAAGCCGTTCCTCCTTGCTAGCCAAGAAGGGTGGGCGGCAGAGTGAAGGAGTCAGATGGGAGAAACTAAACTCCCACACTCCCCCCGTGTATATTGGGAAGGTTTGGGGCTAGCAGTTTAGAGCAGAAGTGGAGCAACAAACAACTATACAATAGAATGCAAAATACCAATGGCTAATAAAACATATGATGAAGTAATAACTATGCTAGGCAATAAACCTCTGTATCATGGAAAGGTTACACAGGATACAAGTGGAATAAGAAACAGCTACACAGGCTATACAAAACTCAAATAAGGAAGCTACAATTACAAACTATACATAAATGGTACCAAAGAGAAGAATTAAGAGAGGTAGGAGGCTTGTTTTGATTTATAATACCTGTCCTAGCACCGTAGTGGAACCCAAAGCGAGGAGACAGACCAGCTGCAACATCCCAGTACTTAATCGTTTGGCCGGCAATTTGTGTACACCCCCAAAAAAAAGGTCTCGGGGGTGGGTGCTCCCTGTCTCAGTCAGGGGATCAGTCCGACTGGGTTGCGACATGCCCTTTAGCATTTGAGGGTGGGAGAACGCAAGCTAGCTGAGACAGGGGGTTTAAATAGAATTTTGCACAGCCAGAGTAAAAATAGCCAATTGGGAGTGGGATTCTGGTCAGGACCAATGATGGAACTGAGACCCCAGACAGTGACCCCTCCTTCATGGTGACGGGGGTGCCGAGAAACTGTTCAGGGGGGATAGGAACTCACCCCCCTTCTTGTTGACACAAAGCTAGGGAGGAAGAAATTCACACAGGAGAGTGAGGGCCATCAGGGGAGATTGATACTTAATATTCTTCCCCTTGAGCTGGATGGCCTGGAGATGAGGCCCATCAGGGAGATCGATACCTAACATTCCTCCCTGAGAGCAGCATAATCCAGGGGGGCTACGTGTGGGGTGGGGCGGCCATCATGGCTGCCACCTCCATTGACACTAATGTAGTCCCTATTTTCGAGAAAGGGAGTAAAAGTGATCCAGGTAACTACAGGCCTGTCAGTTTGACTTCAGTAGTATGCAAGGTCTTGGAGAAAATTTTGAAGGAGAAAGTACTTAAAGATATTGAGGAAAATGGTAACTGTGATAAAATACAACATGGCTTTACAAAAGGTAGATCATGCCTGACCAACCTGATCTCCTTTTTTGAGAAGATAACAGATTTTCTGGATAAACAGAATGCGGTGGACCTAATTTACTTAGATTTCAGCAAGGCATTTGATACAGTTCCACACAGGGAATTATTAGTTAAATTGGGGGAGATGGGGATTAATATGAAAATAGAAAGGTGGATAAAGAACTGGTTACAGGGGAGACAACAGAGGATCATAGTGAAAGGTGAACTGTCTAGCTGGAAGGAGGTTACTAGTGGAATTCCCCAAGGATCGGTCCTGGGACCCATCTTATTCAACCTTTTTGTTACTGACCTTGGCACAAAAAGTGGGAATGTGCTAGTTAAGTTTGCGGACAACACGAAGCTGGGAGGTATTGCCAATACGGAGGAGGATCAGGATAGCATACAGAATGATTTGGATGAGCTTGTAAACTGGAGCATTAGAAATAGGATGAAATTCAACAATGGGAAGTGCAAGGTCATGCACTTAGGGACAAATAACAAGAATTTTTCTTATAAGTTGGGAATGTATCAGCTGGAAGTGATGGGGGAGGAGAAGGACCTGGGCGTACTGGTTGATCACAGAATGACAATAAGTAACCAATGCGATGTGGCAGTGAAAAAAGCTAATGCGGTCCGGGGGTGCATCAGAAGGGGTATTTCCAGTAGAGATAGGGAGGTTTTAGTACCATTATACAAGGCACTGGTGCGACCTCACTTGGAGTATTATGTACAGTTCTGGTCACCCATGTTTAAGAAAGATGAAGTCAAACTGGAACAGGTGCAAAGAAGGGCTACAAGGATGATTTGTGGAATGGAATATCTTTCCTATGAGAGATGACTTAAAGACCTTGGTTTGTTTAGTCTGAGCAAAAGAAGGCCAAGAGGAGATATGATTGCTCCTTATAAATACATTAGAGGGATCAATACAAGGGAGGGAGAGGAATTATTTGAATACAGCGCTAATGTGGATACAAGAACAAATGGATACAAACTGTCCTTCAGAAAATTTAGGCTTGAAATTAGACGCATATTCCTAACCATCAGAGGAGTAAAGTTCTGCAATAGTCTACCAAGGGAAGTGATGGAGGCAAAAACCTTAGGTGCCTTCAAAACAGAGCTTGAGAAGTTTATGCAGGGAATGATATGGTGGACAGTGTAGCTTGGCCATTGTCTGTCTTTTACTACTGGTGATGGGTATGATAGTGACCTGGGAAGGGGCATTGGATCGAGTGGGTTCTGTGTTATTACAGAGAAGGTCTTCTTGACTGGCTGTTGTGGACTTGCCCTCATGCTCAGGGTTTAACTGATAGCTATATTTGGGGTCGGGAAGGAATTTTCCCCCAGGGCAGATTGGCTTGGGTGCTGGGGGGTTTTTGCCTTCCTCTGTAGCATTGGGCATGTCTCACTTGCTGGTTGATTCTCTATATTAAAGTCTTTAAGTCATGATTTGAGGACTTTAATAGCTCAGTTATGGGTTTGAGGTTCATTGTAGGAATGGGTGGGTGAGGTTTTTGTGGCCTGCAGTGTGCGGGAGGTCAGACTAGATGATCATATTGGTCTCTTTTGACCTTAGAGTCTATGAGTCTATAAGGACAGCAGCCTATCCGGAGTACTGCACCTCCAGGGGAAGGATTGAGAAGCCAGCAATCCTTAGCAGTTGCCTAGGGGTGGCAGTTGACCAGGCTTCTTGGGTTCTTGGCTCTAGGATTTCCTGCATAGGCTTCTGCGAGCAGAAACCATGATGATCCAAATGAGGTGTCAAGAGCTCTTGGCAGCCATGCCCCATGGGCCTTGAAAACCACCTTTGGGGTTCAATTCCCATTGCAGAGGGGACTGGGATGTGGATAACATTTTGAAAAGCACTTTATATCCTGTTTTCAGGACTGACCAAGGGTGAGGTGTGATTATAGGGTGGTAGGTTTACTTGTACTAATTTTAATATAGGTAGCTTAGGTGACAATAGCCATGCAAACATGACACTATGGGTTTCAGCATGGGCTAGCGACACAAATATTACCCTCTGGGAGTGTGCTCAGGTTGCCAGTCTATTCTGAAGCCTTAGCTGCAATGTTTTCACTACTGTTGTTATCTAACTGAAGCTAGCCACGCTCCAATACAGCTTCACTTGCTGTGTAGATAGACCTGTAGACATTTGGGACCCTGAGTTCCACTAATGGCCTATGAGACCCAGGCTCTTAGTTGTCTAAGGCACTTCTGAGAACACGGTTTGCGTTCCTTTGTCTTTTGGACACATTTAAAAAGTTACCCTTTTCTTTGTTTCATGGGTGGGCCTCTGGCTATGGCATCTGTTTGTAAGAAGGATCACATGTGGAGCCCTAGAAATAGTCTCACATTCCACAAACAGCTGCTGCTGTGAAAACAAGGCAAAGAAATGGTGATTTTTGATGAGCTGATTCCCACCACTCTGCTCTCATCCCCCTGTATGCACAGAAAGAAACCTGTCTTTTTAGGCAAACAGCCCCTCGTGGGGGTCCCCAGCTAATAGTGAAAGTTCTCCATTGTCTTTCCATCATGCACTCAGTCTCTCTCAATGTGTCAGTCAATATCCTGCATGATGTGGTTTGTTCACAGGTACCTTCTTCTCTGCATATCTGTATGTGTAAGAATCTCTCTCCCTATAAAAAATTCTAACTAATCCTATGTTGATCCCATGTGACCAAAGAATGTTGCTAATGAGGCACTGAGCCGTAATGATTCTCCAGAGCAGGAACTGGCATAAACTGTGAAAATGACCAGTATGACTGCCCAGGGTTAAAATAAAACCAGTAGACAGTCTGACTTTGAGGAGATGGGCCACCCCGCATTCTGGAGCTGAAACCTGCTGCAGCCCTAACCCACGAGTGCAAGGTTAAAAGGATACATTGGGTTTCTGCCTGTGCTCCAGTGCGTTTTGGTGGAGGGTATGAGGCACTTTTTGGCAGCTGAGCCCTGGGGAGACAGGACACCTGCTCATTCATTGCAACCTGGCAGGAGCATGTTTCCTGTGGCCCATCCTGAGTGAGAGCCTTCCCTCTGCTATTCCTCCACACTGGCTTGTTTCACAACCTGTGGTTATATTACACATTCTCCCCTGCTTCCCACCACCACCATGTGCCTATTCCTCTCCCCCATCCACATCTCCTCATCTCCCAGCAGCAGGAGAGCAGTTTGGAGAACATGGGGGTTGGGGGGGGGGGAACCAAAGCAAAAACCCATTGGAAATACATGTAACATAATGCCCAAGATGTGTGGATATGTGAGCTCAATGAATTTCCATCTGATGCAAGCAATGATCAGCCTGCTTTAGAGGAATGGGGTGACATTGGAATAGGGGGAGAACCTAGAATGTTTCACATATTTATTAAAGCTCAGCAATGGAGAGCCATTCCTGTTTTTATTATCTTATCGAGGAATATCCAGCATGGCACCAAGAATCATGCTGATGAACACTTTACAAATAGCTAAAATAGAACATGTATGATAGATAATACTTGCATCAAAGTCCTTGAGTGTAGGTGTCCTTAAAGCCTGTTAAAATACTCTGAATTCTAGCCTGGATGAAGTTGTCACAGTCTTGTACAGGGAGTTACCTGTGGCACTGATGGCCCTGCTGAGTAAATACCTTGTGTTGGGTAATAATTAAACATCTCTGCTATTTTGTTCTTGTTTGGTGGATTGATTTTTCTATTTCTGTGGCTTTGTTAGTTCCATGAATTGATCTGTTTTCAAAGACTGTGATGATGAATCTGGCAGAAGCAAATGTAGATTAACTGTCACACACATCAGCGCTGGGACTTTTTGAGGGTGGCTGTGTGTTTTCCTCTCAATATTTATGAGCAAAAACTCTGAATTGTTGAAGTGTTATTGATTAGTTTCTTCTGTGGCTTCCCAAACAAAGTCATAGTCACGTGAACTTACTAGCAGCCAGAATAGATCTTTCATTTCTAGGGAGGTCCAGCTGGCTGGGTGGGTTTCAGAGGTCATGTCTGATGTGGTTGCTTGCATGACGAAGTAGGGAAATCTCTTGGTTCCTGCATGTCACAGAAGAAGCATGTAGGGAAGCTGAGCTGGATGTGGTGCTCGCTGTCACCTGGAGCCTGAAGGTTCCCTGCAAAGCCTGTCCGATAGGAAGTAGGACCTCTGACAAAAAGTAGGAGACCTGGGTTCTCTTCCCAGCTCTGCCACTGTGACCTGTTTCCTGCTTCACCACTGTAACCTTGGCAAGTTTCCAGCCTACTCTGTTTCATCTGCCATCCTTGGCATGTCTGGTCTGAGTAGATTGTCCACTCTTGGGGGCAGGTGCCATCCCTTGCCAAGGGAAGTACCCAGCACAGGAGAGATGTGTTGGTAATGTGTTGGTACCTGTGTTGGTAATGCAATAATACAGACCATAAAGCAAGAATCTGTTGCTTCGGAAGGGCTGTAGCAGAACCTGGGTACACACATAAGGCCTGATACTGAGATGGGCTGGTTACCTGCTGCTTTCATAGACCATGCTGCAGGTCAGGGCCTGGGGTTACCAGGTTCCCTGCTGTAGAGCCAGGAACTGACCCCTGGTTACAGACCATGGATTCTTGACTGTGGTAGGAAGCCTGAGTATCTCTGGGGCTCTTGACACTGCATGAGGGGCTGCCCTAAAGCCATGTACCCCAGAAGTTCAAGCTGCATGGAAGCCCACCATCAAAACTGGCAGCTGCTGTCAATTTCCAAACTAGACTGGTCCATCATACCATACCCTCCATACAAGCTCAGTTTTGAAGCTACCTTGTTTTTTGTCTCCACAGCTCCTTGGAAGGCTGTTCCAGAGCTTCACTCCTCTGATAGCTAGAAACCTGTACCTAATTTCAAGTCTAAATTTCCTGATGGCTAATTTATACCCATTTCTTCTTGTGTCCACCTTGGTGCTGAATTTAAATAATTCCTCTCCCTTCCTGCTATATATCCCTCTCATGTATTTATAGAGAGCAACCATATTTCCCCTTAGCCTTCTTTTAGTTAAGCTACACAAGCCAAGCTCTTTAAGTCTCCACTCAGAAGGCAGATTTTCCATTCAACAGATCATCTTTGTAGCCCTTCTCTGCACCTGTTCCCATTTGAATTGACATAGCCTTCAGGGCTTGCTTTATAGCTCATCTTTTTAACTAGGCTCTGCTTGAGAGTGGCAGCTGTGTGGTAACTTGGGAGCAGGTTTCCATGGAGTTGAGTTGATATTGTCAGTAGTTGTGTGTTTGATGACAGTCATCTGTCTTTGTTCCCCTCTAGTGGCTCAACCACAAGAGAGACTATCAGCCTGTGACAGCTTCCAGCTTCCACATAAAGCATTAGAGGTATGGGCCTTGGAGCTAAGTGTCCTGGGTGCAATTCAGTCAGGGTGCCATCACCTATAATATAGGGGCCCAGAGAAACTAAAATGGTGACATTGTACAAACCTCAAAACAAATCAAATACATTTTGAAAAGCATAAGAGTGTCTGTGTGTAATATGAAGAGTGTGCAAATTCTAATAACATTCATTCATATTTTTAAAACATACTTGTTTAAATACTTTGTGTGCCTTCTGTGTTCAATTTAAAAAAATAGTCTAACAAACAGCTTATTGCCCCTGGAAAGTTTGTGGAAATATCTGTATAGAAATCACTTATTAGAGGATATTCTTTACAAAAAGCCACATTCACAATTCAGAATCATCCTTCTGACTTGTTTCTTAGAGTTATTTATCCAATAAGGTGGATATAAATATTACCCACATGCCCCTGGTTGAATTTCTAGTAGAGAAAACTTGCAACAGTCTGCATCAAAATAATCAACAGACCCAAAATTATCCCAAAAAATTATTCAGGAAGCGATTCAGAGTAATGAATGAATTCAAGAACATTGAAGTCTGCTCATGCAGTTCACAAACAAAAAGGGTGAAAATCATCAGGTAAATGAATCACTTTGAATGATTTCTCATCTCTTGTGTGTGAGAAGCACATTGAATATGTATAAAACATCATACTGCATCATGCACATTTTTATTTATAAAACCACATGTTTTCAAGAAGCCACAAAGAACAGCAAAAAGCAATCACAAGTGGCTTTTTCTGTGAGACATTTGGGAAGAAAAGCTGCTTGCCAGGAAAAAGAATGTGTGTTTTGTTTATTTCTGTTATTGTGGTGATTTTTTTCTGGCATATTGGAGACTCTGAAAGTACCCAGTGAAACACTGGATGTCAACAAATTGCAGCAGCTGCGGGAAAAGACAAAGCACAAATCTGTTTAACTAACTTTGCTATCTTCAGAGATGAGATGATCCAGAAAGCAATTACTGCTGAGCCATTATTTGCTGGGTTGAACACAACTTGCTTTTGGCAGCCGGGGACCTCGGAGGTCAGCTTTTTCACACTGTATCCTGTGATTCCAACAATGCTGAGCAGCCTGGCTATGGATCCCTGTAGGGATGGAGTCTCTACTTTGAGGGCAAGCATTCTTTTCTTTTCTCTCTAGAAACATGAGAGGGGCTTGTTACATCAAACAAGCCAGGTGACCTGCAGGCCATGCCAAGCTCCTCCTCAGACATGACAACAGAGCAAGGGATGGAGCAGCTGGTACAGTACAGCCAGCAACCTGGCTTCTGCTATGATACAAGGAATGGGAGTGATACAAATCAACTTCAAAGCTGCCAGAGTGCCTTGGAGCACAATAGTTATAAATCTGGCATCATGCTTTGTTGCACTGACAGTTTTCTCTTATGAATGCCACTTGGATAACTCATGGCCCCAAGATATGCAAGGAAGGTAATTTCAGCCTAAGGACTAGAAAAGCATTGTAGGGCTATCTGTACCTGCAAACCTCCCAGTGGAGGAACAACTTCTACCTGCAGAAGAGGTATAGTTCATGAGTTGTACAGGCAAAAGCACAGAACACCTCCTGAGCAATATGATATACTAGCAAGCTTCCCTGTAGGCTTGGCCTTTTCCATGAGTGTCTCTGTGCAGGGCAGGGGCTAGCAGATAAAGTGCAGGTTTAAAAGTCCAGCAGATTTAGGTTCTAGTCCCCGGTATGCCACAGATGCTACTGTGAGAAATTGGCAAGTTCCTTCCCCCTTTCTTGATCTGTGCGGCGTGTTCCTGTATGGAAAAGGGAGGTGATAGCTACCTACTTCTTTTGTGCCTTGCTTAATGTTTGCAACCCTAGCTGACAGCCTCCACTGGAAGATGCAGCAGGCATGCCAGATATTTTCATTGTGTTGTCCTGGCTCTTTGAGGAGAGGGGTTTGGGGCAATAGCCCTTTCTTAAAGAGGCTAGCTATTTCAACACACTGGGAATGTCAGACAAGCTCCAATAACGGTGGTTCCAGAAATAAATATTTAACTGTAGCTCTGTAGTAATATTAAGCTGATGCAGCATCTTTGCTTTGAGCAAAATGTTTCTACTAATTTAAACCAGATTTTTTGTTACTCGGATCTGGAATTGCTGCCTCGGTCAGTTCCTAGGTTTTGGTTGCTTCTCAGAGGAGGCAAATCCCACTTAGTTTCTTGTGAGCAAAAGGCTTTTTTTTTTAAACATGGCATCAGCTATACAATAACAATCAAATGACCCTAATCCAAGTGTTAACAGGCACCAGCACAGTTCTTCCTCTATAGAGAAAAAGTCACATGGCATTTCAGCTTCCCATCTGTTCTCCTCTGACCTGCCCAGGCCAAGTGAAGGCAACCTCCGACTCCAGCTTGTTCTCTGTAGAGCAGGTGAATAAATCAAGCTGAAAACATAGGGAAGGAAGCATGGGTATGTCTATGCTACAGGGCTCAGTTAAGCCAGCTTAGTAAGGTCTACTTAAAGTTGACTTTAAGTAGACCTCATTAAGTCGACTTAGTGAGGCCACATTGCATTAAGTCAACTTTATAAAGTCAACTTAGATGACTCCACTGAACTAAGTCCACTTTAATGGCCACATTATGTTGTTGACTTAATAAAGTTGACTTAACCCTTAAAGTCAACTTTAAGGGCAGGAGTTAAGTCGACTTAAGGAACTAAGGAAGCCCTTAAGTTAATGTAATGAACTCCAAATGTGGCCAGAGCTTTGCTTAAATCGACTTAAGCCCATAGTATAGACATACCTTATCAGTGCTCTGCTTCTCCTGCTCACGAATGACTGTGCCACATGCCTGGTGGTCATTAAAGTGGGAGAAGGAGTGCCTAGTTTGGGATAGTGCCCTCTTCAATGAACGCTGCTGGGTGGGGAAGCCACTGCATTAGAATTTGCTATTAGTAATAATGTACAGAGATCAGGGGCCCTAATGTGCTCAGTGTTCTCCATATAGAGAATAAATGAAACAGCACTTTTCCTGAAGCTCTTCCAGTTTAGACAAGAGACATAAAATGCGAAAAAATAATCTTGGTTGTAAGGTCAGGGCCCAGATCAGAGCAAAATCATTCTGCCTTGATAGCATTGCACTACACCCATTCTGCAGGCAATAAGAGGCCCAAAATTTTGTACCTGATATGTAACTGTCTAGTCTGCTTTTTTTAAAGTGTGCTGGTTTGAGCAATTGTATGGAAAACATCCCGTAGAATCAAATTTTCTATGGGTTTTGTGAATCCCTATATAGAGATAATGTGATAGAAATCTATGGCCTATCTATAGAATTTTAAAATTTTGCTCATAAAACCCCAAGAAAAGATGTAATGAAATAAATCTGTTTTTAGGAAAAAAAAATTGTAGGTACTATCAATTCAAGCCTCAACTTAACAAAGCATGTAAGCAGCTATTTGACTGGAATTCAATGACATATAAGCATGTATTTAAAATTAAGCATATGCTTAAGTGTTTTCCTGAACTGGGGCCATAATCACTATTAAATTCTGTGAGACTTTTTGATGGATTTGGGAATTCAGTGAGCTTGTGTTGTGACTTTTCCCTTTTGGAAAACCCCTGTAAAGCTTAGTAAGGATGAAACCAATAGAGTTGAACTGAAAATTAATAGAGTTCTATAGATATTACTCTAAAAACAGATCAGATTGAATAGAAGATTGTGTCCTTTATCGGGTTTTTAAAGCAGTCTCTAGAATTTAATGGAGAGTTATATCCTGGTTATAGAGTTCTATCAGTTGGTTCTGGAGTTCTATAGATAGATGATTGTCGATGGAATTGTGTAGTGTTTTTTTCCTTTTGTGTTATAAAAGACTCTGTGCAGCATGTCGTTTTATAGCTCTTAAAATACTTCCTTGTCTTGGAACTCTGTAACCTTTTCCCTCTGCATTTTTTCAGAGTCACGCATTGTTGACAATTGTTCTGTGGACAAAACCTTTTGTTGGCAACTTACGCCACTGAAAGGAACCATAAATGCAGCCCCTTTGAGTTCATCTGTTTTCTCCTTCCAGAGATCTTGGCGATAGCTGCACACCCCCGCAATCAGCAGTGAAGCAAATGAAAAGTTCACATTGTTTTGGCTTATGAAAGGATTTTTCCAGGCTGAACTTTCAGCATACTGTTTAGTTTGAAAGGGGTGGGACACAGGTCAAGACGGGAGGAGCACGGTACAGTAGGCACTTGTGACTCAGGATCCAAGTTTGTAAGGTGTTGAGCACCCCATGCCTTCGACTCCCCAAGCCTCAACCCACACCCTGACTACCAATTGCATTGTCTCCATGTGACTTCTGTCTGACCTGCTTTAGAAGCTTTGTATGTGCGTACTTGCATTTCTCCTTAGATGCTTTCAACATTGCATGGTTAATACGCATTCTCTAGCCTCAATGCCTTCTACCTCGGTGGCAGTGCAATGCTAAGAACAGGGCCCTAGTCTATCTGACTATAGGAGGCAGTATGGGTGCTTTCATAAATGCTAAATCCAGAAGGAGCTATTAGATCATCTAATCTGAACACCTGCCTGTCCCAAGTCATAGAATTTTCCTCCAGTTACTCCTGGATGGAGCCCACAAACTTGTGTTTAACACAAGTTTAACAGACATCAGTCTTGACCTGAAAACTTCAAGAGATGGAGAATCCACCACCACTTCTTGTGGTAATTTGTTCTCTCTCTCTTAAAAACGTCTGCCTTATTTCTAATTTGAGTTTGACTTTAGCATCCAGCCATTGTTTTCTGGTTATGCCCTTTTCCACTAAATTAAATAGGCCTTTGGCAAACAAGGAAGCTGGTGGCACGTAAAAGACTAACATTTTTTTTTTTTTTTACACATGAGCTTTCATGGGAGAAAATCTGACAAAGTGGGATTTTCTCCCACAAAAGCTCATGCGATAAATAAATTTGTTTGTCTTTTAAGTGCTACCAGACTCCTTGTTTGTTTTGCTCAACTGGGCTAACACAGCTACCCTTTTGGTATTTGGAAATCCAGTATTTTTCTCCCTGTTGTGGTATTTATACTCTACAATTAAGTCACCTCTTGATCTTCTTTTTAATCAACCCCAGGCTGGCTTCCTGGAATGTTCAGATTGGAAATAGACCACACCCAAGGGACAAACTCTATGAACCCTCTCAAACTGTGGACCAGTTTAGAGGTTTATCTTAATTTGCATAGGTTGCCATGTGTGCTGTTGTGCTCCTGGCTCTTAATCCCATCTTCAGGGCATCTTTTCTTATGAAATGAAATTCTAATACCATTGATGTTAACTGGTATTTTGCTGTTGACTTAATGGAACCAGAACATCAGCCAGACTCTCCGGCACATGCCTGTCCATAGTAGTTTTATTAAGGGATGTTCTTGAGCATTGCAACAAGTGTTTGGGTGGAGGAAGGGTTCAGTCCTGAGTAACCTTAAAATAGGAGATCTGTAAGGGAGGATCTGAGGCGTTTGATGGGATTTCTGCTTTTAGATGTAGAATCCAGTTCTCAGTGTTGTTTTTTTCTGTGCTTACAGCTTTCTTTTTTACTGTCCATTATCTTACCTGCTTCTCAAGAGATCATTCTTCAGTGGTATATTGTCCGTGGTGTGTGTGACATATTTGTTACTATACTTGGTCAAACATGGCTCGAGAATCAGGAGAGAAAGCAGGGCTCTGGATCAATGAAACCTGCTAATAAAAAAAAGAAAAAAACAGATTTAATCTTTTGACTTTTGGTGTGGATCAAATGTCATGACGATGGCTGTATTATCTTTAATGGGATGAGCTTTTAAGGAGTTGCATGCCGTATCCTGTCTGCAAGATAACAGGGGGAGGGGAATAATTTTAAGCCTTGTTTGTTTTCTTTTGTTTATTGGTACTTAGAAATATTTGTTAGTGCAGTCACAAAAAAAGCTGTAAATCATATCTCCAGCTTCCTACTCTTTGGCTGTACAAGGTCTGTGCCTCCATTTAAAGGGAATGATAGTCTATGCAGAAAGATATAAAAATGCTGCACGGCAGTAACCGGAAGTAATCTGTATTAGCTTTTAAACCCAACTCAGTGCACTAAACCCCAAGGCTGATTAAAGGGGAACTTCCAGGTAAGCCCAAAGTTTGCCCAAATGAGTCACATCTCTGAGGATGTCTTACCCTAGACCAGTGGTTCCCAAACTTTTTACTCCTGCATCCCGTCTTATCTCTGTCCAGCCCCAGCCGCTCTCTGCTCAACTGGGTCTGGGTGTGGGGCTGTGGTTGAGGGCAGGATCCCCTGCAGTGGGGGGAAAAGGGTGCACTTTCCCTGGGACCTGGGAGCCTGGCTCAGGTTGCAGCCCCCATTACCAGGGGGCCTGTGTTATAAGTTTGTACTGGGCCGAAAAAATTGTGCTTTGGCCCTGGTTTGGGGGTTGCAGTGGGGGCAAAGGCTGGGAGCGGGACCAGGAGGCTACGTCTGGGAGCAGAGCTGTGGCAGCAGGCTGGGGAATCACAGTCAAGAGTCAAGGCTGGGAACCAGGGGCTGGATCCTGAGGTGGAGGGTGAATCAGGGCAAAGCAAGGCTGCATGGTGCTCTTCCCCATGCACCCCTGAATGTTCTTCTGCTCCCCCAGGGGAGTGTGCCCCCAGTTTGAGGATCTCTGCCCTAGACACTAGAACACCACTAATTTTCTGTGAAAACTGGAATCTGTGTCTTTACAGTTCCCCCAGCTGTGTGCAATTTCAATTGGGCGGATCACCTTGTTCTTTTCTAACTTGCAGATGTTCAGCTTAAAAAACAAGTATATTTTTTAGCTCTGCCTACTCTCTCCTTTGCACTCTCTGAGTGATGCCTGCTGAAGAAAGGCAGCCTCCTGCTCTAGCCTTCAACCCACTTTCGTTATTAACCTCAGTGCTTGCCTTCAGCTCTGCTGTGCAAAAACACTTTACTCATTCTGCATTTCTTTGAGTGACTGAGAATACAGGATCCTGGGTTCTGCTCCTGGCTAGCAACCAGAACTATAGTAGTAAAGACAGAGATGGAAGAGGAAGAAGAGAGAGTTTTGAAAGGGGGTATAAAACCTTATGCTTCATTTTAAGGCTATATCTAGCTCTGAAGAGGGTAGGAGATTTTCCCAAAGGACAGATGAATCACGGAATTGCTGGCTGTGGGGTTTCATGTGACTTTTTCATCAAAGCGTTTGATGCTAGCCACTCTTGTAGAGGAAGATATTAATCCAGATGGGCCACACATTTGAGGCAGTGTGACAAATTTATACTCAGCCACTGACAGGTCATTTAACTGGTCTGTGCTCAGCTGACCAGTCTGTAGAGCAGAGAGACTATTACGTTGTGTGTGAAATGTCCTCTGGGAACATGAAGTCCATGAGTTTGTAACAACTTTCTGTTTGACTTTTGAGCTCAAACTTTAAAGACTTGTGCAGTGAGCTTTTCAGGTCGCTTGGTCAGTCCCTGGTGTTAATCAAAATAGTGGCTGTTGTGTAAGTGGAGGTCTGTCCAGGATCCAAACTGTTGGCCTTAAAAGCTTGGGATAATCTTCGTCTGTCCAGAGGAATTGTGTAACCCACTGATCAGTGTGTGCTCCTCACTACTCACACTAGAGGATGTGAATCTGCCACAGCCTGTGCAGCACAGAGGGGACAGTGTAACAAACATTGACCAGCTGGTCACAAACACCCTCCTACTTCTTGGGATGGGAAAAAGTCAACCACTTACAGGTGAACCTACAGCACTGGGAGATCCTGGGAGAGAAAGTGCTATTGTACTATTTTCTATATCACCCTGGGGGGAATTTTTAAAGCACAAATAATAGACACCCAACACACCAGTTGAAACTCAGACAATGGGAGCTAGGTGCCTAATGGCCACGTGTGCCTTTGGAAATCTTCTCCATAGAGCATTTTATTTCAATGGCAGTGAGAGCCACTGGTTGTGTATATTATGTTTGTGCCATATGTACAATATAATGCTTAGTGCATGGTTTGTATGTTGGGATCTGTCTACATTAAGGAAATTTGCACCAACACCATTATGCCCATATAGCTACGGTGGTGCAAGCTCCCAGTTTTGGACACACTGCGCCACTGTCAAAGGGGTGTGCATTTACCAGAATAAATCTCACTGATGCAGGCCTCATGCTGCATTAATACGGTGCGTCTTCATGGGCGGCGGGGGGTGTCTGGTGCACATTTCCCTAGTGTAGATGGAACTTAAGGCTGACAGGAGAGAAGAAGAGAGATAAGAATGCATAGGCTGCAGTTACAAAGCGAGGAACATGTTTGTAGTCAGCAGTGGTAACTAGCTACAAGCTCTTGTGTGCACAAATAGGACAAACTGCTTTGGTCAGCAGTACTACGTAACAACCTTCATTCTGTGGCACTTGAAAACCCTGGGTTCAATCATGTGAACCCCTCACTTGTATTCAAAGTTCTTCCTTTCAAGAACATTTCCATTGACTCCAATGAGATTACCCCACATGCTGACCCTTTGCAGGGGCCCATTCGCATGGCCATCCAGACACAAGTGAATTGCAACATTTATGTGTCAATTGCCATCCCACGTGTCCCATCTCAGTAGAACCTTGTAGCATGTCATTACTGGCATATAAAGAGCTGCATGCATCCCATTCTGGGAAATGAGCTGTCATGGGGCCATCCAAGTGTTTTGAAATCTAATAATTGGAAGATGAGGTGCTGCCTGAGCACACTCAGCTTGCGTATCATTTTGAGCTCATCTGATATGTGGTATATGCAGCAGCAGAGGAGAGAACATTTCTCTAGCAAAATAGTCTAGCATCTAATCATTACGCTTATTAGAGTGGAACTTGGCATGGGAATTTCCACCCTAAACCATGATTTCTCAGCTGTTTCAAATCACTTATGGCTGAAACTAGATACATGAGATATCAACTTAAATGGCCATTTTAATTTATATGTATTTATTATGCGATGGTCTAAATACATTTTAAAAAATTCAGTCACCTCAGAAAATTACATCTGGGCTCTTTTCAGAGTAGAAGTCCCCAATGTCCCAACAGCTAAACCAGAAATGAAAGGCTGTAAGTTTGTGATGTGTCAGTTGGTCTTGGTGTTTTGGGGAGAGACTGAGAGAGAGAGAGGCATTAGGTCCACATTTTGCAAGCATTATGCACTTGACTAATCCTGCAATCAGGGGGACTACTTGTGGTAGTAAAATTAAGCATGTGTGTAAGCATTCATGGGAGGAGGGCCTAAAAATTGTATCAAACATGATTTCTGTTTCTATATGCCTGCAGCCAGGGTAAGTCTGTGAAAGCCAAAAGAAGCTAAGCCATAATTGCTATGACTGACTTTGATTGCATCTACTTATATATCTCTATTCAGGAGTGTCATTTTGCCTCTCAACAGAGGCTCACACGTAACGTATTTACCATACTTCTGCACGGGGGAGACAGGAAGGTCTAAAATTACCATTGATTCCAAGTCCAGATGGGACCACTGTGATCATCTAGGCTGCTCTCTCATATAACAAGCCAAGAATGTCTCCAAAATAATAATAGGAATTAATCATGTTTTCCTGAAAAAAATCTTTTATATTAGAGTTAATAAATATTTGAAGTCTAAATTCCAAGGGATGGATTATTTGGGTGTGGTATGAAGGGAATTAACTAGAAGAGATGGAATTTTGTGTGGAAAGGATAAAATTAGAAGAAGTATTGAGAATGAGGCCTACTAACTATGTATGTGACTTTCAAAGAAAGGGTGGACATTCTAGAGCTTGGGAGTTTAAAATGAGTGCAGACAAAGTACTGAATAAGGGACACAGGAGTGGATAGTGTAGTGGCTAGCACCTCTGCTTAACAGGCAGAAGGTCCTGGGTTCAATTCCCAGGGGGTTGGACTTGATGATCTCACGAGGTCCCTTCCAGCCCTATGATATGATTTGACTATTCCTGTCCTGGCTAGGAGATAAACTGGATAATTCATTAGATCTCTTCATCTGTAATTTCTAGGATTCCTCAAAGAAAAAAATATTCACTGCCTGCTAAAAGCAAAGACCCTAAGAATGGTTGGTTTTATCCCTTGTGGCAGTGGACGTTCTCCAGGAAGGTGCTAGATGTTGGTAAGAAAAGGAGGCAGCTGTGAAGCATATGTGGGAAATGAAACTGATGTTGAGCTGTGTGCTTTGGAGAAAGCCCACGCATATTCACTGTTGAGCGTTGTAGAAATGTGGGATGAGGAAAAGAAATAAATGAATCTTGAAAGCAGAGTTGATTGGAAAAGAAGCATTTATAAGTAAAGTGAGTTATAAAGCTGAAATGGCTTTTAAAAGACGTGCGCTAGCCTTTCCTGTTTAGTGCTTTGGCTGTAGAATCGTACTGTGGAGTGGGGACTGAGCAAATGACTCGTTGTAGTGTGCTGGATGTGTTAAAAGTATCCGGGGTGAACCTCAAAGGTTAGGCCCAGTAGGCAAAAACTGATGCTTTCCCAAGCCTCCTGAGGCCGCAGAATTGGTCTGAAAACAACCTCTTGGTGGTATTAAGGAGGTATTCTAATACACAGTGCCCCATGCAAGTCATGTGACTGGCACGGTTGCCCCCAGTAGAGAGCCTTTATTTGGAACAGCTACGCTGGTGCATTCCTTTCATAGTGGGCAGTTTATAGCTGTGATAGTAAATATAGATGTTGAAGAGCGCTTGCTCCCTTTTCTCTGTGATGGTCCCCTAATAGCAGGGTCACTCCTGGTGAGCCACAGGTCACCTGACCCTGAAAGGTGCGCTTTGACTTCTGGATGAAGGTTCAGGATGGGAGGGGGTGTCATATTTTAGCTGAACTAGTTTGTTGATCCTTAGAGGATTTTTCCAGTACATTTCAGCACAGACAGGGACCAAGGGGTAGGTGTCTGTAGGACTGAGAATGTTATGGATCAGGCGTGGCCAAACTACAGCTCGGGAGCCACATGTGGCTCTTGAATGAAAAAGTGTGGGTCTCAGAAGAACGTCAGCAAGTCTGTTTAGGAAAGCAGCCCCAGCCTAGGAGTTCAGGAGGGGGTCAGGACAGTGGGGAGAAGCATGGCATGATCAGGGATGGCGGGGAGAAGTGCAGCATGGTCGGGATTTTAAAAAACTTGCCACTAGCTTGCAGTCTTCTACACTGAGCAGCAGCTACATTTTTACTGTACAGGCCTAATTTTCACGGTAACCTTAAGTATGTATTAGAATCTGACATTAGTAGAAACAATATTTTCCTTCTTTTTATGATAAAAGTTAAAGTGTGTAATGAATATTAAACTTACTAGTTTTGGAGTAGGTAAAAGTATATGGCTATATGCCTCAGTGCGGCTCTCGAAGGTTTAATAATCAACTTGTGTGGCTCTTAAGTTCCATAAGTTTGGCCACCCCTGTTATGGACCAAGTGAGTTCAGCAGTTCCCATTGAGGCACCTAATGAAAGAGAGTCTCTCATCATGTAGAGTGGATCTTGTGAAAAACTGGCTGTAATGGAGTGTTTTGATGCTTCCAGAGTTTCAAGATCAGGCTGCACCCAGACCCAAAATTTGGCTCTAGAACAGAATGGCACGTTGGCTCCTCTTTACAATGGCTTGAGGGTTTGGGCACCTGTGGTCTTAAAAGCAATTCAGCTCCAGATCCAAATAGGCATAATAAGTCCCTTCTCTTGAATGGACTCAACCCAATGCTCCAGAGGTTGAGCTCAGTGCCAGTGGGGAGATGTTCAGAGAGAAATTTTGGCTCCCCTTTGTCTGGGATGTTTACACCTCAGAGAACCACTTGCCATTAGAGGTGATCATCATTGTCAACCAGAGGCAGCGCTGGGGGGGCGAGGGACCCGGGGCACGGGCCCAGCCCCTGCCCCCAGCTGGAAGGCCCCACCCCCTGGCCAGGGATAGAGCCAGGGGTGGGGGGGGCCGCGCCATGGCGGCGCGGCCAGGCCAGAAGCGGCCACTGGAGGCTGGGCCCACACCCATGGCTGCGGGCAGCTAGGCCCCGGCCAGGCCCTGAATCCCCGGCCAGGGACATGGTTGCCGCGGCCGTGGGTGGCCAGCCGGGCCCCGGATCTCCGGCTGGGGATCCGGGGCCTGGCCACCCAAGGCCACGGCGGCCCCATCCCCAGGTGGGGATCGGGGACCTGGCCAGGCGTGGGTGCGGGCCCGGCCTCCTGCGGCCCCTTCTGGCCCGGCCACCCACCTGCCTTATCCCTGGCCAGGGGCGGCGCCTGCCGGGCAGCCAGCTGGGCCCCGGACCCCTGGCCAGGGCCGCTGCGGCCGCGGCAGATCCCCGGGCCAATTGGGCTGGAGATCCGGGGCACTGGCATTGGGACCCGGGGCATGTGCCCTGGGGTGCCCAGTGCCAGCAATGCCCCTGTTGTCAACTCAGCTGTTTGCCAGATTAGGTTTCTTTCTCAGCCAGATCTGCTCCGATCCCTCAGCCAGAGAAAAACACCTACAGGATCTCTACCAGACATTTCTGAAACTACAGTATCCACCTGAGGAAGTGAAAAAAACAGGTTGACAGAGCCAGACGGGTACCCAGGAGTCACTACAGGACAGACTCGAGAAAGAGACCAACAGAACACCACTAGCCATCACCTACAGCCCTGTGCTAAAATCCCTTCAAAACATCATTAAGGATCTACACCCTATCATAGAAGATGATCCCACAGCCTCTCAAGCCTTGGGAGACAGGCCAGTCCTTGCGTCCAGACGGTCCCCTAACGGACGCAAATACTCACCAGTAACCAAACACCATACAACAAGAACAGTAATCCAGGAACCCTATCCCTATGACAAACCCCATTGCTAACTCTGCCCACATACTGACTCCAGTGATACAATCACAGGCCCTAACCACATCAGCCACACCATTCACCTGCACATCAACTAATGTGATATATGCCATCATGTGCCACCAGTGCCCCGCTGCCATGTACATTGGCCAAACCTGGACTGTCCTTACGCAGAAGACTGAATGGGACATCAGAAATGGCAACATTCATAAACCAGTAGAAGAGCACTTCAGTCTCCCTGGGCTCATAGTAGTAGATTTGAAGGGTGCCATACTTCAACAAAAAACTTCAAAAACAGACTTCAATGTGAAACTGATTTGCAAACTTGACACAATCAGGTGGGGTCTGAATATGAACTTGGAATGGTTGTAATTTTTCCCTGTTCTCTCACACACACCTTCTAATCATCTGGTGTGAATGGGCCTCCTCTACCCTAACTGAATTGACTTTGCTAGCACTTGCCCTCCCCATTGTAATGCTTCTTTATCCTGGCATGTGTATATATACCTCTCAACTGTAATTTCCACGTTGTGCATCTGACAAACTAAGCTGGAGCCCGCAAAAGCTTATGCACAAAGATATTTGTTAGTCTTTAAAGTGCAACAGGACTCTTGTTGTTTTTGCTGTACACAGACTAACACGGCTACCCCTCTGGAATCTTTCTCCCTTGCATTGTAAATGATAAAGAGCCATTTTAAGGAGCCCAAGCCCTACGTGAGTGTGGCCCTTTGTTCCTTTCTGAAATAGTACTTGCTTCTTAAAGAAGCTGCAGATCAGTTGCCCAAAGAGAGGATGGGATGGCCTGCCTTGTATTTCTGTCTCTGCAATAATGTGTGAGCCAACAATAGACTCTCTGTTCTTTCAGCTGCTGATTAAATGCTTGGCTCATAAATACCAATGTTATATAACCTCCAAAATCAAGTAAGTAAATTGTGACCATATGGGAGGCTCTCTGTTTGGGAAGATTTCATTTTTTTCGAAGAAAAAACAGGCTTCTCATTTAGAGTCAGACTCCTTGTTTGTTATGCAGAAGTAGTTACTTAATCTCCTGTTTGTCTGTCTCCCTGGTTGCAATCTTCTCAGGGGACTGTGAAGTTAGTGTCTGATCTAAAGTCTTCCCATTTACTTTAGTGGGCTTTGGGTCATGTCCTGAGACCTCTGCTGTATCCCTTCATGCCCACTCAGTGGCACTAAATCTTGGGCCTCTTTTGTGCATTGGGACATTCACATGAGTCTAGGAGATGGGCAGTGAATATAATCAGCATGCAGCATGAAGGCTTTTTATCTTGGGCCTGATCCAAATAGGGCTCTGTATGCATAACCAGTCCCCATAATCCCACTTTCTCAATGCAAAAAGTAATTTCCCCTCTTTTAACCTTCTCACCTTCTCATCAGTTGTAATGCTTTACATACTCACTGTCTGAATTAAAGCTTATTGTTTGGTTTGCTGAAATAGACTAACTACCCACCCATCTGGAACAGTTTGAATGGACCTTGTGCCTCACCCTTCTCTGCATGTGTATATATACCTTACAATATCCTGCAGCTTCCATTTCATGCATCTGATGAAGTGAGATTGTGCTTGTGAAAACTCATGTGTTAAATAAATTTCTTAGTCTTTAAAAGTGCCGCAGAACTCCTTGTTTGTTCAGCAACAGGGGAGGAAAGCAATTAGAGGTAACAGAAAGCAGAACTGTTTACAAATGAGATTTGACTGAGAGTCAGGGTGACAGGAGTTGGAGAGAGAAGGCTCTCATGTCAGAAGTAGTGAGACTGTAAGAAAACCTGCTAGACGATGAGCAGTAGGAGTGAGGAATGAGAAGCGGCAAGGGTCTGAGTCCACACTGTCCTGCATCTTGTGTAGTCACCTGCAGAATGGATTTAAAGTTCACTGAGACAATTCACTTCATAATTTTTCTGTGAAAAAAAGTGTCATTAAAATTTTTTGTTTCTGAACTGGAAAAAAAAATATTTGGATTTTTAAAAAAATCATTGCGGGGGGGGGCAATAGGGAGTTTTTTCTTCATTTCCTATTTTGCCTTCCCTCCTCACTTTTACCAGTGGGGTTAGTGTTGGAGAAAATGGATCATAAAAAAGAAACAAAATGGAGAAAGAAGTTGGGGAAATGGAGTCTCCTCCATTCCTGTAGTATAAGGACGGTAATGAAAGAACAGCTGTCATGATGCTGGTTCTCAGTGAGTGGGCACAAGAAGCTATGCCAGGCTACGAAATGGTCACCCAAAATGGCCAGTGCTCTGCATCACAGCATTTAAGTCCTCGTTGCTCACTGCAATGGTCAGTGTGTTTGACGCAACTTGAAACCATTACCCAGCAGCCTATGCAGGCCTGAAAGCACGAATTTCAGGCTCTGCCATCTTGAGAATATTAGCCAAAAACAAAGTGATCCAAAAACCCGGAAAGGTCTGTGCTGTGTCTCTAGCACCGTGCTGGAGCAGAGGTCTTTGGCAAGTGAGGCTATGAGAGTGCAGTAAGTTAGGGGAGGGGTCTGACTTTGGCTTTTGCAAAGCCCACAGTACTTTCTTACCACTTATAAGGTAAGGGGAAGGGATGAGTTTTGGTGCACTTAGATACAGGAATGGAATACACAAGCATGAATGACAATAGGAAACTGCTATTGCTTTGGAGACGGGGTGAAATGATCAGTTTGTCAGAAGCTTATCACATAAGAATTAATATTAGGAAGCAGAATAAGATCCAAATGTCTCCCTTGTAAGTTCCACATCTTCAAATATCTGATGAAGTGGGATTCTTTCCCATAAAAGCTCATATAATAAATAAATGTTAGTCTTTACAAGTGCAACGGGACTCATGGTTTGTTGCCCTTGAGAGAGCGACTCTATTAGCATATTTCCAAAGGGATAGCCATGTTAGTCTAGTCCAGCAAAAAACCCAAGGAGTCATATGGCACTTAAAGACTAACAGATTTATTTTTCTCATGAGCTTTCGTGGGAGAAAATCCCACTTCGTCTCATTTGAAAAATAAATCTGTTCGTCTTTAAATGCCACACGACTCCTTGGGGTTTTTTTTTCTATTAGCATAGCCTGGGTGCTGACAATCAAACATGTGTTCTACCTGCTGTGTTACGCAAACATTTGTTTGGGTTTTTTGTTTCTTTTTTTCTTTTTGGTTTCAGCTTTTGTAAATGCATTTTGATTGCCAGTGAGTGGTGTAGCTGGACAGTCCTACACTGTGGCCAGCCATAGAAATGCATAGTTCCCCTACCACACTGATGTGCCTCAGACCTGCCTAGGGACCCCCAATAGAGAATTCAGTCTCTAGGCCGTTTAGTCCTCAGCCTGCCAGTGGTGATGGTGCTTTTTAAGCTGACACGCCTGTTTGCCCAGAACCAGAGTGAGTCCATCAAATTCACATCTTGGCGTATTTAGTATTTGTCCGTGTGAAAACCTGGCTAATGCAAAATCCACTCCCCCATGATCTCCCTCATCCATAAACAAATGTTTTCACTTTCTAGTCCCCAGAACCAAAGGTTCATTCAGAGAAAAGACACTAACTAGGCATATATACAGTAGCAGCTATTTGATGCTGCTGGGCAACTGGTCTGTTTGGCACATGGATCAATTATCTCTGCAAGATATTTAGGGCCTGACTATTTTAAGATAGATTTGACACAAAATTCCATATGCCTAATTTGTTAGTGCAAATTCTGTAATTGTGCACACCAACTGGAAAATTGTTTGCTCAAAAGATGATAAGCTAATGCTGCCCACATGCAATTATAGCGATTGCATGTGCAAATTTGTCACACAGTTATAAGCGCACATTGTCTGCAAATCTGCCCCACTATTTGTTTATAATAACAAAAAACACTTGGCAAGTTTATAAGGGGTAAAGATTCTCTGACTCTTAGTTACATCTGCTATAGCTGGTGTGATCATTTTGGTTCATAATGAAAGCTTTTCCCATTGGAAAAGCTTTAGTTCATGACACAAGGTTTTCCCATTGGATCATTTTGGTTCACAATACAAGCTTAGCCGTTTTTCCATTGAATCTCTGTGAGAAATCTGCACTAGCACCAGCTGCTGTAGATTAATTACACAATTGTTAGTGAAATGTTTCCTGTAAATGTCCATGTCATTTACCACAGAGAAAATCCATGTTCTGAAAGCAGGAATGGTGTGAAAAGTATGCGTCAGGAGTGGGAAGGGCTGCAAGACTAACTTACCAGCAGTGTTGGAGGGGGGTCCCTGTGGCAGATGCCCTGGCCCAGCTCCCCCCACCCACCCACTAGGAGGCAGGGATTTCCCTAACATCCCTCTACACCCCACTGACTTTCCCAACACCCCCCTAGTCACAGTGTTGTACCAATTTAGTGAGCCCCCCTACACCCCACCTAATTTCAAGTGCTGGGGAGAATACTGCCAGGCAGTTACACCCATTGCAGCTCTCAAAATATTTGGTTATTGAAACAAACAGTCCTGAGGCACTTTTTAAAGACTAACAGATTTACTTATTACATGACCTTTTGTGGGAGAAAATCACACTTCCTTAGATGCTTTGAAATGGGATTTTCTCCCACAAAAGCTCATGTGATAAATAAATGTGTTGGTCTTTAAGTACCATAGGACTCCTTGTTTGTTTTGCTGAACTAGACTGACACAGGCACCTCTTTGGAACTTGATTATTGAAGGAATTTTAAATAGTGGCTCTTCTTATCTTTTGGCTTGCTGACTAGGCCTTGGCTCGCCAGGCCCCAGTTGGTTGGTAGTACATTCTGCCTGATAGTTTGACTGGCCCATGGTTTGGCCTTACATTTTATTCTCTTTTCTCTTCTCAGATGAGTAACAAACGGTCGAATAGCTTCCGCCAAGCCATTCTGCAGGGGAATAGGCGGCTGTGCAGCAAGGCACTGCTGGAGGAGACGGGACTAAGCCTGTCCCAGCGGCTAATTCGACACGTTGCGTACGAAACCCTGCCACGTGAGATAGACCGGAAGTGGTACTATGACAGCTACACATGCTGTCCTCCTCCCTGGTTCATGATTGTCATCACCATTGTAGAGGCAGGTGTCCTGCACCACTCCTGAAAGCACCTCCCAGAGCACGAGCAAGTGTGGGAAAGGTTTTTACCCCATGCAGACAGGCCAAGGTTCTGCCAATGCAACTGCCTCTCTTGAGAACAGATTGCCATTGGAGTCACACTCTGTGCTGGTTTGGTGATCTGCCTGGATATGGAGTCGAGTAAAACCAAGCACATTCACTTCCACGTTTAAATTGGAGATATGGAACTGAGCTTTCCCAAAGTGGGAGTATTTGGGCATTCATCCGCTGCTTCCCACTGCACAATCTTCTGGGGTGGGAGCTCATTATGGCCGTAACGTTCTGCTTATGTTACTGTAGTTGTCAGTGGGCCATTGCACTGAGGTCCAGTCATCTGGCAGATGCACCTAAAACCGCTCGAGTCTTTGGTTCAAATCCCCTTTAGCCTTTGAGCTAGATAAATTTGTGCTCTCTGCAGTTTACTTTCCTGGGAATCTTGCAGAGCCCATACAAAGCAAGGTTCTGCATGAAGGCTAAGGACTTTTTGCCTTGTTATTCTTCAGTAAAACATTGTCCCCACTCCTCAGCATGTGGTGTGCCTGTTTCCTCGCTTCCCTGATCATGATGGCTGCATTTCAGTGGTACCGTCCAGATGTGTATGGGGTTGTTTTTAGCAAAAGGCTATACGCAGATATTAAATGTTGTTTGAGGGGCTTTTTTTGTTTTGATGCGTCTTTGTTGGAGTTTGTTGTCATAGTCAGGGGATACAATTGTGTAAGCTGGAAGTTGGATTATAGTTTATTTCTGTGGGAGGATGATGTTCATTAACTGAGGAATCTCCCCAATTTCCTAGGTTGCCTTTTTTCTTTACAACGGAGTGGTATTGGACCGATATGTGCTGCAAGTCACTCACCCTTTATACCTGAAGAACTCATTAGTGTATCACCCTCAGCTCCGGGCTCAGGCTTGGAGGTACCTAACCTACATATTCATGCATGCAGGGTGAGTACTTAACGCATTTCAGATGTTCCCCACAGCTAAGTTTCCAGAGAGAGAGAGATTGACTTGAAATAGTTCAGAACTGGATTTTAGAAAAAAGACTTTTCAGTTGCAAACGATCATTATATGAAGTGTAACAGGTTGCAGGCTGTTGAGGGACATGGATGGTGTTCAGATGGGGTACCTACAGGATAGGTGAAGCTTGTCTCTCAGTCCTGAATCAGTGACTCCTATGTACATATCTGGGGCCATGTAACTCCATGCTTCTACAACAGTTCCTCTGTCCCCTTTCCCCAAGTACAAATGGTTGGATAGTGGGTCAGAAATCTGCAAACATGTAGCTGAATTTTATGAGTTTGCCACATTTGGCTGGAAGATGAAATCTGATTGTATGGCTAAAAGGCTGGACTTGGATTCAAGAAGCTTGTGTTCTAGTCCTGACTGCCGCAGGTGTCCTGTTGAGCTTAGGCAAGTTACTTAATCCCTCTATACCTCTAATATATAATTACTTAATAATATTTTCCTTTCTTATCTTTTTGTGTTATTCTGGCAGCTAGAGGCCCAAGTTGAGACTGGAGTCCCGTTTTGCTAGGCACTGTGCAAACACACAGTAGGAGACAGGTCTTGTCCTGAAGAGGCAATAAGGCAGAAAGACCATCAGAGATGCAACAGAATGAAGTGACTCACTCTCTGCAGCCCAGCTCAGGGAACTGAATCCAAGTTTTATGTATCCCTTCCCACCCAGTGTCCTGTTCACTGGGCAACACTTCCCTGCCAGGTTTTTATGAGGCTTGCTTAACTGATGCTTGTAAAGTCCATACTGATGAGCACCTCAGAGAAGCTTGTAAACAACTGAAATGGCCATGCTCCTTTTGTGTGTCTGCACTATCTTTGCAAATGTCTGGGTAGATAATTTGTGGTTTTTCCCTAAATTTTTCATTGGAAAAATCACAATGACAGTCTTTTCTCTGCAATAGATTATCATTTGACTTTAAGTGAAAGATTAGATTTCCATCTATCAGTGGTGCCTATTAAAATGCTAAAAAGATCCACCTGATGTTCCTAATTTGCCAGTGAATAGCTTCCTAAACATGTCTTTCCTCAGCTCAGAACTGGTCTTGTGTATAAGAGCCCTCCCAGATATTTCAAGTAAAGTTAAGTTTCTGAGGCATTCAAATGAAGATGGTGGAAAACTGGCCTTATAATGGAAAGTTGCTTCTCAACCTCAGCTATCGAGTGTCAACTCACTTGGGAAAAGCTGAGTTTTTTACCTCAGTATAACTAATGCCCTTGATGAGCAGTCCTGAGGCAAAAACTGAAACAAGGTTTCTGCTATTGGTGTTACAGCTCTGCAGCCATGCTGCTGCAGCACCATAGTGTGGACACTTATATTGACAGCAAATTAATTCACCCCTCAGAGGCAGTAGCTAGGGAATGGTAGGTTACTTACCAGTAAACATCCTTCTTTGAGATGGGCTGCTCAGATTCATTCAGTATTAGGTGTCTACGTGCCACAGCGCACGACTGGCCGGAACTTCTTTTAGCCATAGCCTGTCAGGACAGGGCTGGCAGCCACCACCCCCTGGCCATATGTAAAGCCCCAGCCCTGCTCCTCCCCAGTTCCCATTAATCGCTAACTCTGAGTAGCAGGGATGGCAGGAGGGGACTGAGTGAATCCGAGCAGCCCATCTCGAAGAAGGACGTTTACTGTTAAGTAACCTATGGTTCTTCTTCGAGCGCTGCTCGGATACATTCAGTATTAGGTGGCTGCTAGCCGTACTGTGGAAGATGGGCGGAGTTAGACTTTATCCGCCATCAGCACGGCTACCCACAAACGGCACAACCCCCAAACTGGGTGAAGAAGCAGTGGGCCACTAGGCACATGCCTACGGACACACCACCAAGTTCAAGATCCTCAGGTGGAGGCATGCATGAGAGTGCCGAGGAGTTGTTTGCCACTTTGTCAGGGGGACTATAAGCCTAACAGGGGCAGTCCCCAGTTCATTGTTGGGGAATTGCTATATCATAATAGCAAGAAGAACCTTGTCACCAGCAAGACCATTTAGTGTAGGATGGTTGCCCCTTCCCAGAAGAATCGACTCCTGAGAGAGGCAGTCGAGATCCAGGACAACAGATCCCCACAGCTGCAGGTGAAGGGCAAGGGTGGAATAATTGCTGCCCTTGCCACCTCAACCCCAAAAGGGGGAGGTTAGTTGGGTTAAGTACTAACCAAGACTTGGGCAGGGAGCACATTGCCCCTTGGCCAAACAGGAGATAGGCAAGAGGCCTTCTCCATAGGCGTACTGGCAGATGCCACGGGTAGGGTTGATAAGGGGCGCCCTAACGGAGGTGTCCCAGCTCCATATGGAAGCTAACACAGGAAGAGGGGTACGAGGAAGGAATGGGTGTGGACCCCTACCCCTCTATCTGTTGATGCATGGGGATGAAGGACCTGGAGGGAGGGCCGAAGAAATAAGTCCTAGAAGCTTGGCAGACCCACCTCTGGCGCCCGGAAACGTCAGAGACACTCCTTCAGGGAGGTTGTCATAAATGGAGATGTTGACATCTCAGAATGGCCCTTCCTTAGAGGTAACCCTTAAGCAGGTTATTGTAGTAAAAAGAGAGCCTTAGGAACACTCATCCTAGTATCAGGAGAGAAACTCGGAGAAAAGTGATTGAATTCCCCATGTTAGCTTGTCCCCAACCAAAAAAGGGGGGCAATGACCTGAGGTAGGGGTGACGAAAACATCATGGGGTTCTGGTGGCCGGGAGGGCTTACGCAACTTCAGCACTTGGTGCACATTTCTGTCCCCTGCCCCTGTACTCTACTCTTCTGGTATGCGGACTCACGTAGGGAGAGGTGTGCCGAATCAAGGGAAGGGGTGTCTGGCCATCTCTGTAGATGGGTCAGGTCTACCTCAAAGGGCTCCAGAATCAGAGTGTTGGAAAGGGCATGCAGCTCAGAAGGCATTCTCATCTCTCACTTCTATGGAGAGGCAGTCAACCTTCATAATGCAGCTGAATGACTCATTCTAGTGGCGGGTGCAGGTGTTGGATCCTGCTACAAAGGGCCAACTACGAGGGACCTTGCATAGGTCCTGATGAGGAGAATGGTGACACCTTAGGCAAGACACAAGTTGGACGTGGTATGCAACTCCTGCTCCAAGGGAAGGAGTCTTATTGGTGCGCCACCCCACGTATTGGAAGGGTTAAGGCTTGGGCAGGTCTCTGTTGGGAGGAGGGAAGGATCATGGGAAGAGGAGAAAAGTATAAGACAACCCTTACTTAGGGAAGACAAGAGAGAACTGCTCTGTCCTTTAAGGAACACAGAGGGGCAAGAGGGAATGTTGTGAAAAACGTCACCCATAAGGCATCAGGCTTTCCAGTCCATTAAGGACTGTAAGCTTCCTTGGGCCAGAGTTCTGCAGGGGAACTACCCTGAACTGGAAACCACAGGTCCTCAAATGGCTCACTCAGATGTACGAGTGCCGTTGGTGGTTAGGAGTTCTATCCCCTACTAGCTCCCTTGGTAGCAATTCTAGGGAGGAGAGGGGTGCAATAGAGAGGTCAGGGCAGCTCCTAGACGGCTGTCTAGAGCTTACAGGGGAAGCGACCCTTGTCTGGTAGAGGGAGGCACCAGAGCAGAGGGGGTTCCAGTCAACAGCTAAAGTGGGGTCCACTCATGGGCAGAAGAACCAATGTAAAGTGGTGAAGGTCCTTGGGAAGGAGGGGTAGAGGCTGAAAAGGCAAAAACCCTACAGTGAGACTCGAGGATCTCACAGGCAAAAGCCTAATACGAGTCTGAAGAGTATGGCCCCGATATAAAGGGGGCACTGCCTGGGGTGGGTAGAAGATAGAGGGCAAAGGGGGATGAGCCTGCCCTCTTACCTGTCACCTAGGGGGTGGGGTGCATCTTCCCGCAATAGCTTCCCCCTGATCCATTGCAAACTGACATGGATGAGGAGTGCTCTCGGGGTAGTGACATGGGAGGGTCCCCTTTCAGTGTGCCTGACTGGGAAGGAGTTGCCAAAGTGTAGGCATCCTTCCCTTGACCCAGAGGGCTATAGGGTTTTTTTTGTTTTGTTTTTTTGCGGGGCATGATGTGCCCGCTTCGCATACCGCTGTGACCTCCAGGTTCCCACTGAGGCTCCAAGGCGTATGCATCTGGAAGCAAGTGCGTATGAGGAGAATTCTCCGGTGGCCAAGCCCTTACGTGACCCAAAGGGTATTGGAAGGGAAGAGGGAGGCACATTGTTCCCAGAGAGGAGGGAGAGGTGTCCCGAGGCTGATTGTGAGGGGGCGTTTAGCGAAAGCGTTTGGGTTTCTGCTCTGAAGTTCAAGGGTTCTTATGGAGGGAGAGCGACCCTGTTGGGGTTGATCACCTATAATGAGGCAAGGGGACCAACCTCCTGTAGTCCAAAGGCTCCTGAAGATAGCCATTTCATTTGTGTGTGTGTATGTGTGTGTGTGTGTGGGGGGTACAACAAGGATCCTTCCCCCATGCACTGAAGGGGTCGTAGTAGATTGGGGATGTTGAGGTACCTGGGGAGTGAGTGTACCCAGGACTCTGAGTGCCGACCTCTGTACATAGATGTCATGGATCATGGAGTCAGTGGACAGGTAAAGAGAAAGAGACTACCCCTCTAAAGGGAAGTCTAATATGGCCTACTGTAAGTCCTGGGAGAGGTCAAGATCCTGAAGCCGGGCTGCCTGGCGCGTAACCACGGCCCTAGCAATGCTGCGGGTAGCTGTGTTTGAGGCATCGAGAGCCACTATAAAGGCATGGTGAGATGCCAGGGCACCTTCCTTGACGAAGGCATTCAAATTTCCCAAGTATTCTTGTGGGAGGAGGCTGCTGAAACTCCTCATAGAATTTCAGAGGTCTGGGGAATCTTTTTACCATGGCCTTGTGGCCAGGATCCCTCAGCTAAAAAGCTGAAAACTGAGTAGGTTTTTTTTTTTTTTTTAGCCAGGAGGTCAAACCTGGGACTCCTAGGGGACCCCGAGTGAATCAGTAGGCTCAGCCAGCGTGTCCCAGCAATGTCATGGGCACGAGTATGGGGCGGGGGGGGGACGGAATATAATGGTGGCCTGAGAGGTTTGAATCCCAGGTCAAATAGGGGGTTGTAGGTTCCCTCGAGGGGTATGACCCTGACGTAGGCTGAAGGTATTCAAGTGTGGTAGGGTCTCTTCTGTAAGGTCCTGGTCCCTTGTAATTGGGAGGAGGGACAACCCCGGTACTGGGGTGCCCTCACTGGGGCCACGGCACCGAGTAGGGATTCCCCTTGCAGGCCCTCAGTAGGAGGTAGCCGGTTTCAAGTGCTGTGCTGGGAAGAACCGGTGCTGTGGACCCTTCAGTAAGGGGCTGGGCCTGAGGAATGCACTTCAGATCTCTTGCAGTGCCAAGGCAATGTTGTTGGGCCTGTAGGCACTGGAGCCCGTAGCCGCGCAGTGGCATAGGCCCAAGTAATGAGCGTCACCCCCTGGTGCTGGGTAAAGTGGAGGAAGGAAGAAGACGGACTTACCACTTGTTTCGGCAGCCTGCGGTGTATTCAGGGGCCGGAGGGCTTCTGTCACTTCAAAGGCCTCCGGCATGGCTGGCACCATGATAGGCTCCTTGCACTCACCCTGAGGGGAAGTGCCAGACACGGTGCCGGCACTTGGTGCCGGAGTTGGTCCCGAGCATGCTTACCTGGATTCTGCTGGGGAGTGGCATCAAGAGACTCCATGCCAACTGAGCACACGGTGCCAGGTTAGAGGCTGATCGCGGCTGTATTTATAGCTGGAGAGCGGTGCCGGAATGGCTTCGGTGCTGACCGAGCACACGATGCTGATTTAGAGGCCAATCACGGCTGTATTCATAGCCGGAGAGTGGCACTGGAACGGCTTCGGTGCCGACCAAGCACACGGTGCCAAGTTGGAGGCTGATCGCGGCTGTACTCATAGCCGGAGAGCGGCCCCAAGAGGGCTCCGGTGCTGACCAAGAACGCGGTGCTGGATCTGGTTGCGGCATTTCCTCAGAGCCGGAGGTTGGTGAGTGGAGCCAGCGAATTCCTGGTTTCAGCTGCGGGCCCGTTCCCGGGCGTGCTATGCAGCCTTCGCTCCCTGCTGAGTCCTTCGCTTAAGACCTGCAAATATAGCATAATACACCCGGTGAAGCTCACACGGGCATTAAGAAACCCTCCCAACGTGTTCGGGTTTCTGTTGGAGGGACATGGTGGGAGCGCCGGTGAAGTCTGCAGGCAGATCTTCCAGTGAAAATACACGTAAAACGAAACAAAGAGACAGGCCCTTGCATAAAGCAAGAACAGGCTGTTCCGTGACTGTCACTGAGGGCGGGAAAAAAGGAACTGGGGAGGAGCAGAGCTGGGGCCATATATATGGCCAGGGGGCAGTGGCTGCCAGCCCTGTCCTGACAGGCTAGGGCTAAAAGAAGTTCCGGCCAGTCGTGCGCTGTGGCACGTAGACACCTAATACTGAATGTATCCGAGCAGCGCTCAAAGAAGAATTTTTCTGTCTACCTAGTGGCATCAAAGGTGGCAGTTAGTCAGCTTATTTATGTTGCCCTGTGCTGTGAATTTTTCACACTCCTAAGCAATGTAACATACATTTTCAGTGTAGGCCTGGCCACAGTGAAGATTAGGCACTGTGGTTTTATTGTGTTAAGTTAAACTTGCTGAAGGCAGAGGTATAGGGCTGGTCTTGCCCTTGCCAAGCTTTCCTAACAACAATAAACCAAAAGAGCCTCGTTTTCACTATTTTTTTAACCTCAGGATAGCTTGTGCATGAATTACCTTCAGGTAGAAATACAACTTTTTGACAGTAAACAGATCTAACCTTCCTAATGTGTACTTGTATATACACACACGTGCATATGTGTTATATAGCTTGTCGATCCGTTAAAATAGCAAACTGCTTTGGGATCCATTTGAATGACAGGTAAGATTAATAATTGGTGTTTAAGGTAATTTCTTTATGATTTGCAACATGGTTGTCTAATCTATGAAATGTTACTACTTCACAAGCTGCACTCAGATGTTAGCCACACACATTGCTTGAAAAGTTTGCCATGCTCTTTATTTACCAAGTTTACTTCCCAAGAGTGGCTGGTTTCTGCAAGGCAATAGTGAAGACAGTATCTCACCTTTTGTAAATATTTGAGATTTATCATAGAGAACCTCATCATTTTTGCAGTGAATTCTGAATCATGTAGATTAATAACCATCAAAATCCCACTGCCCTGTTTGAATAATAAACCCTGTAGAATTTTTGGGGAGGCAGTAACATTCACAGTTAGTTGGTTAAATGTTGACTTATCTGTATTAAGTTCCTTTCACATCAGGAGAATACATAAATCCTGAAATGGTAATAATCTTTTTACTGAGAGTCCATTATTCTCATCACATTTTCAAAGGGCAGGCTAATACAGTGGTGTGGAATCTATTGTTGTTATACTTCCCGCTGAGACTTTAACAGGGTAATTTGCATTCCCTGATTTACGGCACTCATCTACTTTATTTTTTAAAGTGAAAGTGACAGTCTGAAGGTGCTGAAGGAGAAGGCAGTTGCTAAGACCAGCTGGTTGCGTTGCTAGAAAGTTTTTTAAGAAATGCACCGTTTTTCTGTCTCAGTCCCGATGGAAAGAGTTTTATAAAAAGCCGTGAAAGGCAGGCCACAGCTGTAAATTTTGCCCTTCTGCTTTCGTGCAAAGCAGACGATGGTTATCTGGGGCCCACCTACTTGTAACGCCGCTGCCGTAACTAATGACTTGCCTTGATTCTCAGCTCTATTTGTTTGGGTCTGGAGAAGGCTAATAGATCAGTTATGCTGTCATTTCAAGAATGACGCATTCAGAGCTGGAGAAAGCTAATTATGTTTTATGGGTGCTTATGGACTAGGAACCTCTCATGCTCTTAGCTAGAGGGGAAGGTGGCATGAATGGGCTCAGTCCTGGAGACATTTTAAAGAACAGGCATGAATTAGGTCCACTGAAATAGCTTCTAGAGCTCTTAAGCAGAATAAACGTTGCCTGGCTCCTGCATAACCTACCTTTCTTCAAGGAGGGCAGTTGTTTAATTTGAAAATGTTGGACCCCCTCTCCCTTGTGGTTACCAAATGTTGCCTGAAATCTTTGCTTTTCCTTCTCTGCAAAGGCAGTTAGGTGTTTTGAATCATTCCTGTGATCTCTGTTTGACTTTCGCTGGTTGTTCCTGATTAAGCGCCTGAGCCCTGTGTGTGTGCATGAACAGAATGGACACAGTCAGTTAGGTCACATCAATGTCCAGTAGCAACACGCTGCAAAGCGCACCTCGGGGGGGGGGGGGGTCTGACGAAGTGGGATTTTCTCCCATGAAAGCTCATGAGATAAGTAAATTTGTTATTCTTTAAGTGCCACAGGACCAGGAGCATTGCTGGCTAAGAGTCGTGGCCCGGGCCCACTGCTGCCCCCCACAACCCTGATCCTTCTCTGGGACCTCATCTGGCCCCAGCTGCTGCCATTTGCTGGCAGCAACGGGCTGTATCTGGCTCCAGGCTTGCTGGCAAGCATCAGTTTTCGGCTCTGGCTCCGAGCCTCCTGCAGCTTGCCAGTAAGTGGCCCAGAGATGGAGACCCCTTCCACGGTGCTGCTGGCCAGGCATAGCAGGCAGGAGATGCAGGGCCTGCGCACTGCTGGACCCAGCACAGTGACACCCCTGCACAGATGTCCTAGCTTGATTTGCAGAACTAAACCCCTTTGGAACTATTAAAACCAATTACCTTTAAAGACAGTTTTGTGCTTTACAGTATGACATCTAGTGCTTCGTCCAACCTTAGTTTTAAAATGTGCCAAAGGATGAAGCTTCCACCATGTGCGCAGGGAGAATATCCTACAGCCTTACCAGCAGGAAGGTTTCCTAATATTTAAGTTGGGCAAGCCACAATACTAACAGGAGGAAAGACCTAAAGAGTGAAATATACATAGCCCAAGATAAGTGATAACTAAAGCATTGAGAACACGATAACTGCACATTTGGATGGTGAGAGCACCAAGGAAGAAGAGGAGGAGCATAAGGCATATATTGTCTTGTTGAAGCACTTAGGGATCCTTTGCAGAGGCGGCTTTTGGGGAAAGCGAAGCAGGCAGCTGCCTAGGGCCCCCCAGCAGTAAGGGGGGTCCCATAGCAGTCACCCGCTCCTCCTATCCTTGCTCCCCTGGGGGAGCAGGGGCGCTGCAGACTGTCAGGGCTGGTGGCTGCTCCGCCCGCCTGCCTGCCCAGCCTCCCCACAACAAGTGCAGAGCAGCCAGCCCAGCCCACCCGTGGCTGGCCATGGCTCCCCACAAGGTAGAGAAGGCCAGTGCTGAGCTGTGGCGTGCAGGCACGGGGCCCTGGAGCACCTGCTCCAAAGAGTTTGGGCCACTTCACCCCCCAGGTCCCCTCCCCAGGCCCTGGATCAGGCCCGGGGCAGTGGGGGCCGAAGTAGCCCAAACTCTTTGGAGCGGGCACTCCAGGGCCCCGCCCCCACACGTCACAGCTCAGCGCCGGCCCTCTCCACCCCCTGGGGAGGCGCGGTCGTCAAAGGGTGGGGTGGGCTGGCTGCTCCGCACTCACTACAGGGAGGCCGGGTGGGCAGGTGGGCAGAGAAGCCTCTGGCCCCCATGGTCTGTGCCCCCCCCTGCGGGAGTTGGAAGCAGGGGCATCGCTGGCGCTGGGCTTGCCGGGGCATGTGCTCCGAACCCCAGTGCCAGTGCCCCGGATCTCCGGCCCAATCACGCCAGAGATCCGGGGCCCAGCCACCGGTGGCCGTGGCGGCCCCATCCCTGGCCAGGGATCCGGGGCCTGGCCACCTGTGGCGGTGCCTGGCCCTGTCCCCAGCCAGGGGGCGGGGCCTGTAGGCTGGGGACAGGGCCTGCCAGCTGGGGGCGGGGCCTGGGCTCGTGCCCCGGTTCCATCACCCAGCCAGAGACACTCCTGGTTGGAAGGCGGGGCGGTTACAGCGGCAGGGGGGAATGGGGCCCCAGGGAGGGTGGCAATGGGGGCCTATAAGGGCCCCCACCTAGGGCCCCCACCTAGGGCCCCCAATTGCCAAAGGCTGCCTCTGATCCTTTAATAGCAAAGGGGTTGTGTAAATACTTGCACCATGCTTTGAAAAATAAAAAGTGATGTTTATGTGCCAATTTGTTGTTTATTAGACACAAGACCTTTGCTGTTCTAAACTCAGGGCCAAACATACCAGAATTCTACAGCATTGGTGTCCTATTTTTCACAGATGCATCTGCTTGGGATTCATGCTTTCCTTCAGGATCCCACACAGGATGGCACTTGTTAGCATGCACAGTGGGGATTGTGAACAGCCCGGAGCTGCATAGGCAGCCTTGATGCTGGGCTCTGCACTGTGGGAGGGAGTTTCACAAACACTCAGCATGGGCTATCTATGTTTCTACTTCAGCCAGTCGGAGTTTTACACATTGACTCTAGCAAGAGCAGAATTAGGCAACAGTGAGGACTTTAGAAAATCCCTCCTTGCACTTGATATATTCCTTCCATGAAGCCAGCCTATGTCAGCCAAACGTAGACTCTCTTCATCTTTTTTCTGCTTCTGCTGGTCAGACAGGAATAAGCCCCAGACCTTAGGACACAGGTGTGTGGTGAGATAGGGCCTGCTGGCAGGAATCCAGAAGCAGAACGGTGTATCAGAAAGATGGAACAGGAGCTGTCTTAGCGAAAAAGTGTGAGTAACCTGGAATTGCTTTGAAACTCACATTTTAAATGGACACAGAGAGAGGGAGGGCAATGATAAAGTGGTTAAAGCAGATTTCTGGGCTCTTGTCTGGCTCCATCACTGTCTTTCTGTATCTGCTGCAAGTCACTTACCTCCTTTCTGTTGTTTTACCCACCTGTGAAAAAGGGTGTAATCAGAGTGTTGGGAGGCTCACTCAATGTTTGTAAAGAGCTTTGAGGTCTTTGGCTGAAACAACCTAATGACTTCAAAGGACAGAATCCTAGGACTGGAAGGGACCTTGACAGGTCAATCAAGTCGAGTCCCCTGCAGGACTAACCATTATTTAGACCAGGAGTGGCCAAACTTACAGAACTCAAGAGCCACACAAGTTGATTATTAAACTTTCAAGAGCTGCACTGAGGCATCTAGCCATATACTTTTACCTGCTAAATTGATTTGCTGACGTTCTTTTGCGAGCCACACTTCTTCACTCAAGAGCCACAGGTGGCTCCCGAGCCAGTTTGGCCACGCCTGATTTAGACCATTCCTGGTTGGTGTTTGTCTAATCTGGTCCTAAAAATCTCCAATGACAGAGATTCCACAACCTCCGTAGGCAATTTATTTCAGCGCTCAACTACACTGACAGGATGTTTTTCCTAATGTCCAACTGAACACACCCTTGCTGCAATTTAATGCTACTGCTTCTTGGCATATCCTTAGAGATTAATGAGAACAATTTATTTCCCCCCCTCCTTGCAACAAACTTTTATGTACTTAAAATTGTTATTATGTCTTCCCTCAGTCTTCTCTTCTCCAGACTAAACAAACTCAGTTTTTTTTATCTTCCCTCATAAGTCATTTTCTAGACTTTTAATCATTTTTGTTGCTCTTCTCTGGACTTTCTGCAGTTTGATGCCACCTTTCCTAAAATGTCATGTCCAGAACTGGACTCAGTACTCCAGCTGAGATCAAATCAGTGTGGAGTAGAGCAGAAGAATCACTTCTCTTGTCTTAGTTATCAAACTCCTGTTAATACATCCCAGAACATTATTTGTTTTTGTTGCAACAGCATTACACTGTTGACTCATATTTAGCTTGTGATCCACTATGACTCCCACATCCCCATTTGTAGTACTCTTTCCTAGGCAGTCATTTCCTTTTTTTGTATGTTTGCAACTGATTGATTGCTCCTTCCCTTGCGGAGTGCTTTGCCTTCGTTCTTACTGAATTTCATCCTATTTCCTTCAGACCATTTTACTGTTTTTTCGAGATGATTTTGAATTTTAATCCTATTTTCCAAAGCACTTTGCAACCCCTCCCAGCTTGGACGATTAGCAGTAATACCAACAGGGCCATCCCTAGGAGGGTGCAGGGCTCCAGGCGAATTGCCTTCTGCAGGGCCCTCACCTAACCCCTCCCCAGTACTGGGGGGGGTGGGGCCAGCCAGCCCAGGCTGTCCCATGCCAGGGACAGAGCAAGCTGGTGAAAAACAGCAGCCCAATTCAACGCTGCTGGTCTTCCCCAACACACACACACACACACACACACACACGTGTGCTGCTTTTGGCTCTGTGCCCAAGTAGTGGGGAGAGGGCAGGAGGCAGTGAGGCCAGGGGGTAGTGATATGGGCCCCACGCTGCCTCCCACCACCTCCCCACTGTTCCAGCACAGAGCCAAAAGCAGCATGCGTGGCTGGGGGGGGGGTACTGCTCTCCCCGCCCCCCGGCTGCAGCACAGGCCCAATGCTGCAGGCGCTATGTCCCATGTGGCACTAAGCCCGATCCTGCCTCCAGCTGGCCCTGCAGGGCCCTGGGCAGCTGCCCCTCTCGCCCTATCCCAAGGGCGGCCCTGAATATCAATGAGTGATGGTATTCTCTCAACATCTTGGCTATGAGTTCTATGATTGCAGTACCCATGCTTTCCTCTAGCATTGCTGTTTATTTCCATGCAGAATCTATTTCTAATTTTATACATGCGTCAGTAGCATCAATTGTTCCTTGTCAATTGTGAGGACTACACTGAATGTGATTTCACTTAAAGGTGAAATCATTTCATAGCATCTGCTTAGTATGATAAAAATGTTTCCAGGCAGGATATTTTACTCACTGTCTTTTTATCAGTAATACCTGTGCCAGCAGTTTGATCTTTTCAGAGTACAACTTGGCCTCGGAAATGGAGAAATTCCATTATACAGATTAAAATACTATATCAAATACACTTCCAAATGGATTTGATTTTGGGGAACCTGGGCAGTAGAAGGACATCAGGAATCTTCATCTCAGTTCCATTTCTAGCCTCTGAATCAAAAACAGTATTCACTTAACCATCTTTATCAGACATTGATTTGGTGGATCAGGGCGTAGCGAACAGCCCATGCCTCTACATTCCTGCTATGTGCATTGGATTGATTAACACATTTTTTCCTGTGTTATATATTCCTTTGAGACCATGCTTTGTTGAGATTCATACAGTAATGAGTGTAGGCATTCTCAAACTTTTTATGGTGGAAACCCTTTTGAAAATATTTCAGCCCATGTCCAATCTCTCCAAAAGTGATGGCTCCCCCCCCCCCATGCCATGTTACCCTTAGTAACATGTGCAGGAGCTGACAACTCATGAGCCTTCATCATAACCTTGCAATGACCCCTTGAGAGGTCATGACCCCCAGTTTGAGAACCCTAGACAATAAGTGAGGCACTCCTAAATCAGCAGACTTCTTGTCAATCAATTACCGAAGCTATCAAGAGGGTGAAGTGTCTTCTTGTAACAATATTGGCCCTTGTAACATAGACGGTGAAGGGGATTTGGTGTCGTCTTGGGAGAAGATGGAATTCTTATGAAATGGTTTGGTGGTCTCAGAGAGAGCACCTCTTCCTGTGTAGAATTAGCCCACATAACCTGGGAATTATCTGTAATGTTCTTTTGGAACAATAAAAATTTAGCATTATAACATCCACCTGCAAAATCCACAGCGCAATCCACCACCATGGTACCCTTCATTAGTATGTGACTGGGGAGGGTGAGCTCTATCCATCACGACTGAACTCTACTGGATGAAGTCAGATCCGTTCCATTTCATGCACCTACATTGTCCTCTAGTGGCTGTAGCCTACAAAGGCTAAAACTCCCAAATTCTAGTTCAGCTAGTGGTGAATCTTCAGTAGGCATTCAGCTGTATTTAATTTTCACTGTAGGGGAGTTCGGAGCTGTGGATTCATGCAAAACCTATGCTCAGGGTTAGCAACTCATTTCTCCAAATACAGGTATCAGAGCATGCAATATGAATATTAATGATAAAATAGTTGGTCAGTGGCTTAAAAAATGCATGGAAATTGCATAGACTGAGCCAAGAAATTCTGTGATTAAAACCTAGATTGTGGCTCACTTCCAAGACTTTGTTACATTGTGGAAAACAAGGGGAAAACACAGTTAAAAAAGAACACAGCTAATGTTATTTTTCTTTGCCCCAGGATAGAACACCTTGGACTCAACGTTGTTCTTCAGCTTCTGGTTGGGGTTCCCCTTGAAATGGTGCATGGAGCTGCAAGGATTGGTTTTGTCTACATTGCTGGAGTCATAGCAGGTAAGTGATGTGTCTGACTCCAGATGAATGCTGGAAGTACCAGTTAATTTTTTCAAAGGTTTGCATGTTTATGGTATGGGAGGAACAGTGCCCATTATTGACCTTTCTTGGGCAGGAGTTCTTCGCTTTCTGCCCAAAGACCATGCCTGGGATGATGCTGGCCATTGTAATTCTAGCATTAAGGTTACCACACATGGAACATGGATCCATTGGTGCTATACAGTCCGCCTTGCAAATAGCATGTGTAGGATGCATTATTTTGGGAATGACCTTGTGTGATGGCAGTTAAGTGCTGATGTGGGCAGCAAATAGTAAAGTGCCCCTTTGTCTCTGTCATGTCAGTTCTTTCATCACCCAGTAGGGTGACCAGATAGCAAGGGTGAAAAACTGGAATGGCTTGGGGGGGGGGGGGGGGACGCCCCTTATAAAAGGAACCCCCCCCCCATATATTAGGACTGCCTCTATAAAATTGGCAAGGAGTCTGATGGCACTTTTAAAGACTAACAAATTCATTTATCGCATGAGCTTTCGTGGGAGAGTGACAAAGTGGGATTCTCTCCCACAAAAGCTCATGCAATTAAATAAATTTGTTAATCTTTATAAGTGCCACCAGGCTCTTTGTTTGTTTTGCTGAACTAGACAAACATGGCGATCCCTTTGGAACACTATAAAGTTGGGACATCTGGTAACCCTAGCAGCATGGAAGACTTAATTTTAGCTCTTCATTTGCCTCTGAGGTGCATGCATTTCTGCTGCAAAAAATGTAGCTCTATTTCTAAATGACAAGATTTTCTATTTGTTTAAAAAAAATTTAAACATTGAACCAAATTCTGCAAACTATGCAGCCCTGGAGCTGTTAAAAACCCCAAAGCTCACTGTCAGACTTGGGGAGTGTGAACTTCACATGCATGGAAACCAGAACAATGGTTTGCACAAACCTTGGTTAAGCAGAACCTACAGACGCATGACAGGCTTGGTTCAAAAGTCAGCAGCATGTTCTGTAGCACTCTCACGCAGTACCTACACAGCCTTGTGATCTCTGCTCCAGGTATGTCCTACTTCTTAAGTACTGGCAGAGCCCAAGTCCAGGGCATATTATATTTGTCATAAAAGTACTTGCACAACTCAGGGGCATTGTGGCATCACGATACTGCATTTGCATCACTTATGTATGTTAGTCCCTGGAGATTTAAGCAAGTGGCATGGTGCCTATGCCATTCTAGTAAGAGGCAGAGTTACTCTCTTGTTCTGATTTAAACTCCTGCTGGAATTGACTTTAATTTTCAGAAAGAAAGACACAGTCAAAAACCAAGATGCTTATTTTTCTCACTCTTTGTCTCTTGGTCTTTTTCTGCATTTGGCCAAGATTTTCAGGAGTGATAGGGAGTTTGTGTACCAGCCTCTGCCCTCTGAATTATCAGACCCCTTTATGGTTGCTCAGTTTGGGCACCTAAAATGTATGTGTGCGCGCATGAGAGAAAGAGAGATGGTGGGGTCAGTTTCCTCTGGGCTAATTTATTCTGTCATCTTGAAGCATCTTTTATACCCATCTTTCATTCCTCCTCCCAGCCCCATGCAAACACATACAACTTCAGTGGCTTGTTGCTGAAAATGCTAGTTGATGTAAGATTTGTTGTTTGCTGTTTTTGGCATTTCTGAGGATGGTTTTTTCACTGAGTGCCCCAGTTCTACTTCTTTGGCCTCAGGTCCTGTGAGGTCAACTTAGCAAGGAAGAACACAGAAAACAATATGCTGGTGAGGCCACTTCCAGTGCAAAAATATTGAATTCTATGGCATCTTGTAAGAATGGCAAATTCTGTTCCCACAGCATCATAGTCTAGTGACAGAGGCAAGGAGTGGTTTGCAGCTTAGAAAGCCATTATCCTAGGCTCTCTGCAGACTCAGGCATTTGTCAAGGAATCAGTCTACACTTAGATCTTTTTTTCAAGTATGTCTTCTTCACTATATGGGCTCAAAACTTTTTGTTTTAAATGAAAGCTCAGGTTCTGGTACGCAGTTTTATTGCAGGGGCCAAATTGGACACCAAATTCTTTACCATCAGAATCCTGGAATACCAGTGTCCAGCTTATATGAGTTGTAACTAACTGCACAGTTTGGAACTGTTCACAACAACATAAGCTAAAGTGAAAAGGGGGCACATTACTGCAAAGAGAAGTGACCACCCAGGAGTTAGACTAGCACAATTATACTGGTATATGTGTACCAGTAAACTTCTCAGTCTAGACATGACCTAAGCCTCTTTTGGAAATGAAAATTAGTATAAAAAAATCAGTTCTCAATTGGAACATGCACCCAGCTAAAAACGACCCCACAGCAGTAAGACTCAGGGCCCAGGTGAGCTGACTGGGATCCTGGGGCTCATGCTACAGGATTGAAAACAGCAGTGTAGATGTTCAGGCTTGGACTGGAGCCCAGGCTCCGAGAACCTCCCCCTTCACACTGGGTTTCAAGAAACTCCCCCTTCCCACCAGGTTTCAGCGTCCAGGCATTTAGGCTGTTGTTTTTAGCCCATGTCAGCTGATGCAGGCTCTGAGACTCAGTGCCACTGGTCTTTTTTGCTGTGTGGACCTACTCTGAGTCATTTAGGTGCTTCTGAAAACTTCATCCCCTGTCTACAGAGCCACTGTGATCTGCAGAGTCCAAGGCTGAAATGTGGCTTGTATGGACTCAGGTGCAATCTGGCTCCACCCCGCTTACTTTGCAAGACTTGAAACCTGAAGCTGGGTGCTATTGCGAGGTAACTGGCTCCCTCAGCCTGCTGGCTTCTCATGGCACAGCTGAGACCCAAGGCTTAAAACTGTGTTCCACAGTGTTTAAAAATATGCTTCCAACTTGATATCTGCTCCTTGCCTGGTTGTGAGCACTGCTATTGCCGTGTCCGGAAACCATGCTAACCTTGAGGTGACCTCTATATAGACTGGACTTGCATGGCATGGTTCTTAAATGTGCCTCTGAAGTTCATGCTCTCCTTTATCCCCATGCACACTAGAGACCTTGAGGGAAGGTGGCAACAGAAGCATCACCTGCTTTTAGCCTGGTGAAAGAGGGGTCAGGAAGGTATTTACACCTCCCGGCACCAGTTTTTCTCAATCTACCCTACGTTCTCTGCTGTATCAATAGGTGAATCAGTGAGAAGATTCTGGTGAGAGCTCAAAAAGCAAGGTGCCTATAACTTGGGAATTTATTTAAACATGGGTCCTATAAACCAATTGATTTTCTGTGTGTTTGTTTGTTTGTACTGTATTGCTTTTATTTCTGCCTGCTGCTTCCAGCAGTTTGGAGGTGAAGAAAGTCAGCTGACAAGAGTTCAACATCTGACTAAAACGGGAGGAGTGAATGAAACAGCTAAAAGATTTACAGTATTACGAGGACAGAGACTGACTGGTTTAGCTCAGGATTTATGGTGATATTTTTTTCCCTTAGGGTATTTAATTTTTTCTCATAATGAACAAAGCTGCTGTAAAATGTGCTGTGCTGACCAGTGATAAATCAAGTGTTACACTCTAGTGGGGGAAGGCTTTGGGAAGAGAGAAGAAGTAAAGGTAACAGATTAGAAAGCTAGGAATGGGCATAATGCGAAGTGTGCTTTTCAGTGCAGAGGGAGAAGTCCCAGACACACACTGATGGGCCTGATCCAATGATCATGGGAGTTGGTGAGAATCTTACCATTTTTTCAACAAGTTTTAGGGAAGACCCTAGTGGGTGGGTATCTTTCAAGGCTCAATATTTCTTTCTACTTAGACGAGGGGTAGACAGAATTGGCTCACAGCTGGGCATCAGCAGTTTTACTTTTGGTCACCTCCATTATATCTCTGCTGTGGAGCCAAGCAGCAGGCTACTAAAAGTGGTTGCCATGGTAACCAGAAACCTAGCTTTGTCAAGGCCTGACTTAGACCCATCCACCAAACACTGAGCTAAGTATGACTGACTGTAACCCACAAAATACTTAAAAAAACCCTAATTGCTTATAAATGCAAAGTGCAGAATTAAGACAGTTTTAAGACAAGGCCCTGGCCTGGGCAGCCCAAGCAAAGGAAGCTACCATTTAGGGTTTGCTCTTTTGAACCATGTGCAAATTTTTCAGGCTGATTCTGTCTCTAGCTTTTTTTCATGGGATCATTATAAGTGGAATTGACTTGCTTCCAGTGCCACCTCCAGGGTGGGATTGGAAAGGAGCAGTTCTGTGGCCTGAGTCTTTATCCTTCACAGCTCTAGGCTCCTGCTCTTGCGTGAGGCCTGGCAAATTGTAACCTCAGCCAGGATTAGCAGACTTACACATGCTTTTCATGGCCGGGTACAGCTTTTCAGTTTGTCTCAGCTATTGTGTTTCTTATTTGTGTATTTTTTCTATTAGGTGTTGTTACCATGTATCTTATCTTATCCCATGGCCCTTATTCTCATGTCTTTTCTGTTAGGTAACAGTGCTGCGTACACTGCGGAAGGCAATATCAAAAGTGAAGGGGGAAAAATCCCTTCTTATTACGAGGTGGAATGGAACTTGGAAATTGTTAACGTGAAGACTCAGGCAGAAAAACAACATACTATCACGTTGCTGTCAGATTTGTTTAGCCAGTTATTTGGCAGCATTGATTAAAACGTATTCCCAGTGCTTTGAACTGCATGGGGAGAGTGAATGAGACAGAGTACATGCTAATGCTGCAGAGCCAAGAAAGAGTGCTCTAATACAGCTTAGAAATATGTGGGGCAGCCCAGTCAAGCTACACCTCCCCCCTCATCCCCAGCTGACATCAGGTGGGATAGCTTATTATTTCTAATTTAATTCTCTCCACTTTGTTCAGTGAGACCGAGCAGGACATTTTCAGCCTAGCACCCTGAGACTTAATGGTGTAAATACTGTTCTCATTAATGCTTTCTCATTAGCTTCTCCCTTGGAGCTACAGAGGACAGCTCACTCAGCCAGGCTCCATCACAGCCCAGGGCCATGACTACCAAGTCCTTGGGGAGGTGTCTTTCAAATACCAGAATGATGGAGGCATCAGCTACAGCGTTATGAAAGTGCTGAGGTTTGCAGTTAAAACAGAACTAAAAATCCCTTATTTCCCTCTCACTCTGAAATGAGTTTCCAGCTTTAACACCCTAATTCTGCAGGTTACAACTACATTTAACAAAGTAGGCTGAGGGTTAAATATTCACTAACACAGTGGTTCTCAACCTTTAACAGGTTGTGACACACTTGGAAACATATCACAATTGTATGGGTCACACCAGCCCACCCATCCCATGCCAAATCCAGCCATCTCCCTGGTTCTCCGCGACACACATACCACTGTGTGATGACACAGTAATGAGTCCCAACAGTGGTTGAGAACCACTTCACTAACATGTTGCAGAGGAAACGCCTGTTAACAATCTCGTAGGGCTTGTTGTCACAGTACAGTAATGCATATTAGTGGAGTATGAGATTTAACACACAGCAACGTCACACACTAACTGGCCTGCATAGACCTACTTGTGTCAGGCCTCCTGGGGGGACCAAAGACAGCGAGGCATCTTGCTGCCACCTGCCCTTGGCATGTGAAAACCTTCTCTGTGTCTTTTGGGAGTCAGCTTCCCACCTCCACTGGCCACAGGCAACAGGTTCTCTCCTCTAGGCCTCCCTGGGCTCCACTCTCTCTGCCAGTTAGCTTTAGTCGTGCTGCAACCCCTGGTCATCTTCCCTGGAGAGTTCAGCTCCTGCTTTCCTGGGCACTCAGAGTATTTGCAGTTGCTGCTCCCAAAAGACCAGTACATCGCAGTCTACCACTTCCTCTGTGGTCACTGCTCCACTTAACATACTGTACTTAGGTGTGTTTCTAGTGTAAACAAGTACAAGTTTATTAAACAGAGTGCAGGCAGTCAAGTAGTGAGACAAAGGGATGCATGTAAAGTCGTAACACGCGTTCTGCACTCTGAGGCAGCGACCATCTCTTATTCTCGGTGTGTGTCCATGCAGTGCCTACAGCAGCAGGGTCTCAATCTTGACCATAGTCTCTTGGTATCACTGTGTGATGCTAACAATGACTAATAAGTGGGGCAAATGTATACGTCTTTTGTGCCCACAGCATGCCCGGTAGTCAAGAGGCAAAGACCCAAACCAGCAGAAGATAACTTTGTGTTGAAAAGATGAAGGGTTAATAAAAATGAGAAAGCTACTTGGCTGTGTTCTGCTTTAGTTTGGCCTTTTTCCTGGCTTTGCGCAAGTGGGCTGTCAACAGGTTACACGCATGTTTGGCATAGGAAGGGCCGACCACTTGATTGTTCTGTGATTTCCACTGAGTCATGCTTGCATTAAGAAGAGTTGGCATCTCTCTTCTGTAGTTCCGCAGGCATTTTATGCCATGGGCAAGCATCAAGATCCCCATTTTGTACAGGGTGGGGAAGCTCATAAAGGAGCCCAAAATAAAAACCCTCAACTTCCAATCCAGCATCCCAGCCACTGCAACTGTTTCCCCTATGTCTGATGCATCCTTCAGTTAACTCCTGGATTTAAACGCTTTTGTGTGCTAATTGGTGCCTCTTTTTGTCGCCCTCTGAGTTCCAATTAGCTTTCATTGCTCTTGGATTTTGCTAAGTAATAGACTGCACTTGTTCACCCTGAAATCAGAACATGATAAAAAGTCGCAAGTCTCCATTTCCTCCTCTTTGTAAAAATTGTTCTTCTGCCAGGACTAAAATCACTTTTATGTTATCCTCTGGGGAAAATACATTTATCTCCCTGTTCCTCCTCACTGTTTTAAACCAAATTGCCATTCCTTTTGCTGCACAGGATTAAAGATACTGTTAAGAGCTGGATGAAACCTTGTTATGGGTTTGAAGTTGACAAGTGTGATGAACTCATCCTTTATTTAACAAACTGTCAGCATAAGGCCTACGTATGACAAAAGCAGTGTGTGAACCCACTGGGGCTGTCCCTGGAAGAAATCTGGGGAGAGGTTTTCAGGACAGGCTGAACAGTATGCTTTCAGTGAGCCAAAGAAGCTATTTTTGCTATTTGATTTCTTCTGCATGCAAAACACAGGACTTTGTACACTCTGTAAATAAACAAATCCACATTGAAGAAATAGCTGACTACCACCAGTTTTTGCTCCCAGCCAGAACACCCACAGGGCTCCAAAAATGATTAGCCTCTCAGGTCACAAGAGGCAACAATAGATTGTTGTCTAATGCAGTGATTCCCCACCTTTTCGCTGCCATGGCACACCTTGATAGGTTAAATTATTTTGAGGCACACTGCCATAGAACTCATGAATATTCATGAGTAAGCTGGAACTCTCAATATTTTTTCAAAAAACTCTGTGGCACACCTGCTGAGGCCTGACAGCACACTGCTTGGGAAATACGGGCCTAGCAGTGTACCAGGTTTGGGTTCTGCCCCCAGGGGTTCAAATATATGTGACTAATTCATTCTTTTACATCTACTTCAAAAAAAATTTTCCCATTGTAACAGGTAATTTTGCTTTCCTTTTCCCCTCACCTCCCTTAAAATGGTGTTCTCCACTGTTTGAATCTAAATAACTGCATCAATTTGCTGTAACAGTCTGACCTGATCCTATGACTTGATTTCCATGCATTTATTTTCCTCCCATTCATCTGTACTTCTCCATCTTCAGGCATCTGACAAAGTAGGATTTTCTCCCACAGAAGCTCATGCAATAAATAAATTTGTTAGTCTTTAAAAGTGCCACTGGACTCCTTGGTTTGGTGTTTTGTTTTTTTCCAAAACTACAGTTGCTTTCCTAACAATGCTGCTAGGCTAACTTAGTTTCTCTAGTGAATGTATTCCCTGCCTCACTATTGCTGACTTCCAGCAGCCAATACATAGAGGGTACAACTGAAAAGTACTGCTATATGGGGGGAGAGTGTAATTCGCTGTTTTCTTCTTTCAAGGTTCCCTGGCAGTCTCGGTAGCTGACATGACTGCACCAGTGGTAGGTTCCTCTGGAGGGGTTTATGCACTCATTTCCGCTCATCTGGCCAACATAGTCATGGTAAGTACCCAAACAATTGTCAAACCTATTTGAAAATGAATTAGATAGTTCTGAAGACTGCCGGTGGGGCCTACCATGGCTAAATAAACAATCTGAATCCAGTCTGGGTCAACCGTAACAATTGGGTCACAATTTAATGATTGTTTGGCAGCCTCCGTGGAAAAGCCAAGGATGTGAATGGAGCATAAAGAGTGACTTGGTCTCTTGGCCCTAGAGATGGTCCCTGTGTCTCATGGTTGAAGCATGTTGTTGGAGAGAACTGTGTGTATGGGACACTTTCACCACCACTGCCCATGTGCTGCTTCTGTGCATAGAGGACTTCTGTTTCGAGAGCTGTCAATCCAGCAACCTTACTGAAATTTGTGTTTGTTTCAGCTCTCTCTCTTTTTTCTGGTTTCCAAACTCTCCCACTCTCTTTGGATTTCCACGCCCCTTATCACAGGGCACCTACACAAATCAGGATCTCAAATCCATGTGCAGAGTTACATGTAAATAAACCTAACTGAATATGCAGTAAAACTTAAGGAAGCATTGGGCAGCTGGAAGAAGTGGTCTTTAAAGCCTGAGCGTAATTATTCTTTGTGCCTTAGGGAATACTTTAAAACAGTTATTGTAGACTGGGAGTTGAATGTTAGGATTCTTTGTATAGGTTTTGTTATTGCTGCTTCTCTGTAAGCACCAAGAAGAAACTTGCGTAAAAAGCTCTAACTTGGAAACCAAAGGTTTTTAGAGGAGGAGGCTTTTAACAGCAGTTCCCCTGCTAGGAAATGATGTTCCTCAACAACTCTTCTCTACCCCAAACCAGAATTCCTCCAAACTATGTGGTTCAAAGCTGCTGCGCATGCAACAGTCCGTTCCATGACTTACCAGAATTTAGAAGGACCGATATGGTAGCATGTGAGCTAGTGAGAGCCACAGTCTATTCAGATCCTTACATACCACAAACACAGCGTCCCATTCCCCTTCAGCTAAAGGAGAATCCCTGTTTTACTTGCAGATGACTTGACTCATAGCTGAGCAGTTCTGCTTCTGTCCATTAGTGGGCAGCACTTTGTGCATGCACTTTCTCTCTCATTCATTTTTAATTAATTGTTCGGGTTTCTTAAAGTGTCACGTCATCTTACCTTTCAGTTTTCTCCTATTGAATTATTGCCACTGAAGCACAAGTCACTTTGCAAAATGATCAGTAGTGTACCAAGAAATGACTTTTGTGAATCTTTCCTGTCTACTCATTTCTGATCTTTTCTTTTCACCCTTGCTGACTTGATATTCATGTAAGAATCTCTTAGATAATTTAGCCCCTGTGAGTAGTGTAGTGGCTAGCACCTCTGCTTAATATGCAGAGGGTCCTGGGTTCAAGTCCCAGGGGATTGGACTTGATGATCTCTCAAGGTCCCTTCCAACCCTATGATTCTATTCTAATGAAAGAGACACTTTGCTTTTACCACTTTGTTGACAATACTTTGTCTTTTTGCATGGATGGTTTGAAGGGGAAGGGAGAATGTCTCATCTGAATCTACTATCCATTTCCCCAGTGCCTCCTCATAACCAGAGAAAATTTAAATGTCCCTTCTTGTTAAATAGCAAAAGAGAAAGCAAGAGAGAGAGGGTCTTGAAAATAAATAAAATAGCCAAGCAATAAAATGTTTGACCCTAAAGAAAATAATCAGGTGGGAAAAACCAAGCAAGCTGCATGGAAATGAAGATTGATGGAGGAAACAGTATTAATCATTGTAAGCTCTGGGCCCTCTGACTACGTTAGCCATCTCCGTGGAGAAAGAAAATGAGTTACTTTATTTTGCACAGATTCCATTTTGCAGCTGCTGAACTGATTTATATATAGATCCAACATACAACTTTATATATGGTAAAATATTCTTTCAGTGCTTCACAAAGCCAATGGGCACACCAGGGCTAGACACTTGACTTCATGAATATTTCTTTCCTTGGTGCACAGATTATTTGATTTGTTCTATTTGTTTGGCTGTTGGAAAATGTTTTGGGAACTTATTATTGCTTTGACATCTCACCTTAACTTACACAGGCAAAATTCCTCTGGAAAGAATCTGAGATCAGCTGCTTAAAAAAAAATGCTTTGTATTTCTAGACATGCCAGATGATGAGTATATGAGAACCTAAACAGACTAAGTCAGTATAGCATCTTCCTTGTGAGAATTTCCAATCACTTTAGAAATACTATTAATTAAGCTTGCCTCACAGCACTCAAGTGAATTGGCTATGTATTATCATTTTCACTGTATAGATTTTGGACCTGATGACAGCAACTTGCCCAAGGAAACCTGTGATGGGCCATGCACTCTGATGTTCTGCGAGTCTCTGTTTGGTGTGGTCCTGGAATGATGTTCTGTACAAAGTGAACCCTAACTGGAGTAGGCAGGCAAAGTTTGGCAGTTTTATATACAGTGGTGTAATTTTCTTGTTAAAACAAGTTGTAAATCAGGTCACCTACCGGGCAGGCCGCTCTGGCCGTCCGAGGGTGGCCGTCCGCGGCCCCGGCCACGGGTCACCCACAACACACCCAGCCCCTGCCTCCAAGCCCACTGCAGGGCAAGGCAGTCAAGGCTTCAGCCCCCTTACAGGGCAAGCACAGTTAGTATTGGGGCATATAGCAGCAGGGGTCAATGGGGGAGAGAGACACAGGCTCACCCACTCCACTGCATCTCAGCCCAGGGCCCTAATGGGTGGTCACAGGCCACCCGATAGCTAGTGGTGCGCCTGCCAAAACACACTAGCCCTGCAGGGCTCTCTATGCCCCTCCCCGGGCTACTTCCTCCATCCTCCCTACCAAACCCCCGGGTACCTTCCCAGCAGTAGGCCAGTCAAGTCAGGCCTTCAGCCTTCACTGCAGGTGGGTCCAGACCTCCCACTATATCCTCAGCCAGCAGTAGCTCCTCCAAGTCACAGGCATTGAGCACCCCTGGGTCAGCCACATCCTCTGCAGAGGGCAGCTCATCCAGGTCCTGCTTGTCTCCTCCCCCTGGCAGCTCTTCCACCAAAGGTAACTCCTCCAAGTCCTCACCCTGGGTGGGGTTGGTGGGGTCATCAAGGCCCTGCCCCCACCCTCACACCTCCTGGCCAGGGAGGTCTACCTTCCATCTAACACACCTTCTTCTCCTCCCCAGTGGTTGTTTGGTCCAGTCCTTTAAATAGTCCTCCCTTCCTCCAGCCCAGCCCCTTTGGTTCCTTGCCCACACCAGGTCCATGCCCTCCCCTGGCCAGCAGGGGGAGTGCAAGGGCTTGGTTCTGGGTTGCACCTTGCTTCACAAGTATACAAACTTTTCTGTACATTTTGTTTCTTTTGGAAAACATGTGCACTCATACAGCTTAACTGTACTGGGAAATTACAGTGTATTAATCCTACAAGCCACCCACAATTAGCTGCCATGATGTTAAACATGACAGTTCTTGTGCATGCTGAATAAATCATTTTAGTTGATGTGTTTTAATGCAACATAATTTCCCATTGTAAACAAGCCCATACTTGGTGTAGTTCTTATCCCTGAAATTCTGAGTGTTTCCTGATAAGTAGAATGCCATTTTTATAATTAAACTTAAAATATTTTTATTTTTATGCATTTCAACATTCAATAATGTTTATTTCCAAGTGGGCTTTCTTACTTTTGCACTAGCTGAAAATTAAAATGTTACATTTTTGCACTAGCTGGAAATTAAAACAGGACATGATACTAATTTATTTAAAACCTAATTACTGTAGAAGCTAATATTCATAAGATTCAGGAGTAGAACTGTATTGCTACACAGTCCTATTTTACAATAATTCCCTTTAGTGTATTTGCTTGATAGAACTGACAGCAAAAGCAACAATTAGCTGTCTTTGAGTGGAGCATGTCTGTATTTAACTTCCCCATCCCATAACTTTTTATTATTAATGTGAGATGTTATTTCAGTCTTTTTGTGATGGAGAAATAGAATATCTGTTATGGACACTTGCTGATTTAAAATTTAATCTTTCCAAACCTATATATATTTATCAAACCAGACTGTTGGCTGATAATGATATTAACCAGGATAAGATATGACCCCTTTGTGAAGTCTGACCTACTTGTGGGCTCCTAGAAATTTGCATAGCAATCAGGCTGGGACTGAACTGATTAGAAGACTTGCTACTCAACCCAACAGCAGTGACATCTGCTGCTTAACATTTAACAGGTCAGCAACCAAAGCCATGGCCTCTTTTTGGGATAAATGTGTTTCGTATAGAGATGAGCTAAAACCAGACTCTCAGATGCAAACAGTCCCAAAATCTGGAGAAATTTGCAGATCTGAACTTTGGCCTGAACCACTGAAATTGTCAAGTACAGACTTTATACTGATTTTAATTAGCTTTATATCAAGCTCTTTGCAGTTGCCTCACAGCAGCCTTATCCAAACTCCAGACCTGAACGTTGGGCAAATCCCCTTCCAAAATATGCATCTTGGGCCTAGCGTCAATTTTATGTCTCCCCTCCCCCACCTGTACCCTGTAGAGCAGTAGACTAGTGGAAGAAACTGGGAGACCTGCCTACCAAGCAAAACGTTCTTTGTGTATTTTGTTGTCTTATTGGCCTGTTCCAGGGGTCTGCAACCTGATGTCTCCTTGTGGCTCCTGGTTTCAAGCATCCCTTTCACTGGGGGGGGACCCTGTGGTGGGCCTGCTCTTGGTTTCTGGTTCCCCCACCACTACTGGGGGACTGCGCAGCAAGACTCTGCACCCAGCTCCCCATAGCAGGAGGCTACACCCATTGCAGCTCTCAATGCAGGTGGCTATTGAATGAATGTTTAAAGATGGCTCTTCTTATCTTTTGGGTTGCTGACCCCTGGCCTATTCCATACAGGTGGTGAACTAGATGAGCCTTTCACTGTATTCAGCACGTGCCTCATTGTACCACCAACTGCTTCTGCTTTCTGTAGCTCTACTGTATGGTTTCTTTAGTAACTTAAATTTATTCAGAGAACTTAGATGATGATATAAAACTGTCAGGATCAGGACAATAAAAAAACCAATAAGGTTTGCCTAACCCTTCAGTGTGTTTATGCATTATGATGCCTTGCGGTGTGAAATTTTACTTACACACACACACGCGCGCGCGCACGCACACAAATAAATAAGTAAATAATAAATATAAAAATCACACACACACACACACACACACGCACACAGAGCGTTCACATGTACTATTGAGTTTTCATTTCCAGTTTATAGACTCTCTTTTCAACCTGGCTAATTTTTTTTTCCATTTCTGAGCTGTTACGATCTCTGAATATACAGCAAAGTCACCAGCTCCTCCTCTGCAGCAGGAAGTGCAAGTAAGCAGATCTTCTTTTCAGCTTTCGAGCTGGTGGAAGCACTACAGATCTCTCGGCAGAAGGGACAACCACCAAAACATGGGTAAACAGCTGTCCTGCTTGCAGTGGTGGACTAAGACTTTAGCCTGCTCCTTTGCTCACCTGCAGAACGTGCAGTCTCTTACCACTAGGCCAGATGCACACACTGCTGTGTTTGGGGATGAAGCAGGAATACAAGTGTGTGTTGTGTGTCCTGTAATCCCACTCCTTGGCCATATAGTTTGTGAAAGATGACAGGCATATTGCCCTTGAATGTGGGTAAAAATACAAATAATTTTAATGCCACCTGATTCCAGCAAGTTGTTTGTGTGAGTTGTTGCCTCCTACATGGGAATTTTTTAGCCCGATTCCACAAGAAATCACTTCTGGGCTGTACATGTGCTCTTAATGAGAAGATAATTGTGCACTGCCAGCAAAGAGTCACCAATGGTAAATGATTTATTAAAAGAGGGAAAGGTTCATCCAGAAGATAAAGCCCTGTAATGGGAGTTTAGAGCCAGCTCTGCCACCGACTTTCTTTTCAAACCATTTTTACCCTTTCGGCCTCAGCTTCACCATCTGTTAAATGAGCATAATCTTTACCTATCTCCCAAGGTATTGTGCGGCTTTATTCATAACTGTAAGGCTCTTTGAGGTTCTTGTGTGGAAGAGACCAAAGAAATGCAAAGATTTATTCAGGTATTTATTTTATAAAAAAACCAAACAAGGAATCTTCTGGCACTTTTAAAGACTAAGAAATTTATTTATTGCATGAGCTTTCATGGGAGAAAATCCCACTTTGTTCAAAGCTCATGCAATAAATAAACTTGTTTGTCTTTAAAAGTCCCACAGGACTCCTTGTTTGTTTTGCTGGACGAGACTAACACGGCTACCCCTTTGGAATTTATTTTATAAACATGCACTTGTTAGGCTGTATTAGTTGTTGCTTGTGTTGTCCTAGGCTCCTTACCAGCCTTTCCCTGCATAGCACAAGCATAGCACTGGCCACTGTCACAGACAGGATACCAGTCTACAATGGTGTCACTGGTGCAGGGCTCGAGTCCCAGCACCAGTGCCCCGGGTCCACAGCCAGGCTGCCCCCGGTGGTGGCTGTCTTCTCTGGCCCCATCCCTGGCTGGGAGTCTGGGGCAGGGCTGCCCGTGGTAGTGGCTGTCTTCCCCGGCCCAGGGTCCGGGGCTGGGCTGCCTGCGGCAGGAGCCTGATCTGGGGCCTACCAGGTGCTCTGGACAGGATCAGGCCCGGACCTCTAATTGGCACCAGAGGGCATGGAGCGTGGGCTCCAGGTCTTTTTCTGGGCCCATGTCACTCCTGCTAGTCTATATGGACCACAAGTATGGCTCAGTATGGAGATCCTTGAACCATTGCTGCTGTTTTTATTTTTAATGCCTCTTTGTAGGGCACCTCAAAGGACAGGCTTCTGGCTAGGGCCTTTTGGTTCTTCTGTCATATGAATAACAACAATAAACAATGACCCTTTCTACTAGATGCTGGACACCCACATCTGTAGCAATGAGTAGTGAGGACAGTCAGATAGATGTTCATAGGTTCAAGCCCCGACTCCATGAAGAAAGGGAGAGCAGATACAGGCTGTGATTCTGCAAAGACTGACTTGTGCTTAATTTTATGTGCTCTGAATAGTCCCTTTGAAGCCAAAAGTCTTCTGAGGGCAAAGTGAGCTTTCCATTGAGCTCAGTGGGCTTTGGATCAGGGCTACAATATGTAAAGTTAAGCATGTTCTTAAGTCTTCACAGGATCAAGTCGTTCATTAGATTCTTCTATCACTGATGCTTTGGCTCCCTCCTTTATTTAGAAACTGTCCTAGACTCTGTATTTTGAAGTTGGTGGGTGTGGGTGTGTGTGTGTGAGAGAGAGAGAGAGAGAGGATAAAAGGTGGTTTTATAGATTGAATGCACTGCAGATCAGAGCTAACATTCAGCTGGCTCACAGCAGATGTGGCCTTATATCAAAGGCCGCTCACTGTGGAGATTACTGTATGTGGTTTAAGCTGTTTTCCAAGATTTCTGGGAAGGGGTGGTTACACTGAAAGGGTCTCTCAAGGAAAAGCTGGGATGCCTCACATTCTTAGGGATGGAAAACAATTTGCTTTGTGACAGAAAAATAGAAATTATGGTGAGAATGAAAGTCAGTGACATTGCCTTTCTCATTGGACTTGGAAATGGATTGAAAAACTTGAATTGCTGCTGTCCGCTGTGATAAATTCAGCTATGTGTGAGAGTGGTCAGGGTCACTCCTTGTACCAGACAACAATGGCTCTCAAATAATATCAGAAAAAAAGGCAGAGTCTATAAACATAACATAAAGCAGCATCAAAAGGCCCTTGATTGTCAGGGCTTTCCTCTCCATTTACGTCTCTTGCCCCTCCAAGGGGGTCACCAGTTTCTCAGAGGCAGGCTGGTGCGTGCCGGTTGAGAGAATCGTTGCTCCTCAGCAGTCCCAAGCCATTCTGTCCCTTCGTCCTCTTTGCACTTGGGTGTGCCTTGCCCTCCTTAGTTGCCACAGCTGTGGGGGGTCTCTCCGCTGCTGAGCTGGGGTATGTCTAACATGGCTGTCGACAGGCAGGGAGGTTTTTACCCCCTTTCCTGTCTGTGGTTTGGGGGTCGGATTCTAGACCCCATCAGCCACTATCAACAATGAGATTCCAGTTAAAAGATACAGGACTCCTTGCTTGTTTTTCTGAACTAGACTAACACGGCTACCCCTTTGGAACTTATCTACAGTGTATTACTCTTCCATACAACTAGCCAATGTTGTGAACTCTTTGGGACAGGTAGCATTTTTTATTGTGTGCAGGTACATTGCCAACCAAAATGGAGCCCTGTCTGGGTTGGAGCCTCCAGGCATTATTATAATACAATACTTAGATTCCTTAGGGCAGGGGCTGTCTTATTCTCTGGTTATACAGCACCTAGTATGATGGGGTACTGGTCCATGACTAAGACTCCTAGGCATGCCAGTGTAATACACATAGATAATAATAAATATGAAAGATGAATACGAGCTGCGGACGGAGCAATTTCCAGCCTTCCTTTGCTGGAATTATGGGTTTGCTTTGCCACAGGGCTTTTCGGACATGAGACAAGTAGTAAAAGTAATGGTGGAAGTGGGGGGAACAGGGAAGCTATTATGGGCAGGAAACTTCCCTCCCCTAATGACAGCTTTAAGGACACTGCTTATGTTCTGAAGTTACTTGCACTTTCTCCCTGGTGTCAGAACTGATCTTAACCAAGCTAAATGTCTCCTGTGTCTGGCAAAATTTAGTAAAAGTTTTACTAAATATTTGATATTTTGAGACACATTTTTCTTTAATTAAAAAAAATCAACTAGATTAGTCTAGGGCTTTTTCATTTTGCCAGTAAGATGCCTCCAAGATGCATTTGCCTCAATGGCCTGTCGAATCCACATATACTTCTGTGGTATTTCTAAGGCACTTATTTGATATCTAAGTGTTCACACTGAGAGGACAGGAGAGAGGATTAAACTCCCATGTGTTTATTTGTGGACCGTAACTTAAATGATCTGTGTAATTAATACAGCTGGTCAGAAAATGGATTTTTTTTAAAGTTTTGACTTTTCATCAAGAAAATAACTAATAAAAAATGTGGGCTGTAAAGTTGTCTGGTTTCATGATTTGGGTTGTTTATTATTATTATTATTATTATTATTTATTTATTATTAAAAATCAAAATTTTCCATAGAAAGCAGACACTTTCTGCAAAAAGTGAATCAAAAGCCCAATTTTCTGTTGAAAAGAGGTTTAAATAATTTTTAACCAGCCCTGGTACTTAAGCCCTGAATATTTTATCTAACCTTTTCCCTCAAGACTTGAGCACTGCAAACACGGCAGCAAATTTCACTAGGCAGATAATCTTAGTGCTGGGTTATTGATCCTTTGGTGTGTTTTTAGCTCAAGGGAAAGATGTGAGACCGTTCAGATTTCATGCTTGGAAAATGTAAAGGGATGCTGATGTCTCTGTGCTCTTTACTCTATTGTTTGGATCAAAAGGAAATGACCGGGAAAGAAAATGTATCACTTTAAAGAGAAAGGAGTATGTGGATACCTCGTTGTTTTCAATACTTGTTAATGCTGCTCTCATTACCCAAGAACATTCTTCTCCCCAAGTTCAGCTGTAGGAAGCAAGTGTATATCTGCCTTTTATTGTCTTAAAGTGTTGGTGAGCTGTGTTGGTGAGCTGATGTAAGGGTTAAGTAATTGCATTCTCTCTGCTCTCCCAACTCCCCACTCCAAACTCTTCTCTGTTTGCTAAGCTTTTGAGATCACACCCACACGATTAGACCTGTGACATGTGTTTTCCAAACTTACTGCTCTCAGATCTCAGTCTGTGCTCAACAATGTACCTGCCTCCCCTTCCCCCACCCCCACATAATAGATTGTACTGTATTTCTAAATCTAATCGCCCCTTCTTATCATTTCCAACATAATCTAAAGTCTCTGGAATAATTTGTCCTTACCCCCCGGTCCCTCCCTCACACCCAGTATAGCTGACCTGGAAACATCCATCTAGGAGTAAGAGTGTGAAAAAAGAAAAAGTCGTTTAAAATCAATGTGATACGGAGGGATTACATAGCAGTCCCCGTTCTGTGTATTTACTGTGATTTCACCTCTTCATCTTCTGGCGAGTAATGCTGCAGAGTATCGAAACAGAAGGATTCATTGTCTTGTGAGAGCTAACCTCAATTTCATACGTCTCTGCTTTTGGCCTGGTGAGTCAAGAACTCTTTGGAGTGGAGAGGATAGCACCAACTGATGCAGAGCTAGTACGTTCCCAGGATACGTGTATGGCGAGACCAGGCTTCTTGGTGTTCAGCAAGTTTATAGCTCCATCCTCAGATTCCCAGGGCATAAAAGGATGCCTAAATTGACCCACCATAATTTTGTTTCTGTTGTCTCCTTTTCCAGAACTGGTCTGGAATGAAGTGCCAATTCAAGCTGCTGCGCATGGCTATTGCCTTGATCTGTAGTAAGTATTGTGATACGTTTGGCCTGTACATAATCCAGTTTTGTTTACCTTTGTCATTAGTGGCCAGGCTAAACCCAGGTGGGTAATTTGACTCTATAGCTGGGAACCAGCAGCTGGAATTATAGCAGCAGAAACCTGATCACTCTGGAATGCAGAATCTGGATTCAAATGTTAAATGTGAGCATTTGAAAGTGTAAGGTTTGTTGTTTATCAGTGTCTGGATTCTGGGTGTTCTTGGTTAGGTTTAGGGGATACCTGCTTATCTTTGAACCTTCAAATAAGTATGCTTTAATAATAGTCATTGCTTTGCATTTCTACGGCACTCTTAGTACACGGATCATGAAAGTATTTGGCAGACATCGATGAAGAAAAATGCCGCATAGCCCTGTGGTGGGGTAGCATTATCCCTCCTTTCCAAAAAGGGAAGATGATGCACACAGAAGGACCAGGTTCCAGTGGGGTAGAGTTTGTTCCAGCAAAGCAAACGAGGACCTCCTATGTCACCTTGAAGACTAACACATTTATTTGGGTGTTCATCTGCTGACCAAGTGGGCTCTAACTCACAAAAGCTTATGAGTCTTTAAGGTGTCACAGGACTCCTAGGTTATAGAGTACCAAATTGTTCAAAGCCCAGTGTTGCATTTTCAAAAGTAACATGGGCACTTTGAATCCCAAATCCCACTGACTATAGATGAGACTCACTTAAACATCAAAGGTCCAGATTTTCAAAGGTATTTAGGCCTTTAAAGATGCAGGCTGGCACCTGATAGACTTTTTAAAAACACCTAAGCAGGCAGGAGTTAGGTGCCTCACTTGACTAGATACTTCTGCAAATCCCACTAGGTGTGTGTCTGCGTCTTCAGGCCCTGAGTTAACTTGCCGAGGTCACACAGCAAGTCCATGTCAGAGGTGGCAATAGAATGCTGCCCTACAACTCTCAGAGCTGCTCTGCATGGTGGAAGGATTTCAGTGGCAGTCAAAGGGCAATGCACAAAGTCCTTAAAATATCTTGCATATCTCCCTTTTGACTGCCTATCACCTACTTACTGCGGTGTCTTCAGTGCACTGAGTTGAAGAGAAATGTCCTCCCTTCGATTTGGCACTATTCCACCTGCTGGGATGCTGTTCAGCAATCAGCTTTCTGATCAGCTGAGCAGGTCTTCACAGACCCAATTGGTCAATTGGAAGATCAATCTGACAGTGGCGAATTTGCCTCTGTCTGTGAATGTAAACCCACAGGCTGCTGCTTTAAGCACTAGGCCAAGAAATGGGCTCACCTGGAGAAGAAAAGGGGCTAAAATGGTTTTCCAACATGCTGTCCATAGTAAACTATTTTTCCATTGATGCACGGCTTTTGTAATGTCCATTTCAGACCATGACATCCTGAAGGAACTAGATCAAATCATTTAAGTCTGACAATCTAAGGAATCATAGTCACATTCAATGCAGCTGAGGCTTCCTGCCCTGATTTGTCTCTTAGTGCCATCACTTAAGTGTCAGCAGTGCAGTCCACAAATGATCTGTGGCTTGGTGTACCTCTAAAAATTGCATTTACCTAGCTACATCATTCAGGACTATGAAAATTTCATGCCCTGTGCAACATCACATCCTGAATCTGCAGGTAGGTGGATGGAAGAATTCTTCTGTTGACCTGCTTGCCAGCTCTTGGAGAAGTGAACTAATTGTATTGATGGAAGAACTCTTTCCATTGACGTAGGAAGGGTCACAGCTGCAGCCCAGACATAGGTTTAGGAGCAAGAATGGGCCTGTATCACTAGTGGTGTAAATCCCTTCTATTGTCCCATCTATAAGTAACTAGCAGAACTGAAGGTAAAATAACATAAGGGCTTGCTCCTGTATAGGTCCAAGCACTTTCAACCTGCCCTCAGCGCCTAAGGCAGTGCAAATGGCTGGAATCACAAAGAAATTACAAATGGTGAGTCAGAATTTTTTCTTCAGTTAGGGCTAAGTGGCTTGCTAAGATTTTCTTTGTGCTCTGTATCTATGTTCCATACAGTAGTGAAGACATGATCAGTACCCAATGAATAGTGAAGAGTCCCAGCCTGTAGGAAATCAACAGCAAGCCTGGGAAATACCAGGACAAATATAGAAAGTAGAAGAGCACTTTATCTGCCTGCACTAAAGTTATACATCTTATATCTAATGTACTTTGATCTGATTGGCTTATAACTGCCTTTTCGCTTATAGTGTAATGCAGTTTCTCTGTTTGGGAAAGCAACGATCTGCGCTATCCATGAAAGAGATATTTATGAAACCTCCAATAATGGACTTGAAGGAGCCCCAGGTGGAGGCAGAGGAGGATTGAGATGGACAAGTGACTTATCATTTTTTTCTCTTTCTATATTCCAGTGAGCTTTGAATTTGGAAGGGCTGTGTGGCTGCGGTTCCACCCATCTGCTTACCCTCCATGTCCACACCCAAGTTTCGTTGCCCACTTGGGTGGGGTGATGGTTGGAGTCACATTGGGTGTGGTCATCTTAAGGAACTATGAGCAGAGACTCCAAGACCAGTCGTTATGGTGGATCTTTATTTCTATTTATATCATTTTTGTATTGTTTGCCATCTTCTGGAATGTTTTTGCCTACAATTTGTTGGATCTGAAGCTACCTCCACCTCCTTGAGAGCTTGGGACAATGAACTCTGGAGGGCAAAAGACTTTTCCATCTGCCAGCTATGATAAATTAATCAGAACTGAGGATTTATTTTTATACGATAAATAGGGGATACGTAAATGGTCTTCTGAAAATACACAAATTAAGGAAACGTATGACATCCTTTCTGTCTCACTGTACTGTATGCTGAAGAAGATGGTTGAAGCTAAAGCCTAACAACAGAACTGGTCTGACATAAGTTTTAGTATGAATCATACAGATTTTGTTCACACTCGTTTGGGACCCTGTCCTGCAGCCTCTCCGTTGTGGTTACTCCTGTGAGGAAAGGCTGCAGGATCAATCCTATGTTTGTAACTGGGCATTGTTTATTAGTGCACACGCTGATGTTTAGTTCGAGTCATTTCAGCTTTCGCAACTCACGCTGGATTTGTGGCCATTTGGTTTATGAAACTCCTATGTTTAGCTAGATAGTAAAAGAAGAACAAGCTTCATTTACACTAACTAGGCTATGTCTACACCTAAAATCTTAGTTCAGAGTTGGTTAGTCTGAACTAAGTAGTTCAAAAGTTAGTTTGAACTAACTTTTAGTTCAAACTTACTACTTAGTTCAAACTAAAAAAAGTGCAATTAGTTTTTCGCTTAGTGTAGTGGCTAGCATGTCTGCTTAATATGCAGAAGGTCCTGGGTTCAAGCTCTAGGGGGTTGGATTTGATGATCTTATGAGGTCCCTTCCAACTCTATGATTCTATTCTAAACTGAAACTTAGTTCGAACTAAAAAAGTCAGTTCAAACTAACTGCTCGTTTGATCTTATTTATTTTGAACTAGCATATCTACATTGTGTTAATTTGAACTAAGTATGCAAATTAGTTTGAACTAAGCGGTTAGTTTGAACTAACCAGCTGAACTAACTAGTTTGAACTAAGCTTTGCTTAGTTCGAACTAAGAAAAGCCTAATGTAGACAGGGGTCAAATTAGTTCAAAGTAAGGCTCCTTACTTCAAACTAATTTGCTAGTGTAGACATAGCCCTAGAGACTTTAGATGCTTGCAAGGCAACTTGGTTTTAATGGTTGAGTTTGACGTTCAACCATACCACTGCCATTTTCTTATTACTTGAATGGTTATTTAAATATTTAATCTATACTTCAGACTGTCTTAAGCAACTTCCAGAGGTGATGGCAAAATTGGTCACTCACCATGACAGAGATTTATCTTTAACTATCAAAACAAACTGCACTAGAAACCTTGCTGGGGACAGGACACATTCTCAGAAGTGGGTCTTACCAACAGTGCATGTTTCACTTGATTTTCACAAGCTGCGGTAAATATGGCTGGATTTTCTTTTCTGGGAGGGGCAGTTTAGGTCAACGTGCAGTTGTTTTATTCTGGTTGACAATTGGGTTGTTTTGTTTTTTCTTTTCTGGCTATGTATGGTCTTCTACTCTAATCCCTATCTGCAATGGGTTTGGAAGAGCGTCAGAACTTCTGTGACAGAGTTTGCATAAATTTGGTTCTTGCTAGAACAGTGTGGATGTGATTTCCCTCACCAATGTAGACTAGACCTACGCAGGCTATAAAACCGGGCTACAAACAGTTCAATATTCTAGGAGCCAAGGTCATCCACCAAAGTCAGTGGAGTTTCACCAGAATTTATTTAGCCCTTGTTTCTTACACCAAGTGTGTCACCCCTGGCTTGGCTGATGTGACTAATGCTTGTACATAATTGGGGATAACTGTTGTGTATGGACACAGAGTCTTGCCTAGGCAATGGATGTTCAGGGATCAGTATCAGTTACTTACATTGCCTTTTTGCCTAGTGTATCTATGCCATAGAGTTCATGGATCCCTTACTAGTTTATAGCATAGTTTGTAAAGCAAAAAGGCCTAGTAGCTTGACTCATCATGCTTATATAGACCAGGAAAACTATTTAAAATCCTTTGTAGGATAAGCAGTGCTTTAAGTACAAATTTCTAGTAAGTTGCTTACATTATTTCACATTTTACCATCAATAGCTAACTGCACTGTAGGAATTAAAAATCCAGTCTGGGAAAGTGGAGGATTTAGCCTTTTGTAGGTTTCCTGGAATTCTTCTGCTCCTTCTGTAGTCTCAGAGATTTTTAAGACCAGAAAAGAGCATCAGATCATCTAGTGTGACCATTATAATACAGGCCATAGAATTTCATGACTAAAGTGTATCTTTCATCTTACATAGATGCCTTTGATAAATCAAACAAGGTGTGTGTGCACATCCTGTGAAATTCAGTTTTGTGCAGAGGGCTAGCAAGAGATCTGTGCATCAGTTAACTCTCACTTAAGCCAGATACTGGGGGTTTGGGTAAGATATGAGCAGCGCATAGATCTGGTTGGGTCCTGTTCACGAGGGTGAATTTCATTCATTCCAGGTGTGGGTAGGAGACATGACTTCTAAATCACAAGCTGAGTGGATCAAAAAATGCTTTATTTTTATGGGATTTTTTTTTCAATTTTTTTTCCTTTTGAAGAAAAAAAATTTGATGCACAATTTTTGACTCACTCTATTTAAAAGGCTTGTAATTCCCTCAGCTGCATCCTGACATTGTCTCCTATTTCTCTGGGTCTGAAACTTGCAGGGGGCTTCTGAATCTCTGGCAGGGAGAAGCTCACTTAGTTTGATTCCAAACGGTGCCCAAATCATTTATCTGCCGGTCAGTACAACAGTGAATTTTGTTTGTTTTTCAGTAACATCTCTGTTTGTTCCTGAGCTTTAGCCTTTTGCTCATGTAAATGATGCCCAGTGACTCCTGCTCCAGGGTGGAAGGCTGTGACCTCCTCCCAAGTGTTAACTCAATGATGTTCTTCATCTCTCATTTTAATCTCTGTGGCTTTGGATAAAACACTCCACTGATGAATGTCTGGCTCCACTGAACTCAATGGCAAGCCTGCCATTGACTTAATTGGAGTCAGTTCCTCCCCATCTGTTTTCATGGATTAAATGAGCCTTACCTACAAAATAATATTTCCTTTCCCCTTCATCATTCCCAATATTTTAAAGTTTTGAAGGTAACTGCAACAGCAACAAAATTATTCCCCTTAATCTGAAGGGGCACGTCTACATTGGAGACTTAGGTTGACTTAAGGAAGGCTAAGTCGACCTACAGATTCCTGCGGCCACACTGGGCTTTTATTAAGTCGACTTAAGTGCCTCCTTAAGTCGAGTTAATAACACCACTTCTTAAGGTCGACTTGACGCTTAAGTCATAGAATCATATGGTTGGAAGGAACCTCATGAGGTCACCTAGCCCAACCCTCTGCTAAAAGCAGGACCACTCCCACTAAATCATCTCAGCCAGGGGTTTGTCTAACTGGGCCATAAATATTTCGAAAGATGGAGATTCCACCACCTCCCTAGATAACCCTTTCCAATGCTTCACCACCTTCCTAGTGAGAAAGTTTTCCCTAATATCCAATCTCAACCGCCTCAGCTGCAGCTTGAAACCATTGCTCCTTGTTCTGTCCTCTGTTACTACTGAGAACAGCCTAGCTCCCTCCTCTTTGGAGCACCCCTTCAAATAGTTGAAGGTTGCTATCAAATCCCAACTCAGTCTTCTCTTCTGCAGACTAAATAAGCCTAGTTCCTTCAGTCTCTCCTCGTAAGTCAGGTGCCCCAGCTCTCTAATCATTTTTGTTGTCCTCCACTGGACTCCTTCTAATTTGTCAACATCCTTTTGGTAGTGTGGAGTCCAAAAGAGGACACAGTATTCCAGATGCAGCCTCCCCAGCACTGAATAGAGGGGAATAATCACATCCCTCCATCTGCTGGCAACACTCCTACTGATGCAGCCCAGTATGCCATTGGCCTTTTTTGCAACAAGAGCACATTGTTGACTCATATGCATCTTCCCATCCACCATGACCCCCAGGTCCTTTTCTACAGTGCTGCTATTTAGCAGATTGGTCCCCAGCTTATAGCAGTACATGGCATTTTTCCGTCCTAAGTGCAGGACTTTGCACTTTTGTGTGTTGAACCTCAATTTCCTTGCTGAACCACACCTTTTTGAACTTAAGTTTCCTTGATGAACCTTATTAAGTTGACTTAAGCCAATGTAGATGGGGAAAGCCCTTAAGATGACCTAATTAGCTGCCAGGCACCATCCCAGACTTCCTGGACACCAGGAAAGGTTGACCTAGCACCTGCCAGTGTGGATGCAGGCAGTCGACAGGAGTTTTCAGTGTGGACTCTCTAAGTCGACTTGAAGTTGACCTTGCTGAGTCAACTAAACCTCTAGTGTAGACATACCTATGGATTGTTCATAGGACCACTCTTCGAGCAAAGCCTCTATTTCGGGAGCGTGTGTGGTTAGCTTTGGATGGGGTTCAATTCCAAGTGCCACTTTATCCCTGCAGTTTGGATCAAGCTCTAAACAAACACGTGTGCAAGAGTTTGAATCCAGTGTTCCAGATCAGGGATCATTCCCCCACAAGTCTGTAATGACAGATGCAATGCAGCTGTAGCTGTGCTGGTTGCAGGGTGTTAGTGAGACAAGGTGGGTGAGATAAATAAACGATATTACTTCATCCATCTTGTCTCTCATAATGATTAGAGGCAGCATCCTTGAGGGGTGGGAGAGCAGGGAGAGAGGCATAGCTACAGATTACATGATTAATTGCTAAAAACACTTGAGATTGAAGGAGAAGGACATCCCTGTTTCAATTCGCTTCTCTGGATACTGCTAAACCATACCTTCTGGAGGTGCTTTTAAACTAGAACTGGTCTGAAAATGGGGGAGGGATGGTTTCCAACATGGAAAATTGTGATGAAAATTTTTTGAAAAATTATTTCATTGAAGCTTTCAGAAGAAGTGACTTTTCACCAATACAACAACAACAACAACAACAAAAAACAATTTTAAACCCTCCTCCCCCCAGACCTCAGATCTTTTTGGCCAAACCCTGGCAAATGTTTTTGATGTTTCCTACCAATTTTTCTTTTTTCTTTTTTTTTTTAATTTCAAGGAAAGCAGATACTTCCTCACTAAGGGTATATCTTCACAGGAGACTCTGTTAAGGTGACTTAACAAGGTTGACTTTAAGTCAACTTAAATTTGAGCTTGTTGAGTTGGAGCGTCCACATTCAAAATTCCTGTAGACTGGCCATATCCACACTGGCAGCTGCTAGGTCAATTAACACTTAAGTTGACCTTATTAAGTTGACATAAGGGCTCTGCCCATCTACACTGGCTTAAGTGGACTTAATAAGGTTGATTTAAGCATTAAGTCGACCTTAAGAGGTGGTGTTATTAAGTCGACTTAAGGAAGTGTTTAAGTCAACTTCATAAATTCCCACTGTGGACGAAGCTTTCCTTACATCAACTTAAGGAAGGTTAAGTCAACCTAAGGCTCCAGTGTAGACATACCCTATGAGTCTGGGCAAAAACTCAGTTTCCATTTAAAAAAAAAAAAATTCTATGGAAAATTTTCAAACTGTCCTCCTTTAAACCAAATGAAGATTCCTTCTGAAAGGCAAATTTTTTGCTTTTGAAATATACCAAAGGGGAAGTTTACATGCAAATTCCCAAGGAACCTCCCTTCAAAGGCACACTTTCCCTCTGAAAATCTCTGTCCAGACTTCGGTAGAAAAGTGTCTCCGCTCTTCCTCTGAGTCACTGTTAGGAAGAATGCAGACTCCTTGAATCTAAATCTCCTAAATCTATGTAACTAGCTGAGAGATCAAGGGCAATACAGGGCAGCTGAGCTGATGTTTATTTCCTCTTTTTAAAACTATTTAATATTGATCATTTAAAAATATCAAACCACACCAGCTCTTTAGAATAATGTAAAAAAACTAGAAGAATCTCAGTTATGCTCTCTCTTAAATTACTCCATTGTGCCAAGATATTGCTGAACCAATGAGTGAACAGAGGACAGATTTTCTTTTTCACCTCCAGATGTCCTTGCTGTTGTTGTTTTGAGTCAGAGCCTTAACATTATTCTTCCCCAGTTGTTTGTGGATGAATTGGGACTCACAGTAAGTCTTATCTGGTTGTGGGGGCATAATTTACACAGTCAATTGATTTTTTTTCTTTTTTAAATTCAGCTGCTGCCAGAATTTCATATTATATAGTTCAACAAAATGTGAATGTACTGGCCCTCACAGAGAATTATTGTCAAAGAAACAGAAAATGGCACTGCAATGATCAGCAGGAAAACACTAGTAAGTGGTATATATTTTATAGCAAGCTCCTTCTTGTGCTGGTGTCCTTGCACAAGTTTTTCCACAATGAAAAGAAAGATGTGGTGAACTTGGAAGAGCTATTTCCGTTGTCAATACTGAATTGCAGTACAGCTACAGTATAGGATTATTTATCCAATATTGGGTTTAGAGAGCAACCAGATGGGAAGAGTAATGAAAATTTATTTAGAATCTGGGAACACTAGTGCATAGCTCATTGAGGGACACCTGCTGGTCGATTCAAAGGCTGACATTGGCAGCTGCTTTTACTCAGAACTCCATGTTGATGGCTCAATCTTATGGCACCCAAAAGAAAAAAATGAAAACCTGTAGTGGCAAAAAAAAAAAAAAAAGAGCCACCCAGAATGAAAAGACGAGCTCAGTGTCAGTTCTAGGAACTGTAAGTTGCATCTCGTATTCCTAGAGACTTGAATCCAGAGACAGGTTTTGCATCCATCAATAATATTAAATAAAGGAAGAAGCCAAACAAGGAGGAATGGATAGGAGGTCACAGAAATAACCTCTAAATTTGGGTTAAGGAAAAAACATTTGCTAAATTAACTTTTGCTAAATATTTTAACTAGGCATTTTGTGTCTTTTTTTCCCCCAGTCTTCCAGTATTAATGCTTAGCAGTTACATAGCATATTACAAATATTTGTGAATCTTCACTACTTGCTTAGATTGAAATAAATGAGTATTTTATCTAATTTTATAAATGGGGAAACTGAGGCTAAGGGAGTTATGACTTGTACAAGGTGACAAAGTGAAAATTCGTCAGAACTGGGACAAAAACTCAGGGATCCTATGTCCCAGGACCATGCTCTGTCCAATGGATCATACTGTTTCTGGCTTTTGGACTAGAGAATTTGGGTTTTAATTTGCATACTACAGATGGAATTGTAGACTTGGTCCCAAAATAGTGTGGCCATCTCACAGATCAGTAGGCCTCAAACTTCCATAATTTTGTGCCAGTGTTCTATTTTCAAGATTTTGGGCTGAATTTTCAAAAGTGCTTAAGTAATTTAGGAGCACCAGTCCTATTGATTTTTCATGGAACTTGTGTGCCTAGCTTATGTAAGAGTTTTTGAATATCCTACTTCTTGGTTTTACCTGAACTGTAACAGGATCTGAGCCCTCTAAGACAGGTTTAGAGCTAGCAAGCCAAAGGCCAATAGATTTGAGGTTTAGGTCTCTCTTACTACTGTAATTCTTTTTCTTTTAAAAAGTGACAGACTTAGCATACTGTGTGATGTAGCTCACCAACTCCTACTTCAGACATGCTCCATAGCACTGACATGGGCACTGACAACTGATTGAAGATGAATATATTCCTATGCTCACTAAAAGAATAAATTTCATGTGAAACAAAAAAACCTGGTTTAAAGATAAATGTGTTTTTAATCTTATTAATCTTGGCTTTTAATGGGAAAAAGCTCCCTACTTAGAGTCTTTAAAAAGCCAGTATAGCACTCACACACACACACACCCACGCACCCACCCACCCACACACAGAGCTTAGCACTTTACAGCACAGGACATTAAAAATTCCACAGGCTTGATTTATGCAGCAAAAATACATTAATTTCCAGTGAGTTTAGCAGATACATTAGTCACCAAATGTATCCTGACTCCCAACAGAATCTGTTTAGTTTGCAAATAAAGCTAGATGTATGTAGCCTGATCTTTTGCATTCACCATCAATGCTAATGCCTCTTCCAAGTATTAGCCACAGAGCACCAAACAATATAATTCTGCCTTAAAAATGCTGAACAAATGAAGCTTCACCATCAAGGGCTAGGAGAATCAATTTGCAAGGTAACATTGTGATATCTGTTTCCAAATATTTTTGTATTGTATATGTTCTGTATATTTTTGTTGTAACAAATATTATTTGAGCACAACTTCCATTAAAAATATTTGGGGTTGTTTTTTTTAAAGATTGAGCTGATAAATGTAACATGCCAAAAACAAAAAAACCCCACCAACTTGCAAAGAGGGATTGTGTTTATAAGTACATCTGCAATTAAAAAGTTAACAAGAATGTTTGACATGAGTGATTTTATTTCAATTTTTCTATTTTATCATTGACTATGTAGATCATTTACTTACTGTGTATCTTGTTTAAAGTCTGTGATAAAAGAAAAAATTAGCTTTCTGCTCCTTTACTTTTGTATAACATGTAAAGAAAGAGGTATAGTTGGATGTTTTGTTTTGTTTTGCTTTTTAACTTTAAAAATTCAGGTCCTGTCCACTTTCTGATCAATGGAACACTTATGACATCACAAGACATAGCAGCCCCAATGCTGAGCAGTGAGGCGAAAGGGATTTTTAAGCAGACTATTTTAACCAGACTTTATTTTGGTTAATTTTTTTCTTGTTTGTTTTAATAGACCACCAATGTCTCATGACTGCTTAGGGGCAAATACGTCTTTGTTATACGTCTGCTATCCTTTGCCACCCACTTGAATTAAGAAATTGAGCTACATGTCCTCCACCAAAACAAGAAAAGACGATTGTTGATATACCTAAAATTATGTAGATAAAAAAACAAAAACAACATTAAAAAAAAAAAAGAACAGCTCAACCTTGTATTGGAAGGGGGAAAAAGAAATGACAGTCCCAATTTTGAAAAAAATCCTTTGCAGGTTGATATTCAGAATAGTTAGGTTAAAATATGGCTAAGAAATTAGATTCACCTAGAGATCACTCTTTCAGGGTGTTTTGGTATCTCTTGTAATTAAAACATAATAAGCACCAGATCACAGCTACTGGATGAGTGTTTTAGATGGTCAGTGCCTTAATGTAGGGCCCATGCTGTTTCTTTTTGTAGAATACCATTAATGCTTATGAGACTCCAAAGAATTTAGGTAGACAAATTAACACACAGAGACTGCACAATTTCCAAGCATGCATGTAGCAGAGGCAGTGATCTTGGGAACATTGAGCTTAGTAGGAGCTCAAAGCAGGAACAGACAGGTAATGAAGAGCAAAATCCATCAGGCATGCAAGATTTGATGATCCCGAGCTGAAACCTAGCAAAAGGCAACCACATCTAATGTGATGCAAACTTAATAAGACTTAAACTGAAGAAAGCATCTGTTCAGAAGAGCAAGGCCTAGATAAGTGGAAGAAATCAAAGTCACACTGGTAACGGTTAAAAAGTTGGACTTTCTAAAAGATAGGTGTGGCTGGTACTATATATATTGAACATGGCTAACTATGAACATGTGAGGACCACATCTCGGGGCTAATGATTTTTCTCCAGAAAGGAGAACGTGCCAGGTGATTCTCAGCAGCATGGGTTTGTCTAGCAATGGCTGGCCTGGAAAGGTTTGTTTTCTAAAGCAGGGATTCTGTGATCTCAGTAATTCAGGAGCGAAATTAGTGATTGACAATACCCAAAAGAAATGCATATAGTGTGGATGAAGTGATAGAAAGCAAAACACATTATTGAGTGCTGCTAGCATTTGTTTATGGACTCATGCATAAAACATGCTGAGGGAAAGTGTTGTTAATCTTCACTGATTGTGCATGCGGTCTATGATGTAATGTGCAAACAGGCTAGTTTTCTTAGACTAATTTTATTTTCCTTTCTGCCACTCCACGTTCTTTTTCTGATGCTTCTACATTTATAATTCTTCCAGATATTCCAAAGAGAATAAGATAAGTTGTAGAGCTTCATTCATCACTGGAAATGCTTTCAATTCCAAGGAAGCAAACTACACCACTAATTTTTAAATTTGTTTTATTAGCTATAATTACACAAGAAGGCATGGACCGTTTAACATTCATGTACAAGCACTAACAAAACAAGTAGCAGTCACACCACTGGTTCAGTACACTTATTCAAGTATAGTTAGTGATGAAGATTGCGTCATAATAGGATAGTTCCATTAAGTGTCACATTATGGTAAAACACACTATGGTTCAAAGACTGCATTCCCAAGCTAGTCAATTGAAACAAAGGAGAATTTTGCCTACATAAGGACTTTTCCTGCACTCCTCCCCTGTGTAATCTTGACAATGGTCACCTTAGTTTTGCCACTCACAATGGTGTAGCTCTTGTTCTGCTGTCCAATTTATGTATGGTTTTAATGTACTTCCTATGAGGGGTGGGACTATTGCTGGACCATGATACATTTTTCAAAATGAAATTTTTATTTGGGAATTTAGTTTAATTCAATACAGACTTAAGGCCAAGCTAAACTCACCTTTATAAAAATTTTAGCCAGATTCACCAATGCTTTGCAACCCATAGGTGTGGTGCAGTTGCAGCTGTGTCAGTCCCTTGATATTACACAGAAAAGGTGGGTAAAGTAATATCTTTTATTGGACCAGCTTGGACAGAAGTTGGCCCAAAAAAAGATATTACCTCACCCATCTTGTCTCGCTTGCAACTTATGTAGTCATTTATACTTACACAAAGTGGCTGTAAACCACCAACATTCTCATATAGCCTTTTACACCTGTGCAAAATCACTAATTACAGACTGCATAAGGCAGTGGAAAATCAGGCCTATCAATTTACAGGTAACTTGACTGGTCTGATGCGTATACTCTGTCACACATCACTCCAACCTTTCACACAAGCCAGAAAAGTGTGTTTTAAAGCCTATGTTCAGTTTAAAATAAATCAGTTCAGTAAGTATAATCGAAGAGATAATCTTCTCACAGAAGCAGACTTTCTACTTTAGAAATCATTCAAAAGCACGTGACAAGAACATAGGTCTTGTTGACTGAGAAAATTCTCTGAATTCAGTATGTTTAATTTATATACTACATAAGATTTATCCAAAAATTTGCAGTTCTTCGTATGACTTGTTTGTTTGTTAAACTCTGATCTAAATATTTACTCATGATCCTCTGTAGTAGTTGTTATACATTAAACATTTTCTAAATGTTTAAAAACCATCCCTGCCATTCCAGTGAGAGTCGTTCTTATGACATGATGGTTTAAAAAAAAGATGTGGGTTCCACCCTCCTACCCCCCCCCCCAAGAAAGAATTGAAAAATAAATGGCTGAATAGGTATAATATTCACTACTCAAAAACGGAAGCAAATCTTATGCTGTTTTGGAAAAGAGGAAATGTAAAAAGACCCAGATCTGAAATGTCTGAATGCTTTCAAATATAATTTAAGTTTCTGCAATGGTGAATTCTGATCTGCAAAGGAGGAATTAATTATTTATACAATAGCACAAAATGAATACAAAAATGAAGATCTTCAGGCTACTGCAGTTTCTTTCATGAACTCCTCAAGGACAGTTATTACATTTTTGGCTTCTGGCATTTCTGCATGCTCCACTTTAACAATCTTCAGAAGGACATCGCCACTGCCACAGTTCTTTAGAAACACGTAACACTTAAACAAAGCATAATGGTTCATTTCAGCCTGACGAATAAACCTCTTCAGGTTGTTAGTGTCTTGTATGGCCTAGAAACACAGTAACAAAAAAATATTCCTCATCCTCTTATCTGTAAGGAAGGCAAGCAGATAAATGGATTTGGAGAAGTGGAAGAGTCTGCGGTAAGAATTTATTTTATTATGTACACTAATAGACAAATCAATCATCTACAACTCTTGATGGGAGTTACTAATGTAATTTTAAATTTAGGTTATTTTAAGATAAAAGTTGGTTTCTAAATCAGTCTGTTTCCTTTAGAGTGTATTCTACTCTTGCCCACTCTTGAGTACAGCAAAAACAACTAGGCAAGCTCTCTAGCTATGTCTACACTAAGGGCTTAAGTTGACTTAAGGAGGCTCGAGTCGACTTAGGCAACTCCGTGGCCACATTTAGAGTTCATTAAGTCGACTTAAGAACTTGCTTAAGTCGACTTAATAACAGCTGCCCTTCAAGTCAACTTTAAGGGTTACGTTATGAAGTCAACTTAATGGAATGTGCCCATTAAAGTTGACTTAATAAAGTCAACTTCGTGCAGTAGAGCCGTTTAAGTCAACTTTATAAAGTTGACTTAAGCCAGGGGGACCCATTTAAATCAGACCCCCTGGCTTAGGTCACTGCATAAAGTCAACTTAAGCAAATGGGGGGGTCAATAAATCACCTTGATAAAGCTGACTTTAAATACACCTTAAGTCAACTTACCTGAGCCCTGTAGTGTAGACATAGCCTCTTACTGCTATCAATGAAAAAGTGTATTTGCATTCCCAGTAACCCTTCTGTCTCCTGCAAACATCAGTACACAAAGTTACCTTCAGTTTAAAGTTCTCCAATATCTGTCGGAAGAGAAATGGATTTCCACCTTCAGCACCATTTAGAAAAGCCTGCATCCACTCCTCACAGAATTTGTTGCTTCCTGTCTCATGTTTGGGAAGAAAGAAATGGAGGTAAGGAAAAGGTATGTAGGCATGTGTGTTAGAACATTGCATAAACCATATCTTTGTGACTATGCACTTAATCTCACCCACACAATAACTGACACCAATAACATCTGCCCTACGATGCAAACATTCAAAAGCATAAAAATTCAAGATGGAGAGAATGTGAATGAGAAAACCAAAGAAATGCCAGGAAACCAGTATGCTAGGAAAATAGACTTTGTTTTCGATTTTCACTGGAACATTTCTCCCAAAGCTCCAGCTGCTTTTAAAATTACCAGACACTTAAAATAGACAAACAAGACTGGACAATTTGTTGCAGATTTCAATCAAACAATTATACTTGATCAAAACAATTATCTAACCATCCACATCCCTCTATAAGCCACTCATCAAAAAAATGATGGAAAATGTGAGCCTTGCAATTAACTAATCCGAGATTTGATAGATCATGGAGCTGTGCAAATTCCAGACTCCGGGATCCCTCACTTTTAAACCAGAGATCAAATGGCCGTGGATCATATATGCCAGGGGTTCTCAGATGGGGGCTGTGACCTGCTGTCAGTCCCATGTGCATGCTGGTAAGGATGGCATTGCATCAGGGGCATCACTCAGGGGTTGGGCAGATTCATCACAGTCTAAAGTATTTTCAGAGGAGGTCACAGCACAAAAAGTTTGAGACTCCATGGTATATGCTGTGATAGCAAATGGAAAGAAAAGTGTTCACAAGATAGCCAGGTTCCAAAACTTTCTGGGCATGATTCTGCCAAGTACTGAGCCTTCTCTAAAGGTGAACTGGATGAGCTGATGGAAGTGAGTCCATCCATGATCTCACCTGCATTAAGGAACTGAGGCTGTGGTCCACTACAGTCTATCACCACTGATTTGTGCTGTTCCTCAGTCATGGCTATGGACAAGGAGGTGGTTGTGCCTTCCTGAATGAGACCTTGGAGACTGGCAGCACTCAGAAACCTGACACACAAAATTATTGTGAACTGCTACTTTCCATACAACATCCAAACAGGAAAACCAGGAAATGGGACTGTACAACAAGCCAAGAAATTTATAGGCTGTATCCTCTCAGAGGTGTGATATTCTTTACCTGTTAATATCTTTCTTTGTTCTTTCATCTGAATTTTTAACTTCAACGGGAATGTCACTCAAAGCCTTAAAGGAAAAAAATGATTGTTGTTGGCTGTATTTATTTCACTTGTTAATATATTTATTATTAATACAGGTGAAAAGTAACAAATAATCCTAGTTAAGTTCTCCTCTTAATAATCTAGTTAATACCAGAGGCTAGATAAGTCCTTTAGACTGTGTTCATTACAACTATTTACACATTCTGAAAAGTATACTGGTTTGTACCTCTATAAACTGCTCTGCCCACCTCCTTCTCACATTCACTGTCTAGCAACATATGACTAGTCTTATTTTTTTGTTCTCAGCATGTCTCTACAGTGCATTTCACAGGCACTTAGCTGTCCTCATCTTAGTCTGAGCCAAATGGAATTTTCGTTGCCTATCTCATTCTAATTACAGGTTGAAAAACACTAAGCCTCCAATTTTAAAATGAGTTAGCTATAAAATTATTAATTTTAAAGTGTTTCATTCTTGATTAATTGGTCGATGAAACAGCTGGTATTGGCTTAGCAATATAACTGAAAAAAAAATCACATTAGTGACTAAAGGGAAAGGGTTTTCTTCATTCAGTTGAGGGTGAACAGAAAAGCAAATGCAACTTCCATTTAAAATAATACAACCGGATCACTGAGTTTACTAGAAAATGTTTAAAATGAGGTTGAGTTTGATATATACTTACAGCATGTAACAAAAAGGTGAGTTTCTCCTGGCAGAGCTGCACTACCCTCTGGATAGGGCATACAGCATTCTCAAACCAGCTTCTTAGGTAGGGTTTGATACAAGTCTCCAGGTTACTTAGCTATAGCAAATCAAAACATTGAAACTTTTACAATTACTATACAGTTGAGTCTGGTATAAAAATAAGTGTATTGCTAATCCATTCAAACTATGCAATTTGGATCTCAAATCTTTCCTTATTTTCAACTCCAGTCTCTTCATGACATAAAACACCAGCCCTTTTTGACAGAGAAACCAATCCTTATTCATAAAATGTCATCACCACCATTCAAAATATTCAGTCATAGAATTCGATCTTACCTCTGAATCAAAGTTAGTCTTCAGGCCTTGAACATATTTGTCCAATTCAAGTCTGAAAGTATCCTCTTAAGGAAATAAGATACAAATTAAGACTTGAACTTTGCCCATTCAGTATATAATATGTAATCACATTCTCAGTTCTACTCTGGAAGACGTGTTCAAGTACACTGCTAGTCAGAGAATTCAAGGAAGTTGCAGCAGTAAGTTAATAAGGGTTATCTTTATATGCTCTTTCCCTACACTCAGATAAAGAGAGGTTAAGGAAAGGATATAGCTCAAGTCCTTTCTCTGAGCCTCCTAAGAAACAAATGACATACTCTGGAGGGCTGATGCTTAATTCTGTGGTTGCAGATTCTAGAGGTTTTTCTTGTTGGAGAAGGCAGTAATGACAACCAACTCGATATTCTGGTATGCTAAAACAAAGAAAAAAAGTTGAATTTATCTCAGCCAGATCTGCCAAATACTTTAACAATTGTTTTAAATTAATCGTGTTTTGTACCTTACATTAGAACTTAGCCAGCCACTGACCATGGGTGAAATCCTGACCCTCCTGAAGTCAATGCCAGTTTTGCTATTGACATCAGGAAGGCCAACATTTCCTGTCATACATTTTATATAAATTAGGATTAGGATTTTGAATTGCTATGGATTTTCACCTCAATAAGTAGTATTCTGTGCTGATCCCAAAAGACTCTTCTTGCTTTTAGAGGAGTTTGTCATTCTGATTACCTTTGACTGTGGTATATCTCAGAAATAAATGCGAGCTTTAACTATTCTATTTATAACTTCTTTTTCCAAAAAATGTTAATATTTTCCAACAAGGATTCAAAAGATAAACTTACTTTAGAAATAGAGGCCATGTGTGAAGGAGTGAGAGCACATTATGTATCAGACACACAGTTTGTTTAACTCCCAATACAATCTGCCCCTAGCATCAATCACATATACAACCTTCCTAGATCTTTGCCTCATTAAGTGTACAGAAAGTATAATCAAAACAACCCAAGCAAAACCAATAATTATTCATAATTTGTTTTCATTGTTTTTCACTGCCACCTAAAGGAAATCTAAGGTAAGCTCTACTTGCACATAAGTGTATAACTGGGAGTCTTACATATTGCATTGACAGGCTGACAAGCTGCAATCAGCCTTAAACTCATATGCAGCAGCAGATGGCAAGCTTAGTGAGACTGCCAACATTTCTTAACACATCCCATGTTTATCGCATATAAAAAACAGTCCATTTTACTCTTACCTCAGCTCCACAGATGCAACATTACCCATCCCCTCAAAAAGTGCTCCTTTAATAAGACGCTTAGCAATAAAACTGCGCAATTCTGTCTCTGCTTCAGCTGGTAAATTAGTATCCACCAAGGAGAGGCTTTGAAAACAAAGATAAAGTTCTTAGGGAGAAAAAGAATAAGTTGAAACAGACCTTACAAAATCATGTAGTCTAACCCCCTGGGTTTTGAACCCAGGACCTTGTGCTTGTAAAGCAGCTGTGTTAGCCACTACACTATTTGCAGGGCTTAAAACCATTCTAGTTCTCTAGTTGTGTATGTGACACCAGCAGCTGTAATGTTAATGTAGAGAGAAGTGCTTCCTTGTGTTCATAGCAGAGGCTGAGTCAGGACTCCCGTAATCTGTTCCTGGCACTGCCTCTAACGTGCTCTTTGATCTGTGGCAAATTTGAAAGGTCGTCAGTGGCTTTTTCATTATATTGGGATCTTTAATTCTAATACCAATTGACACAGCTTCCCTCAATAGCCTTAAACAGGTCACTTAGGCCAAGATTCAAAAAGACACTTCAAATATTGTGACAAGGAGCACCCCAGCTCCGAACTCTCAGGCTATGTCTACACTAGCAAATTAGTCGAGAATAAGGAGGCTTAATCCAGACTGATTTGATCCCTGTCTACACTAGGCTTTGTGTAGTTTGGACTAAAAAAGATTAGTTCAAACTAGTTCGTTTGAACAGTTAGTTCAGCTTAGTTCGAACTTAATTCAAATTTTAGTTTGAACTAGCATGATGTAGCCATGCTAGTTCAAACTAAATAAATTTGAACTAGGTGGTTAGTTTTAACTAACTGAGTTTTTTTTTAGTTTGAATTAACTCTGACTAAGTCCAAACTAAGCAGTTACATGTAGACATAGCCTCAGGTGTCTGCAAAAGGACAGGAATAACACTGCAGTTCAAAAAGCCTGAGTTAGCTGAGGCTCCCTAAACCTAGAATGGGGAGGCACCTCAGAATGCAATTCACAAAAGCCTGCATGCTCAGTGAGGAGACATTCAAGTTAGCCTTTGGGGGGAAGCCAAGGAGAGAGGTGTATCCTAAACTCATTCCCTCTCAAGGAAAAGACTGCTTCAATCCAGGGACATAGACACCCATCTCTTCTAGCAATTCATAAAGATCACTGCTCCTGGGGTTAGGCGCCTAATGTGTTTCTAGTGAGACTGTGCCTAACCACACAAAATGGCTGGAGGAGAAGGCTATGGTGAAATCATAGCTGATAACTTTTAGCCCACTGGTTAGGCCATTCACCTGGGACACAGGAGACCCGGGTTTAAGTCCCACTCTGATGAAGAGGGAGAAAGGATTTGAAGAGGGGGTCTCCTATACCACTCAGGAAAGTGCTCTAACCACTGGGCTATGGGATATTCTGAGTTGTGGCGCTCTCAGTCTCTCCTATTCTACCTATTTCACCATATATAAAGAGTTATTAGAGTAGGGTTCTGTTCTACTCCTCCAATCATTTGTTACTTATTTATCCACAAAGACTTAAAACAATATAGCTACACTAAGAATTAATAGTAGTATGGAAGTAGTATGAGTGGAATCTCACAGCCTATTATTGTAAGCCCCCACTCACTCAAGGTAGGAATTCCATTTGGTATTTGTGTCCATTATCATGTTGGTGTTTAACAGAAAAGATTAAAAAAAAAAAAAAAAGGAAAAAATGCCCACATTAATTCAGTATGGTTTTTAGGGGGATTTAAATTTTTTTATGTGGAATGTACTGTCTAACTCTGTATTCATTTCAGTATCTCTCCAAATACCAAAAAAAGCAAGGAGTCTTGTGGCACTTAAAGACTAACAGATTTATTTATTGCACGAGCTTTATGGGAGAATATCCTACTTCGTCAGATGCTTTGAAGAGGTTCTCCCTCTTCAAAGTGTCTGACAAAGTGGGATATTCTCCCACGAAAGCTCACACGATAAATAAATCTGTTAGTCTTTAAGTGCCACAAGACTCCTTGCTTTTTTTCGGTTCACTAGACTAACATGGCTGCCCCTTTGGAACTTGTTCAAATACTAAGATGTCCTGGGCTCTGAATTAGAAACTGAATGGAAAACGTGGTTATTTAAATCAGTGGTTTTCAATTTTTTTTCCTTCAGGACCCAGATGAAAGAAATAATTTATGCCCACAACCCAACAATTTCATTTTTGAGCAATGCATTCTAGTTTTTTGGCAGCGGCACCAGGGGGCACCGTAACCCAGTACTTGGGGGTCTGCGACCCAGTCCTGAGCCCTGACCCTATGGCTGAAGGCCGCTGGACTGTGTAGTTCTGCTGTGTTTGTTTTACCTAAAGTCTTCAGCAGAGGGAGTTTCTGGTGTTGCACTGCCCCAACTTCCGTCATCACTGTCAGCACCCCGCTCTGATGATCTGAAAATGCATGCATTGTTATTACTGACATCAAATATGGACATATACAGGACTATTATCACTGAATGAGCCCAAGGAGAAAGAAGCACGGTGGTGGTGATGTACAGTGGAGTAACCTTTGAAGCTGCTATGGAGTGGATGACAAAAGGGATCTGATGGGGGGGGGGGGGGGAATACCTGTTATTCCCTCTCCCGGGGGAGAAAATAAACAGAGCCGAGCAGCTAAGAACTGATCCAGAGGGAGAATGAATTCTTTTCAGATCAAAGGATGTGTTTCCCACCCCACAGCATAGGTAGGACAACGGAGAAAAAGGTAGAACTGTGGTTGCCTGTGCTCTGAAAATTAAACCTCACTTTAGTTAACAGTTGTCGTAAACCTTCCAAGAACATGATGCCAGGGAAACTATTTGTTTCTGATGTACGAGCCCATGTTATGAATGGTCCCAGCATGTGTGCTGGTGCTAATGCAAGGGTGTGCACCTCAAAAATCTTCTACTGCCTCATTCACCAGCCTTTTCCTCATCTCCAAACCCTGCGCAAATAGGCGGCACCCAACCAGAGCTCCAACTCAGCTAGGTAGCAGCAGAGCTGAGGAATGACACACTGTGGTATCACGCTGCAATAAATAAATGTGTTAGTTTTTAAGTGTTGCAGCACCCCTTGTTTGTTTTGCTGTACTAGACTAGCCCGGCTGCCCCACTGGGACCCGAGTCAACTGATGGATTAAATCCTCTGTATTTTGTCATATCCCATCTGTGGGATCAGCAACCCACGGTGCATCCTAGTCTGGGAATTCAAGGCAGCTGTGAGCAGCCTGGCTCTCCAGCCTCTTCCAGCAGCAGCAGCAGCAGCTCCAGACAGCCGGCAACAGCTGGCCCCAGCAGATGGCTCTGGCTTGGGAGCAGGGGAAGGAGCAGCAATTGGGGCAGGGGGCAGGGATGGGCTCCAGCCCTCACCTGTAGCTGTACAGGCAGTAATAGGTGTTGCTGCACCGCTCCGGCCGGGCCCCTTCCTCGCTGCTCTCCAGCTCCCGCTCGGCTGCATCCACCGACTCCTGCAGAGACGGCAGCATCTTTCCCTGCCCGGCCCAACGTGGAGCCAGGAAATCCGCCTGCCTCCTGCTCATGGGGGCTCTGCTCGCTCTGCAAACACTCAGTTCCGCCTGCATTAAGTTCCTCTCCTGCCACCGGGCTGCTGTTCCGGCTGTCAGCTCCTGGAAAAAAGATGCATTTAGCAGAGCAAAACAATTTGCTTGCATCCGATGGGCTGGGATTTGCTCCCACCAAAATCATGCCATGAATAAATTGATTAGTCTTTAAAAGGTGCATAGGACTCCTGGCTTGTTTTGCTGAACTGGAGTGTTGCAGCTGACAAAGTGGGTTGCAGCTGGCAAAAGCACCCAAAGAAATTTGCTAGTCTTTCAGGTGGCACAGCGCTTTTGTTGTTTAGGCCAGTGGGTCTCAACGTTTCCTCTACCCTGGCACACCTTGCTGCCTTTCATTCATTGGAGGTGCACTGGCATATCTTTCCAAATGAACTCATGAGCTAATCCAGAGCTCTTTTGAGTAGTTTTTCACAAAAATAAAATTAAATTAAATTAAAATAAAAATTGTGGCACACCTGGCCAGAGCTAGGGTTACCAGATGTCAGGCAAAAGGAGGGCATGTCCTCCTTTTTACCTTCACATCCTCCATCTGGCAGGCATTTTAAAACACACAATTTTGTCTGGCTTTTTACTTATAAGGGTTCAGGTATGCTGGAATGCCACAGAGTACCTTATTTTTAGGGGAACGAGTTCCAGAGCCCCCTAAAAACAGAAGACTATTACATTAATACTACATTTTCTCCATGGGTCTTCCAATGTCCTTTTTGTACTTCCCTGTCCTCCTTTCCAGGCTTTGGTATCTTGTAGCCCTACCCAGACGTGACTGGCACACCCGTGTGCTGTGGTGCACTGGTTGGGAAACACTGGTTGAGACCAATAAGGCCACCACTCTGGAATTTGAAGAGCAAGTTTCTCAACCTCCCCCCACTGGGATGGAAAATATTGCTGTGTTTCCAATATTTTCCAATTTCTGCACTAATCTTAAAATCACTCTTCTATGAAGAGTCTCAACTTGGCAGCTCTGAATCTGGCCTTTGCTCCCCCTTCCACGCTTGTCCTCTTTCAGTTTGGAGGGTGTATCTTTCATTTAGGATCTTTTGAAGTCCCTTTTCTCTTAGGAGATGGGGTTTCACAGAATGTATTCACAGAATAGGTGTTAAAATGTATTCTGAAGATGTTTAAGTTCCCTCTGTTCAATGTATCCTTTGTGGGGAGATCCCTAACCTTTATAGAAGAGGGTAAAAGTCCTCTTTTGCATCCCTCAAATCTCCCCTATACTTTTATAAGCAAATTAAGTTTTGCAAACAAAGGGATAATTTCACTTGCTAATTGTGGTGTTTTGGACTACTTAGGGTCATTGGGGTTGGGTCGTTTAGGTGCTAGGGCAACCTCAATGACCCTAGATAGTCCAAAACACAGCACTAATGACCACTTGACATATGACTTTTAAAGTACAATTTATGTCCATAGGCAGGACAGCCTTGAACAGTGAAGTCATTTGCTTATCTACAGAACAACTATGGTGCTGTCTAAGAGTGATGCACCCTTCACTAAACAGCCCTGCCAATATGCCCCAAGGATAGAATTACCAGATGCCAAAGCATGGAAAGAAAGACAAGGAAGTATGAAAAGGAGGACATTGGAGAACACATGGAGAAAATGTAGTATTAATGTAATATTCTTCTGTTTTTAGGGGGCTCTGGAATGCTTCCCCCTAAAAAATAGGGTGTTCTGGGGCATTCCAGCATACTTTTAACCCCTGTAAGTAAAAAGCCAAACAAAAATTGTGTGTTTTTAAAATGCCTGCTGCACTAGGACTACCAGATACCAAAGCCTGGAAAGGAGGACAGGGAAGCACAAAAAGGAGGACATTGGAGGACCCATGGAGAAAATGTAGCATTAATGTAATAGTCTTCTGTTTGTAGGGAGCTCTGGAATACTTTCCCCTAAAAATAAGGTACTCCGTGGCATTCCAGCATACTTGAACCCTTATAAGTAAAAAGCCAGACAAAATCGTGTATTAAAATGCCTGCCAGATGGAGGACGTGAAGGTAAAAAGGAGGACATGTCCACCTTTTGCCTGACATCTGGTAACCCTATGCCAGACGAAGGACATGAAGGTAGAAAAGAGGACGCCCTCCTTTTGCCTGACGTCCGGTAACCCTACCCAAGGATGAGCTTGGTGTGACCGCCTCCGTTAGTGAATATGACGGTTCATTCACTGGTCGCTCCGATCACCTAAGCTGACTCAAAACACCACGCCTGGCTCAAGTTTGTCACTTAGGCTTTGTTTTGAGGGGATGGGATGCCTGCCATTTTGCCTAGCGCCAGGACCCAATGCCTCAGGGCCGTAATGCTGCATGACGTTGTGTTGATATTTTGGGGGAACAAACACAGTGACGTTTTCCCTCAGCGCCATAACACAGTGTGATGGCCCGGGGAAGCCTTGGGGGCGACATTTTGCTTTAGTTGGCACGAGGCGATGCGTTTGAGGAGTGGGGGGGTGAGGACTGTGTTTGGGCTGGGTGCCATCCACAGCACGCTTATGGCGGCACCCCCAGACACCCTGGTGCCCTTTGACGCCTCGGCGGGTTGCATGGGCGCAACCTGCCGCTGTCGCCCACAGGCGCCACATCAGCCTCATGGCTGCCAGCCACTGGGCCCCGCTGCTGGGTGCCCGTGTCCCTCCCGCGGCCGCCAGGGGGCCCCACAGAAAATCCCCGCCCCCACCCAGCTGGGGAGTGGAAACAGACACCACCAACATGGCGGCCGCGGGCAGCCGCGGTGCATGCCGGGATGCGGCCCGCGCGGCGGCCACGTGACAGCCGCGCCGCGGGGCCTGCTGGGAAGGGCTGGGCTTGCAGGCGGCGGCGCGAGCGGGGCGGCCATTTTGTGAGCCTCTGAGGGAGAGGCGGCTGCGCGGCCTGGGGTGCGGGGTGCCGGCTTCTCTCCTGTCTTGGGGTCGGTGGCGTCGCCGCGATGGGCCGGAAGAAGAAGAAGCAGCTGAAGCCCTGGTGCTGGTATCCTTTGCCGGAGCGCGGCGGCAGCGGCCTGGTCTCTTCGCCCCTCCCCCATCGCCTCACGGCCCCGGAGCGCGGCCTGCTCTGCGCTTCCCGCTTCTCCGGGCCGGGAGACGCCGCGCGCGCTCTCCTGCCCCGGGGCCGGGCCTCCCGCCTCCCCTCCCTCCTTCCTGCCCGCCTATGGCGTGCGCCGGCTCCCCCCCTCCCCCGCTTGCGGCCCAGCTTTGTCCCTTTTCTCCCCCTCTTCCGCCCTCGGTTTCCTCATCGCCTCGTTTGCCTTGTAGGCCATTTGTCGCTGGCGCCTGTCCCGCCCGCTGCTGAGCTAATGCGGGGCCCTTTAATGGGCGCGGTGCATTAAGTCGGCTTAGGAAAGTCGAGCTAGTGCGGGAGAGGCTTTGAGGTCGACATAACCCTAAACCTGTGGCTCTTCGGTTGCTTCTTTGTGACTCTGGGTCTCCCCCCGCCACTAGGGGACCTGGCAGGGAGCCCGTTCCTGGCTCTGGGCGCCCCGCCACTGGGGAGCCTGTGGGCACCTGTGCCAGGTCTGGGTCCCCGTCTGTCCTGGATCCTGCGGCAGGTGCCTGGCCCAGCTCCCCCCACCCCTTACCAGCCGGCTCTGCTCCTTGCGGCCCTCCAATTGAAACAAACAGACAAGGAGACTTGTGGCACTTACGGACTCACTGATGTATCTTTTGCATGAGCTCTTGCGGGCGAAAATCTCACTTCGTCAGATGCTTTGGAGACGGGGGAAGTTGCAGAATGGGAGGAAGCAAAAGCAGGGAACCGTTCTGTAAGTTTCCCTGTCTTCAAAGCGTCAGACAAACTGGGATTTTCTCCCACAGAAGCTTGTGCAAAAAGTAAATTTGTTAGTGTGCGTGTGCCACGGGACTGTGTGTGTGTGTGTGTGAGTGACTCAGCTGGACTAACACGGCTGCTCCTTTGGATCGGTTATTGACAGTTTTTAAAAATGGCCCTTTCAGGTCGCCCACCCAGTCCTAATGACCTTGGGGTAGTCATCCAGGAGGAAACTTCTATAGGTGTAGGGTTACCAGAGGTCAGGCGAAAGGAGGACATGTCATCCTTTTTACTTTCACGATCTCCAGCTGGCAGGCATTTTAAAATACATGATTTTGTCTGTTTTTTTTACTTATAAGGGTTCAAGTATGCTGGAATGCTACGGATTACCTTATTTTTATGGGAAAGTATTCCAGAGCTCCCTAAATACTTCTCTGCTCTCCTTTCCAGGCTTTGGTATCTGGTAGCCCTATATAGGGGAAACTCTGCAAGACCAATTGGGGGCAGGGTGGGGTGGGGGGAGTGTGGATCTGTGGAGATAGAAAAATTCTTCATCCTTGTAGGGGGAGAGGTAGGAAGACAGACTCAGGGAAACTTTTTGCTGAACCAGACTAACACAGCAAGCCCTTTGGAACCAATCATCTTAGCCCTTGAATATCCTGGGGCCAGTGATTACAACTATACTGCGTATAATAATCAGAGAAACCTTGAGTGCACCACTGGCTGAGTGAGGTGGTGGTGGAAGTTTTGTTTCTTGAAGGTTAAAGATTAGTTCAGTTTGCCACAGTTGTGTTTCCCAGCCACCATTTAAAATCCTTCTTCTGTTTGGATTGTGTTACACTTGATTTATGTCACCAGGATTTTTTTTTTCCTTTTGCTGTTGCTTTAAAATGCTATCTACAAAGATCTTAAAGTTTTAGAACGTCCTTAATAATCTTGAATAGGTATTGCAACAGGGATTTTGATGATGAGAAAATCCTTATACAGCATCAAAAAGCAAAGCACTTTAAATGCCATATATGTCATAAGAAACTGTATACAGGACCTGGTTTAGCTATACATTGTATGCAGGTAAGGCGTTATTAAAATACATGCATAATTTTGCTTCATGTTCAGTTTGTCCCTAAGGAATACTTAATTTAAAAACACTTTTAAATTACTATATTACTGCTAGACTGTCATATTACAGTTGCCTTTTTTAGGAAACACTGGCTTGTCTCTTCTTTTTCTAATACAAAAACATGCCCCCACCATAAATACACTGGTGTCACTGTCAAATGTACATGTTGGCATATAGATCATCTGGGCCTCTCATTCACCCTTGGGATTGAGGAGAGGGTATTAGGTCTCTTTAAAGGCAGAAAAGAGTTTTCCAAAATGGCTTTAACATCTGTGGTTTGTAGCTATTAGGGAAAGCACACTTCTTAGGCTGTGTCCATTCTTGGGTATGTTTATGTTACATAGAGTGTACTGGTATAGCTGCAGTGCTGTAAAAATGCTGGTGTGACTCCATAGTGTTCTGACCCAAGGGTTTTGTCCCCTTGGTATAGGAATACCAACTCTACAAATGCCACTACGTGAACATTCATGTAGCTGCTTCTATGCTGGAGTGTAACTGTGTCTACAGTTGGCAGAACTGTCAGTCAGGAATGTGTGTTTTTCACAGGCCTAACGATTATAGCTATGTCTGTCCAACTTGTAAGTGTAGACCAAGCCTAAGACTACATTTTTCCTAGTGAGGATGAAATTATATGGACAACTCAAGTGTAGTAGAAGGAGGACTGAACCATGTAGTTCTCATCTAAGCTAAACTGTGTATAATGTGCAGTAGCATTTGTACCTCTAAGCTAGCATCCTTGAGTTTAAGACACTTGCCTTCTCAGTGAAAGTATGACTAGACACTTCTCCCTTCCTTTCATCCCCCTGCCCCTTCCAAAAACAAACAAAAACACAAAAAAGGTTCTGGAATGTTTTAGGTAATTCTGAATGCTTATTCTGTATTGCAGATGTCACGGAACATAAAGTGCAGAACACTTTCATTTGGGACCAACATAAATAGCAGCTGTTTTGGAGGAGAAGTTACTTGTAGATTAGTTATTTACAGATTTGGGGAAAAAAATAGTTACTGAGCTAAACATAATGCATTTGTTAAGAGTATGAGTTGAGCTGATGAAGTGGGTAACCTTTAACAGAACAAGATTTGGCACTGACTGTAGTAGTAGCATTATCTGTCACAAAGATCTTAGCTGATTACAGTAAAGGAATCTAGCTTTTTTTGATTTAGGTGCATAAAGAAACAATAGATGCTGTTCCAAATGCTATTCCGGGAAGAACGGATATTGAACTGGAAATCTATGGCATGGAGGGCATTCCAGAAAAAGACATGGATGAAAGGAGAAGGCTACTTGAACAAAAAACTCAGGGTAAACTTGAAATTTGTTTAGTTATTTATATTGTATCATCAGCATAATCTATTAACTAGATTAGATCATATAAAGAAGTTCATAGATGCATCCTTAATTTAGTGTAAATGATGTAGATAGTGATATATTATATGAATGTAAATCAAACAATATTTGGAGCATTATGTAACATCTTGGGTAGGCTTTGCTTAAAATGACTAGTGATCTTTTTTCCCCTAAGCAAAGGTAATTGCTTTGGCAAATGCCCTTCTGGAAAAGGGACATAGCAAGAACTGTGACTTGAGAGTGTTTGTGGGGGGGGGGGGGGGGGAGTATGAGTAGAGCTCTAAGTTTGTTGGATGCTCCTAATGCCTTTGTGAACTTTCCTGGTGTTTTATCCTAGCCCGTGGAGCCCTCCTATGTAGGTTAAAGTATAGCATGCAAACAGGAGGCAATTGTATACTGCTTATTGTGGGGCATCTTGCCCTACCTTACCAACTCATACATGCAAATAACACAAGGGAGGAAGATGGATGTAGCAATTTTTTTTCTCTTCTAAAATATTTAGTTTCAAATTACTAGCGAGGGGGGTTCAAAAGTTAGTTTCAGAGTGGAACAGCCAGACAGCAGATGAAATCCTATGCTCTAAAACGCCATGATTTGTGTTTTTCTTAGTGTGATAGTATAAATTAAATTTCTTTAGCAGAGAGCCAGAAGAAGAAACAACAAGATGATTCTGATGAGTATGATGATGATGAATCTACAGCTTCAACCTCATTTCAGCCACAGCCAGTACAGCCACAGCAGGGATACATGCCCCCAATGGCACAGCCAGGATTGCCTCCTGTGCCAGGTGCACCAGGAATACCCCCAGGTAACATGGGCTTTTAAAGCTAGACATGGGAAAGCCAAATATATTGATTTGAGGTGCTACTTTAATGCTAGGATGGTGGTCTGTCACCTTCCCAACACTCTTAGATACAGCAGTATAAACTATAACTGATGCTCGCACACATCTTCTTTCTTTAAGAAAAATTAACATTGAGAAAGGTCACAGTACTGGTAAAACAGTCTCTAAACTATGGTTCCAATCAAAGGAAAACTGCCATAGCACCATCTCTCTGTTCTGGCTTCAGGCTGGGTGCTGTCTCAGTTTCACCTTTGGTTTCTGAACCAGTTACCTGCCTGCATTTCTCCCAACCTTGTAAGGAGGAACTCACTGCCAGTTCTAGGGTCTTTCAGGTCCTTCTTCTCCAGCACCATTTCATTAGATCAAATGCAGCTCACAAAGTAATACATTGACAATCGCTGTAAGCTGCTGGGACCCGCAAGTCTTTTATTGTGCTGGCTCTTCTCTCTCTCTCTCTCTGGTCCAAGGCTAGTGACAGGACCAAACTGCTTCCTATAGTCCCGCTTCAGTGGAGCCCTCAGTCTTCTATAGAAAACAGCTAACCCATTGGCAGCTTGGCCTGGTAAATTGATCAGGACTAACTGGCTTGCAGCCCTTAAAAGGTCTCACTGCCCAGTTATACTCCATAAACATGAAAAGCTAAATGGACTGGTGGAATATTCTGGCGATTAAATGAGAAGTATCTTTCAGTTGCAAATAATTTCTTGGGGAGAAAGCCCCTTCCATATAGTAGCAACATAGGGATTATTTTTGCCTGTGTTCACATAAAAACTGAATGGAGATTAAGATCTAACAAGACCAGATGTAGTCTTCCTATTTAAACATATTCCTATTCCATATTTCTAATGAATCTAATTTGTTCATCATTTTGAATATCCCTTCTGTAGATATGACTTCCTTGTCCACACTGCTTAGTCTTGTCATTCTTAATAGTCCTCTGCATTTATGTTGCAGCAAGCTGTCTCCAGTCCAGCTGCAATATAGCTTGGCTTTGTTGTGATGCTAAAAAGGATGAACATGCCTACATCTACCGTATAGGAGATTTTTTCACTAACTTATGTCCTGGTGCTATTTAAGAACTCCAGTATGGATGAAAACTGCCTTTTAGGAGAGAGCTGTGCTGTCAAGGAGAGAAAATGCTTTAAAGAGGGAGCCTATTTTTCTAGTGCATAGAGCACTAGTCTAGGACATGGGAAACAGACTCAGTTCCTTGGTCTGCCAGACTTTGAGCTTCTCTGGGGGAGTCACTTAGCCTTTGCTTTGCCTCTGTTTCACAGCTGTGAAATGGAGATAATCCTTCCCTACCTCACAGGGGTATTGAGGACAAATAAGACTCATTGAGTGCTTTTTGGATCTACTGATAAAAATGACCGTGTGAGAGCAAGGTAAAACTAACTAAAGCGGTGGTTTGCAAACTTAAGGTCGAGACTGGGACGCGGAACCCCCTGCTGCCACCACCGAAAGACTGGACTACATTGTTCAAAGATGTAGTTGGTCAGTCGTGGGCATAAATGTTTTTTTCAGCTGGATCCTGAGGAAAAAAGCTTGAAAACCACTGATCTAAAGGCTGGTTAAATTTCTGATGGAATGCTAGCTCATGTGCACACTTGTATTGAGGGGTAGAGAGTCACTTTCCTTAGTGATAGATCAGTTTACTGGTCATGTGTCCAGTTTAGTGGAGATGTCTGCCTACATCCTTGAGGATCTGTGCAAAATAATCTGTGGTCTGTAAAGGACTTTTTCCTAAGCTTGTATTGAAGTAGTTGATCCAGTCTTGTCTGTATCTTAAGTCTCTCACTGATGAATCAATCTAAAAATTGCACATTCAATTTAAAGGTATACCACCCTTGATGGCAGGTGTTCCTCCGATGATGCCAGGAATGCCTCCAGTTATGCCTGGAATGCCACCTGGGTGAGTAAAAGCATGGGCTGAGTCAGGTGACCTGTGTTCATGCATTGTATTTGCACACCAACAATTTTCTATCTAAATCTGTAGTTGGCAGCTGTAAACTATTTTAGAAAAAAACAAAACCTCTAGAACTATGTTGGGTGTATAACATTATGTGTTAACACTAACATAGAGTCTGAAAGGCTATGCACCAGGCATGGCCAGACTGTGGCTCAGGAGCTGCATGTGGCTCTTGAATGAAAAAGTGTGGCTCATGGAAGAATGTCAGCAAATCAATTTAGTAGGTAAAAGTATATGGCTGTATAGAATAGAATAGAATCATAGGGTAGGAAGGGACCTCATGAGATCATCTAGTCCAACCCCCTGGGGTTTGAACCCAGGACCTTCTGCATGTAAAGCAGATAACCGCAGCTCTTGAAGGTTTAATAATCAACTTGTGTGGCTCTTGAGTTCCATAAGTTTGGCCACCCCTGCCACCGACAGGGAAAAAACTGTCACTAAAAGTAGCTTCATATGTAAATATGGTGGTAGTGGTGCAGCTCCACCCTTTAAGGCTTGGTTGTAAAATATTACAATTGTATGGAAACTACTACATTACTGGTTTAAACTTTCCATGAGCCCATTGTCAAAGCTTGTGTGTTGTGCATATATATGTCTATATTATTGCATCGGAATCTATCTTTTGTTCTCATCATTTGTGGACCCAACCAGAAACAAGATCATTAGTCAATTTAAGGTTTTGTTAAATTAGAATTACACAGATGGGTTTTAGAGTGTATAGAGGAGTTTTTACGGTAGTAAATGAGCTTGACACATAATACCCTATCACAATGCGTTTGGAAAATCAGTTAGATTTTTTGATTTTGTCATACATTTTCACAGATTACGTCATCAGAGAAAATACATGCAGTCATTTTGTGATGAAAACGTAATCTCATTAATGTAATTTAGGTTCATTCGTTCTGTCATTTTATGTCAAATAAAATCTATCATATCAAGCCCCTCTTATTCAGTATGTTAAAGTTATGGTAACTTTAGGTTTTTTATATTGCACAGCTTGAGGTTTTGTTAAGAATCATTATAGATCCAGATGACTGGAGATTGCTTGGGGCGGGGGGGGGGGGGGCGGCAGGAGACAACATGGTAATAGATGTCTTGTTTCCTACTTCACTTTTCATCTTTCAGAAGTCTACAGCTTAATTTAGTCACTTCGTTTTAAAATGAAATTATTTGGGTGAGGATTCACTTTTTATAGATATTTTGCTTAAGGAAGCTGCATAATTTAATATACAATTTTTGAACTCCGGAAGACTGGTGATTAATCTGATTAGTGCAGATATGTTCTATGTGGTCATTTCTCTATTTGGCTTTGAAGCTTATAGCTTGGTGGCTTTCATTCTTCTATCAAGATGCTGCCTTTTCCCCCCCCCGGTTTTTCATCTAAGTAACACTTAAAGGTCCTTGTCAGTTTTTAATCTGGAGGCATGCTATGCCATAATGTAACAGTGAGGAACTTAATTTGCCAAAGAAACGGTACTGGTCTATCAAACCAATTACAACCTTAGTTTGTAGTTAGATTTTACATTGTTACCCATTTAAAACTGAACTTAATCTAAAGCAGACGTGGCCAAACTGCGGCTCGCGAACTGCATGCGGCTCTTTAAAGAAATAATGCGGCTCCCGGGAAAGCGCAGGGGGGAAGGGCGGCATGGCGGGAGGCAGGGGCGAGAAATTGGCAGTGGTCAGGGACAACAGAGAGGCAGCGGGGGCATGCCGGCAGAAAAAAGCAGAGTGGTCAGGGGTGGGGGAGGGGCAGCAATTTGAGAGCCAGCAGGGAAAAGCAAGATCCTAAGAGCTGGGAGGAGAGGAGCAGCAGTCTGAGAGCTTGCAGGGAAAAAGCAGTGAGGTAAGAGCCAGGAGGGGAGAGGAGGGGGCAGCACTGTGAGAGCTGGCAGGAAAAAGCAGGGTGGTAAGAGCTGGGAGGGGTGGGGCAGCATTGTGAGAGCCAGCAGGGAAAAGCAATGTCATCAGGTGCAAAGACATGTCAGATTCTACAGTTTACCCACACAATATTAATTCTGCCCTCCTAGTCTGTATACATTATGATGCAGTCTTTAATTACAACAACATAGGCTTCATTCATTGGACAAACTGGATGCACAGAGGCAAAATGAAAGTAGCACCAGCAAGAAAAAGTCTGACCTGAGTGCATGATTTTTTTAAATGCTTTCATTTTTTGATACTGTTTTCTGGGTAGATATTTTTAAAACTGGCAACATAAATTGATCAAGAGCAAGTCTACAATGAACTACAGATAAGTGATGATAATCTAGCAATTTAAACTTAAATTAATTTATAATTGCTTTTCTCTTTTTTAAAAATCACCTGGCATTTCCAGATATTGTAATATAATGCAAAATTATTTCTCTTGTATTTCTATTTTGAGAATTAAATGAGAATAATCAGAAATGACTGAAAATTGACACAAGTGTTGCATCCATAACCACTGACTACTGTCAAAAGGTTATTTAAAAAACCTCTATTAATTTAAAGAATGTTACAAGTACTTCTTATGGATCATGGTTCATTTTCAGCATGCAAAATGATTTAGACTTAGGATAGACCACCACTACAGAAAACTGGCTTTAGAAAAAAAGTTCCTTAAGTCCATTGAACAAATGTGCCTGCGACATCAGTATGTCATCTGTTTGCAGAAGGAAGTGCTAGTACATGTATTTTATAAGAAAATTTTAATTAATATAACGAAGTCAATTACCAAGATAATTTACATTCACTGCAAAGTTCAATAGCAGCACTATACTTCTACTGATTAAATAGCATTCAACATGTATTATTTTCCTTTGTTGTATACCAGTAGTCAAAATCCATTTATATTTCAGTGCAGTCTTCATGAATGACTCTATGGGTATCTGAGCCCATTAGACAAGAGAGTAATTGTTGTGAAGGGCTGAGGATGGAAAATTGTGTTGTAAACTTTCTGGAAAAAATCTCTCACCAGTAAAGATTTTACTTTGTATTATAAAAACCAAATAATGATATTTAGAATTTATACAGGCCTACCCCCAAACTGAATAAACTCAACAGGATTTTTTCCATAATATCTTCTGTGCATGGACTCCAAAGCACTTACTGAAACAGGCTCTGATCTTGCAATTTGTGTCTCCATAAATTCTCATTGATCTCTTGTGGTTCTGAACAGTTGAAAAGGTGTCCCTGTGTGCATCTCTTCACAGAATTAAGATGAGAGTAGTGTTTTCCCTTACTATTACTTTCATTTTAAAATTCATTGTTTCTGATTGAGTCCTCAGACCCTTTGTTTTCACTGTCCATGAGTATTCTAGTGAAAAAGTTTATTGGTGGAAATGTTAGCAGGGAAGCGGGAGCATGGTCAGGGGTGGGGTGGGGTGGGGGGCAGAAGTGCGGCATGGCTGGGGAGAGCGGAGAAGCAGCAGTGTGGTAAGGGACAGCAGGGAAGCAGCAGCGGGGGGTGGAGGAGGGAAGCGTGACATGGTCAGAGAAGCCATAGCATGTTTAGATTTTCTCATAGGCCCTAATGCAGTGTACTTGTTAAAATAAAATCGTGTTTTACAAGTCCTAAACATGATGTGGAATGCTAAGAAATGAAAATACAAAGGAGAAAAGTTTAAAACTGAACATAGATTACTTTCAGTTTTTGGCACAACTTACTGCTGTGAAGCAGCGTATTTCAGAATGAAATTCAAAACATTGTGCAATACTTAAAGATCAGCATCTGAGAGAGCATTTCTCTACTGCATAGACAAGTTACTGCCCAGATTTAAAAAAAATCTGCCACAAGCCTGTAGTGTTCTTCATCTAGCAACAGCTAAATTTTTACTGTATAGGCCTAGTTTCATGGTAATCTTAAATAATTACTAGTATCTGACATTAGTAGGATCAATATTTGCCCTATTTTTAAGACAGTGCGCAATGAATTTTAAGCTTAGTAATTTTGGAGTAGGTAAAAATACGTGGTTATATGCCTCATTGTGGCTCTCAAAGGTTTAATAATCGACTTGAGCGGCTCTTGAGTTCCTTAAGTTTGGCCACCCCTGATCTAAAGCATATTTCCACTTTTTTAAAATAAAGGAACATCAGAATAATTTACGACTAGCCTCGCCTATGAAATAATTTGTTCTAACTTATTGTACTTTACTTTCCATTGGCCCTCTTCAGAGTCTTCAGAAAAAAATATCAATTTCATAGTATGATATTCCTGAAGTTTATTGTGAGTTCATCTTGGTGACTGCAGGAGGGCCTCCCTCATCATAATGTTGCTGGGAGAATCTTTAGATGAGCTGGGGTATCTTCCCTAGCCTGGTTGTAGGTGCTCCTAACATAGGAATCCTTATCATATGGTGTATTGTTGACACCTTGCCTCCCATTTAATAAAATTCCTGTATTAACTAAATTGATTACTTTGAAAAGTAATATTAAGACAGCATTTAATGTATTTTTTAGCTTATTTTAATGCAGTTTAGCAGCTATAGTTAAGTAGGAGGAGCCAATGGGACAGTCTTAGAGGAAGCTTCAGCAGTATACTCTTAAGAAGTCACCAGTAAGTCAGAGGAGGTTTTTTTAGAACCGAAAAAACAAAATGACCTTTGATAGACATAATCAACTTGAAAATCACATTTTGCTGTTTAAAGTACAGCCAGAACTGCTGTAAATAGAAATAACTGAAAATATGTCCTCTATGCATTTGATGGAATTTTATGTTGTCAACTTTACCTGTTTGGTTGTCTGTGACACAACATTGGAAGGAGAAGAATTATTTAAATAGGAAGATGTGACTGTATACTCTCTCAAACTGGCTATAACTAACTTGATTTCGAGTTGACTGTCCCTTTACACATTGTTCAAAGAGACTCATTTGTGTTGTCATGGAGTTTTAAAAATGTGTGGTAGTATAACAGTATGATGTAAACACATTTTCTCAGGCATTTTCCTAATGAGGGACTAGTGCAGCTTAGCAATACACTTGGTATACGGTTTATTGGTAGGCCACTTTACACTGAACTGAGTCAATTAACTGAAAAGGATGAGCTGGAGTATCTTTTTAATGGTGGAACGAGGTCTTGCAGTCTGGTGGTGGTGTTTATGAAATCTGGTCGATGTCACCTTAAGGAATGGAGTCCCATGTGAAAATTTTTTTCCTGGTGACAGTGGAGTCTTTGTTACTGGGGAATGGTTTGTCCACTGAGAGAGTAAAGACTTCATGAATTCTTCAATTGATAGAAGTAACTGGGTGACTTGCAACATCTCTAGCCAAATATTACTGTATGCCAGTGGTCTTAATAGGAGATCATTAGTGTTCATATTAACCTTTATTTCCTATTTTAACAGGATGATGCCAATGGGTGGGATGATGCCTCCTGGGCCGGGAATACCACCTCTTATGCCTGGTATGCCACCAGGTAGGTCAGGGGTGTCGAACGCCTACTGTGGTGAGCTAAATTATATATTTTATTGAACTGGGGGTTCTTGGGGCTTGTACTGTTAAAATATATATGTTAATGATACTTCATAATGAGTCTATGTAGAATTCACTGGTGACTTTTCACAAAGATAAAGGGTAGAATATGGTGACAGACTAACATTTTTAATTAGTACGCTTTTATTTATTGTGGAGGGAGAAAGTGGAAAGACATCTTTTTCTCTTTCCCTCCCTCTCTAATATCCTTCTTTTGGTCCTTTTCTTCTCTGCATTTTTTTCTTTTCAAGTTGCATCTCTTCCTCTTTTTGCCTGCTACGGCAGCCAGGGAGAAGTTGTAGAAGATTCCTAGTGAGCATTTTAATTTTTCCTCTGTAGCCTAGTGATGTGTAAAACACTTTATAAGGGAGTTTGTGCACCAAGCTGTTAAACAGTAAGCTGTGAAAGGCAACTGACTGACTGGGACTTCAGGATCCTAGAATAAACTGAATCCCTGTTTTGACTGCTGTTATTGACACTTGGCTGACATTCTTGGCAATCTTAAACTCAGCTGCAGTCCATCAGAATAGGCTGAAAGATGCAAACCCATTAGGTTGATTGTATAAAACATACGAAAATATATAAAATATTTCAGTTAATTCCAGTCTAGAATTAACTGAATTACATGACAATTGGAGGAAGCCATTTTGAGTTTTATATTTTGCAGAGATTCTTTTTAGAGGCCTTTTGATTTAGGTGGTTTGGTATTTTAATGCATTTATTTGTGTTGAAGTGTTGCTTTGCTTTAAATCATATCTATTAGATTATAGAAACTACATGGCCTTTTTCTTGTTTTGCTTGTAATCAGTATTGTGGATATTTAACTGTACTAAACATTTTAGGAGAACCTACCATGGCAACCGGAAAAAAGTAGTTTGGCTGACACCCTGTTTTTACTATTAAATGTTGCATGTGTGTTAAGTTGCTTGATGCAATGATCTTGATATGCCTGCTGTCAGAAGATTTTAATTTCTGATTGCCCTACTTGGTCTTTTAATTATCTTAAATTTTAAATTTAAGACTGTGGTATTGGCTTTCTAAAGGAGCCATTTCCACGTCCTCTGTAGAGCAGTCAGTCACAGCTCAGACTGTGCTTGCGCTTTGCTGTCAGCCCTTGTAAGGCCCGGTCTTCACTAATGACAGATGGTTTGCCCAGGCTTCATAGCAGCCTTCACATTCAGTTGGCAATTTAGGGAAAAGATTTACTTAATATATCTTACATAGTTGATGTAGTTGAGTTACGTGTACAGTGAAGTAGAAAGAACTTGGATAACTGTGGTTCGGTGTCCAAGCATCTGTCCGTTCTTTTTTCATGTTCCAAAATTGGATCTGTAATTGTATAGTGGATGTGACAAAACTGAGGTCTAACTCAGAAGTAGATATGATAATTTTTAATTTGTGGCTTTGTAAACAACAGTCGCTACAAGGTGATTAAGCCTGTTTATGTGGATTTACATTATATCTGTGTCAAGACCAGGCGTGGCCAGACTGTGGCTTAGGAGCCGCATGCAGCTCCCAGAAGAACATCAGCAAATCAGTTTAGGAAAGTAGCCTAATCCTAGGAGTTCAGGTGGGGGTCAGTGTGGCAGGGAGAAGTGCAGCATGGTTGGGATTTTCAAAAACTCGCCTCTAGCCTGCGGTCTTCTACATTAAGCAGCAGCTAAGTTTTTACCGTATAGGCCTAATTTTCATGGCAACTTTAAGTAATTATTAGAATCCGACATTAGTAGGATCGATATTTGTCGTCTTTTTATGGTAAAATTAAAGTATGCAATGAATTTTAAACTTAGTAATTTTGGAGTAGGTAAAAATACATGGCTATAGGCCTCAGTGCGACTCTCCAAGGTTTAATAGTCAGCTTATGTGGCTCTTGAGTTCCATAAGTTTGGCCACCCCTGGTCAAGACTATATATGATGAAAGGAATATGTCTATTCACCTGTGTTTTTGAATTTTTAGTACAAGTTCTTTCCTTTTTTCATAGGTATGCCACCCCCTGTTGGTCCTCGTCCTGGTATGCCTCCCATGACACAAGCACAGCCTGTGACGGCACCAGGCATTCTTAATAGACCTCCAGCTCCTGTTGTGTCAGCACCTACCCCTCAGCCTCCAGTTACTAAACCACTTTTCCCCAGTGCAGGACAGGTATGGTGTCTTTCAGAGACTCTGGAGTCTTAATTAAATGGCTTTGTCTGTTACAGTGGACTATCAAATTAAATCATTGTGTCATGTAACTCTTAGTACTTACCATCGAAGATACTTCAGAAGTAATTTGTAAAGGTTCTCACCTGTTCTGACTCTTTATTACATTGCAGTTTAACACAAGACAGCTGATTTTTTAAAAGAATATTTATTTGCTTTTATTTTCCTTGTTGTCGTGTTCTGTAGCAGCTCAGGAATAAGTATAACTTCTATCAGCAGATGGGGAGGGCAGAGTAGGAATGAGAGGTGAATAAAGCTCTCTAATATGGCTTCCTTTTTAGAGGGCAGTGGTTATCTGAATGTGTTTTTTTGTGTGTGTCAGCAGCTGGAAATTATTTGATTTTTCACTAAAGTTCACAATGCACAAATCTTACCATGATTTGTTTTAAGTAAGGTTCTCACCTGATAATGCTCTCTTGATAGTGAGGCACTGCAACATACCAGCAGATAAAAAGTAATATTGCACTGCTGTCCCCTTCTTTGATTTGCTTGTACTCCTTTGTTCGGTCTGGAATAAAATAGTCACTAATCTGAATAAGAAAGCTTTACTGCTAAATTGATATAGGTGCCAAAAAAGACAGTAATGCTTAAGCTTTGAGTCATATGCCTGTTTGAAGTTTTTTTGGGGGAAAATGGGGTGTTAAGAGCTGTTAGAGTGAGGATTTTTTTATTTTTTTGAGGCTTGTGACCACTACCATTTGATTGTTGTAAATGAATATATCCTTGAATATATTATTTGATTTCAAGTATGCTGCAGAAACTTTCATAATGTCCTTTCTGCATTTTGGACTTCTGCAGGCACGATAATAATTTACGAAAATTCAGTCCCTCCATTTGGATATTTTCCACCCATTAGTTTGGAGACTGTTCACTGTTTCCTTTCTTTTATGCTACAGATGGGGACACCTGTCACAAGTTCAAGTACAGCTTCATCCAATTCAGAAAGTCTATCAGCATCTTCTAAAGCTCTGTTTCCTAGCACAGCACAAGTACGCAGGAAGTTGCAGTTTAAAAAAAAAAAAAATTGCTTTGCAACTTAACCCTTTGGACCGTTATGTAAATATGAATTGTCTGCCTAAACATCTTCAGATAATTGCTGCTATGTTCCTGATTATGTTTAGCTGGTAAAACTATAGAATCCTTGATTGTATACTGTATCTTGTAGGAATATATAAAGTGCCCAGTTCCTCTTGGATAATGGGAGAAAATAAGAAATAACTACATCCTGGTTCTAAAGGGTTAAAAAAGCATGAAAGCAGCTGAATGCGTTTTAGCGGGCAGTGGTTAGCTTGATGCATGGTGAAACCTTTTTAGTTCATGCTGTTTAATCTGATGCATCACTAAATATATATGGAAACTGTAATTTGTGTTATGCTCTAAAATTGAAATATTTGGCTTTAGTTAGAAAGTTGAATGAAGAATTAAAAATGTATGCTGGCTACGGCCAAAGCACTCTCTCAAATGAAACTTATTTTTAGAGTATTTTACTTTTAAACCAGTTTTCTTGTCTCTAATTCAGTTCAAGCATGGACAGTATTGACTGCAGCCTCTCATCTTTTACAGTGAACCTCAAATTTGCTTTCACTTTGTTCTGCAATCATAACTGAGACTAAAAATTCAGGAAGAGCTGAAGACAGATGCCTTTGGCAAGGATATCAGTGTTTTTTGTTACAGAGAGACTGCTTTGAAATTAATTTTAATTTTAACGTTGTGACACATTAGATCTCTTGGGCTGAAAGCTTTAGTTAAAGCCAAGAGTTTCAAAAAAAAATCTAATTTTGTTAATGAATGCTAACACTTTGTTGTATTCACTAATGATTGCTAAAATACACTAACTTGTCATAACAAATAGAAGTTCATTTTTACATAGCTTGTCTTTACTAAAGCAGAGTGATCCATTGAGGATTTAGATATTAAGTTGAATATTTTTGGTGAAATGATGCAAGAAAGTAAGCTGAATATATATATGCAGTTTTTATTTTGCACCTTTGTTTTAGTTGTGGCTTTTGACCTGCAACATCTAGACTCTTGCAGTGTGTGTACTAGGTTTTATTTTGTCTTTTTTTTCAGTTGCTTTAGTGTTCTGTGGTGAGGCTGAACATTACTTTTGACTAGCTTATTTTAACTGTGTTTTATTGGAAAGTTTCAAAAGTCAGCAGGTAAATGAGCCTTTATTAGGAAAAGTAAGTATTTCTGCTGATTAGCTTTGTATTTCACAGGCTCAGGCAGCTGTTCCAGGACCAGTGGGTACTGATTTCAAACCTTTGAATAATACACCTGCAACAACAACAGAGCCCCCCAAACCTACATTCCCAGCTTATACGCAGTCTACAGCTTCAACCACTAGCACGACAAATAGTACTGCAGCTAAACCAGCTACATCTATAACAAGTAAGCCTGCTACCCTTACAACAACCAGTGCAACCAGTAAGTTGATCCATCCAGATGAAGACATATCACTGGTAAGTTAGAACAGTTTTTCTTAAATTGATAGATGCATCACCTAAAGAGTCCTATGGGACTCTTAAAGACTAACAAAATTACTTATCACATGGGCGTTCAGACCTGTTTTTATAGAAATTGACATGTGGCAAACAGGGTGCTTATCTGTATCCCAGGATGACTTGAATTCTGACAGCTGTGAAATATGTTGAATTAATGTGTCAGTGCTTCATCTGAAGGGATACGTTTTCAGGTTCAGGGTGTATTTTAGAGTTAACACTGCAGAGCTATGCCTTGTGAATGGGGAAACCGTGTTGTTAACCCAAGGATCACCCCGTGCTGAATGTAGCTCTGCTTTAATTGGCTTTCATTTGTCCAGACTTGTATATAATTGTTGGAACGGTGCCAGATACAAACACACAGCTAGCCAGTCTAGGACAATTGAGACTCAGCAGTTGTGAATTGTTCCTAACAAATATGAAAAGTTGTTATACGAATGCCGTTCTCCAAGTTCAAAATGGAAAAATCTCAAGACAAAAGTGCAGACAGCTTTCTTAAGTAAGGTCAGATCTAGTTTTGCCCCTTTAGATTCACAGTTCATTTCAGATGTTTTTATAATAGCAAATTTAGTACTTCTATGGAAGCTACCTTTCATAACATGTTTAGTTCTTACACTCTTTCTGCACAAATATTAATTTAATGTTGCAAATCCTTTGCTTTCCTGTAGTATGTGAAAACAATCCGTGTGTGGTGTTATTTTTTAGGAAGAGAGACGGGCACAGCTGCCCAAATATCAACGTAATCTCCCGCGACCAGGGCAGGTATCCATGGGCAATCCATCAGTTGGACCAATTGGAGGTATGATGCCACCACAGCCTGGAATTCCTCCACAGCAGCAGGGAATGAGACCTCCTATGCCTCCTCATGGTAATTGCACTTTTCCTAATAATTTGGTTTCACTGAAACCTTTTTAAATTTTGAAGCAATGGTTAATTTGAAATGGACAGCTTGTACAAAAATACAACTTCAGTCTTTTCAATATTTAATTTTAAATTACTCTAGCCTTTTGAATCTACTAAAAGTTTTATTTAAAAAATTGTTTTCTAAAAAGAAGACTATCACAGATGTGTTAGTTTAATCATTAAAATGTTCTGTTTATAGGTCAGTATGGTGCTCATCACCAGGGCATGCCAGGATACCTTCCTGGAGCAATGCCTCCATATGGTCAAGGACCTCCAATGGTGCCCCCTTATCAAGGTGGACCTCCTCGACCTCCAATGGGAATGAGACCTCCTGTAATGTCGCAAGGTGGCCGCTACTGATGCTACTACACACAGTCTAATAGGTTTGGAGATTAAACCTTTTCTCATCTTGTGCTGTTAATATAGCCAAGCTTCCGTCAGTTAAGGCTTCATTGTGACTTTAAAAAATTATCTTTCCACATGCAAGGATCTATTGGACATTCTTATTTTACATGGGAAAAATTTATTTGGAATAATAAAACAGGAACTTTTCCTGATGTTGCAATTTATACTGTATGGCTTCTTTTTCATGTTTCATCTAGGTTTTTAGAAGTGAAGTATAGTAAATATGGTTCGTTAAATTGTGAAGGCGCTGGAATTACATGAACATACCATCTTAAAGGCAAGTCCTGTAACATTATGTTGCTATTTGTAAAGTGATGCCTTCACAGCACTTCAGGTGCTGTTGGACTTCACGTCCCCAACTTAGCTTGGTGAGGGCTGTAACTATTCCCAACTACCTGTACATTTAAAAGTCTGAACATGTAACGATATTTAATGTACTTAGAGTTCCTCCTGTTGCAGGGTTTAAGTAAACTGACCCACTAAGGTCGTGTGACTTTTCTGTACTGTTATAAAACTTCATTGTAATAAAACAAGACAAAAATTTATATGCCTTTTTATTCACGGCCAGCTGTGGACAACTGCCTGCAAGGTTTGTACAGATGCATGCCACAGTAGTTATTGGTGTAATAAACGCATATTTACTGGTGCTGTTTTGATATACTGAGTTCTTGTTTGAACTTTGTCACTTGTTAGCTGCATGTTGTAATCTCCTAAGTAGACATAGACCTGTACACTTATTAACCTTTTTTTAAAAAATTGTTAATAGGAATGAGGTTTCAGGGTTATCTCTCACCTGTTTGTTGTTTTTTATTTTAATGGTTCAGGCTTCTTTTAATAGAGCTTTCTTCTTGACTACAATAATCTTAGATGATTCGTAACACTGGCACTTTTTTACACATTAGCAAGATGTAAATGTGAGCTCTGGCTGATGATGTAAATCCTAGTGCCAACATCATATTAGTTCTGTCTTTCGATAAGTTTCTTGGAAGTGTGACTGCATCAATGCATGAACCTCAAGAGCCATTCAGAAGAAAACTTCTAGAAGCTTAGGTGCATGACACACAGTGAGTGACTTGGTTGCTGCATTGTCAGAAGTGACCTGCAAAAAGGAAAATAGGCCTTTGTCTTTTTGCCTCTCTGGGATGTAAAAGCAGCTTAAAATAATGGGATTTTAGGTTTTTTGCTTTTGCCACAAGTATCAGGAATTTCAAATCTGGTCTTCTGTTGGTGGTGATGGTTGTTCAGCACAAGATTCGTGGATTGGGAGCTTTTAAATCCCTTATTTTAATAGCATGGGGGGTGGAACCTATGAGACTCTTTTCCAAGTGTCCTGATTACTTAACAGAAAATCAGAATTTTGAGCCTGAATTAGCCTCTTACCCAGATTAATTCCCTTAAATCATCATAAATCCTGCATCTTTAGTTGATTCATCTAGTGTTGGAGAGCTAAATTTCTAATGGAAAAACACAAACATGGAAAGAACCTTTTTTGTGATATGGAGTTTCTGGACCTCTTAAACATCATGAAGTAGAAAAGGTGAACTTGTGGCTTTTCCTTTTGTGAATCAACTTTAACTACATGTTTCAGCTTCAAGTTATATCTCTTACCATCTGTGCCACTTGTCTTTTCCTTTGGTTTTTCCATAGCAGTAGTCTGACAAGCTTACCAGTAGGTTTGTCATGTAGTAAGTCCCTTGTATTTTTTCTTGACTCTGAACTGGGCACTGTAACTTAATCTTAGTTTTGGAAGACAGTCTTCTGTTTTTATGGCTATAGTTTGTTAGGGAACGGCACATTGCTTTCATGCCCCATCTTTTTATTCTGTGAATCTTTAAATTAAAAACACCCAGACCATTGTGCTGTCTTTCAACAGAGTGTTTATTTGGCCTCATGGAACTCCCATTATGCAGTGTCTCAGGTGTGTTATTTATATGGCCTTGACTTAACAATTTAGAAATTTTATCTGGCGAGACTCCAGAAACTTGTATTAGCCTTAAGCAAGAACCATAGCTCTCCAGATGTTGTAAAGAACCAGTTGTCTAGTCACTAGATGACATTTTATCTGCTGGCCATGAGTTAACTTAACACGTCAAACAAATAAGCAGACTAATTCAGTGGTTGGCTTGGAAATCCATTATGAACTGGCCTTGAGTTTTCAGATGTCTTTTCTCCCCCTCCACACTTTTCCATTTCTCTAGTCATAATTTCATGTGTCTATTGTGCTCCAGATGGAAACAGGCTGTCATCTGTTCCTTTCTTCTGATTCCAAGGATCATTCAAAAATGCAAACATTAAAGCTATTGTAATACCTTTTATTACACACTTTTATACCCTCCTAAAAATATTCAGTGATCTGCCTGTAAAATTATGGGGCTTCCAGCTTTTTCTTGAGCTCTTTATTGATGTTTTATGGATATCTCCCCCCGCCAATTCTTTTCGTACCTGCTGTAGGTCTGTATTCTATTTTCTGACCACTACAACCATCTCTACATATTTATATGCATTCTGTCCCCCTATCCCTCACACTTTCAAACATAGTAACCAAAAATAAATTGTTACATATTCGGATCACGCTCTACAAATTATTTAGTCCAAAATAATTTCCATTTCTTAAAGAACTGCGTGGCTGGTTAGCCAGTGGCATCGTTTTATAACTTGCAAATATATTTTGGCTATTTAGAAGTTGGAGACATTTAGATACCAATTGCCAGCTATGATTACCATCTGACAGATGATCCTGTCTCTGTGCTATCTGGTATTTCTTAGGTACCTACTGTCCTGCCCCTGTGCTGTTTTCTCAAACACTGAGGCCAGTAATGCAACATTAACTTGCTGTCATTCCTATTTCAGTGAGAACTTTCTTGCAGAATTTACTCTTACTGGCACTCTTTCCTACCCCTTTTTTCGTTTATGTCCAGAGAGTTGGACTTGCAGTAGAGTTTCCTCAGGAGACAAACTACTTTTAGATAAAGTAATCCTTATATGAATTAAGCTTTCAAAAAAAAAAACAAAAAAAACCCTACATTTAGCTTGCCAAATCTCGTAATGAAAATGACAACTTGTGTGATAAGATTGGTGACTGATATTCATACTATGCAACCAGATGTCAGTGCACGCCCTAAAAACGTCATAATGAATAATTTGCAGGTAAATGTTTTTGTAAACATGAGGAAAGAGCAACATCAATACTTAGCAAAAGATTTAGTATTTTTTATTAGATTATGTAAATTATTTTTAAAATAGCTTCAGATGTATACCTCTGTGAGGTAGACATATTCTTTCCTTTTTGGAAACCAAGAATAAGTGACTTGCCCGAGGTCATGCAACGGATCATTCAAAGAGCCAGAATTACAAACCAGGAGTCTTTACATGGGCTCTTGTTTTAGTTGCTAAATTACTCTTCAGCACAGAGGTTACCTTTTTAGGTAAGATTTGCGAAGTTAACAGGTTTTCATGGCTTCTGATTTGTGAGTGAACTAACCCTTTCCTAAGGTGAATGATGTAGAAAGACTTTCCTGATGTCTAGCTGTTACTCCGTTTACAGATCATTATTCCTCTCTTTCAGATCGTAGATTCAAGATGCTGGTAATAGATTTGGGGGTGCGATACATATCTGATAATTAAAATGGATAATTAACACTTGCTCTGTGCATGCATAGGAGAACACAATCAAGCTTCTAGAAAGTATTCAACCGCTTTTGTGGTTTGCATGGTGCATGCACTCATTTGGAGTGTATGGAGCTGCAGAGCAAATTACCTGTGTAGCGCACTCAAGTCAGTGGTAAATTAATTTATTCTGTTAACTAATGGATAAAGTTGTACACTGTATAATCTGAAATTATTTTGCAGGAACCAAAGAATTCTGAACACAAGACCACCACCAACACTCCCCCACCCCCCACAACTTTGTTTATACACAGAATGACAATACAGGGATTTCGGCTTATAGAAGTGGAAACTGTAACATACTAGCCAGTCAGCTGGCATTGCCATTTCTAAATTATTTTAAATTTATTTTTGGTCTGGTACTAAATATCTTAATAATTGTACTGGTCTAGCTACTATATTAGACACTAAGGTGAGGGTAAACTTTTCAGTGCCTGATGGAATTTTCACCTAATGGTAGTTTTTGTGAACTAGTACAGTAAATGCCATCAGTTATGGGACAGATACCCATAGACAACTAAGTAGTGTTCCAGTAATCAAGCTACAAAGCAAGTCATCTAATGTCTGGATTTCATATAACTCAAAATAAGTTTAATTTGTAATTCACAGACAAATGCTAAGGCAGCAACTTTTGCTTTGCTTGATCACTGGAATTTTGTTAAGTTTGAATGCATGTCTTTCACTTAATTGGGTTATGTTTTTCTAAAATTTAAATTTTTCTTCTTCCTATAGCCCTGCCATAGGACAGGCTGAGGCAGAGTCTCAGTGTTGCCCTGTTCAGTCTGAGGCAAGTGGGATTTATTTTATTCATTCTGGGGGCTTTCACAGCTTTATGGCTGTTGGATATTTATGTCCCCAAACTTGCAGCAAGTTTGGTGAAGGCCCCTAAATTTAATTTAATTTAGGATTTTTATAATCTTTTGGTAGATGGGCTCTATATTAATATTCATATGTCTTGTCTGTGGTGTTTTTGAAGAGGTTGGAGGGAGGGAGTACTTAAGATGCATATTGATGCAACTTTTGTCCCTTTATCCTTTGGCCAGATTCTTTTTCAAATTTCATCCACTATTTTTTTAAATGTAGTAATTTAATAATGGAACTACATATAGCTTACATGAACAGATCTTTTCAGTGATGATGTTGCCTTTTCGGGGGAAACTTATTGAAATGCTACTTACTTGAAATCCAGAAACAACATTACAACACTAAAGCCATTTGGTTTTTAGGCCTACAGTATTAATTATAAGAATATTCCTCAGAGCTAGAGGAATAATTAGCTGTATTTGTAGAACCCTAAATAGCTAATTTTCCATCAAAGGAGAGATCTAGTGATATTCTTAATATTTTTATTGTATTCACATGTTACATGACTAAAGCTACACCATAAGAGTAAATATTAATCTAGAGCCCTGCAAAGAAGAAATACAGATTTAAGTTGGTAAAATAGAAAACAGGAATGAGAGATGGAAATTTCAGTCTGACATCTCTGAAAAACTCTGCAAGATTTCCTTTTTTGTCACTCTTCTTAAAGTCGGTGTATTGCAGCACATATTCTAAAATCAGAGCATTCATTGGGAATTTTGAGGGATTTTGCAATGTAACTAGGATGTGTAATAGCTATCATTACTTTATCAGCATTATAAAAAATAAAACGGTATTCAGTTAGTTAGAAAAATGAGAACTTTTAAAAATTAAAGTATACTAATTTACTATGTGAGCAGACTGCCCCTTTGCCATTTTCTTGGAAAAGCATTTGATAGCTGGATAATTTTCAGTCTGAGAATAGATTTTGTCCCTATTTAATCAGTCTGCCTATTGACAGCATTGACTGACAATTTTCTAACTTAAAAATTGTTTCCTAAATTTTTTGAAATTGCAGCAGCAGACTTTTTAATGGAGTTTTCAATGGACTAAAAGTGTTTTCATTTTTTAAATATTTCCTTATGTACTGTTTAAGTTGTATGCCTTTCACAAGTCTGGGCGCAGCTCACATTTTCTTTTAATACACTTGATTGTCACCTAAAAAAGTGGAACTTGTTGCTTTGTCACCTAAAAAAGTGGAACTTGTTGCTTCTGCCGTGTTGCACTCTCCCTTTTGGCACTCCCACCTCACACTTTCCCACATTCGCATTCTGAATCCTTTCTGGGTTTTTGATCTTTCCAGGTGAGGTTCTGAAATTGCTAATTGTAGGTCTCACTTGTGTTCAAATTTGTGAGACATCTGCACAGAATGTTAACTGTGTTCAAGTCATTGTTGTGGAATGTGTGCTACGTTACCAGTTCAATCAGTGTGATATTATCTTTCATAACATTGAAGACTGTCACATGCCGCTACAAGACAATACTACATTAACCAGCATTTTTCTACTAAATTTACTGATGTCATTAGAGCATTTTAGATTATTTCAGTTTTGTCTCCTTATTTGTATAAACTGGTCACTGACGAGTTTTCTTGCAGAAGTGAATTGAATAAGTAGTCTGTCGTACATGTTGCAAGTATCTATTTCTAACAACTCACTGAATGAAAAATTCCCAGAGCTGAGTGTTTAATATTCATTATTCAGTCACCCTGCCATATATCACCGTTTAACCAACTGATATTAAATGAGTTTTAATCCAAATACTTGTATTTGGTTTGATAAGTCTTCACACATGTTTTGTACTAGAATGTTCAAATATAAATTAATGTGTACCCTCTGTTTGTCCGTAGCGTACATTTATAGAAAGATGAGTATCCTCCTTCGATCCACGCTTGAGTGGTGTCTAGTAAACATTCTTTGTGGCAGTTAAATGGTCAATGTTGCACTCAAACCCTCAATTTGTTTTCACCTGTGCATTGTTTAAAATTCTAGTTTTAAGTTCATGAGAAATCACTTTTGCACCTCATTTCTGTTGTACTAATGCTCAAATATAAGTTGAATAATAGTTCACCAAACCAAAAATGCCACATGATTATCTGTATTTCTTATACCTCTTTTGTGAATGAGACTCGGGTACTGTAGCTCTTTCCTCCCCATTCACTGTAGGGGTATTTTCTTTTCTGCATTAGCTATTCTCATTTGTATTTAAGAACATACTTCCTGGAATTTTAGTAGAAAACTTGCATCCGGAAGAAAGCTAAATCACTTTGCTGTCCACTTTTAAATTCAATGGCACTCCAGAATAATCCTGCAGAATGTTGTGTGGATTTGGACTTTCTTTGCTGTAATTTTGAGTCCAAAGTATTTCAAATGGTATTGGAAATCTCTTGTTGGTCTTCAGACATTAATTTTTGCTGCTTCCTTCATGTTTCTGTTTCCCTCTAAGGGAGTTTTCATGGTTTTAAAAAGTTTCTCTTTTTGAGATTGATGTAAGAATTTGGAGTTCCTAGGGCTCCAATAGCGTCTGCAGGTGTACTAGTATTATCCTAATCCAGTGCTGCAGTTGATGTTCATGTGTTAATTCAGGCCTCGACAAATCCTAGGTCACAATGGTGACCAGAATTTGTATCTTAACATGCAGAAGGTCCTGGGTTCAATTCCCAGGGGGTTGGACTCGATGATCTCATGAGGTCCCTTCCAGCCCTATGATTTGATTGATTGATCTTGGCACCTAGCTGTGCTGGGAAAATGCAGTGGAGGAGTGCCTCCTGTGTCCAAAAGTAAAATTGCAGGTGCCTTTTACTAGGAGGATCCAGCGGGGTTGCAGTTTTTGGCTGTGGAGCAACTAAGTGCCTGTCTGTGAAGCTGGGTACCTAGCTGCCTCTGATTTTGTTGAACCTTGTAATAATTTAAAAGCAACAAGAGAACAGTTTGGATTTGCTTTAAATTTTCAGTGGTGTTCTGTGACCCTGATGATATGGTGGCTTTGTTTTCTTTCTAATCTCAAAAAAGGCATGTTGCTTTATGTTTTAATGGAAGTTTTTTCACCACTCCTGGATCAGCCAACCAATACTGAGTGTTTCAAAAATATCACTAAACAGATTTTTTTAATTGCTTCTAGTATGGAGCTTGTCTCTGACACCCTTGAGTATGGATATAAGGAGGATATTGCCAGAAAAATTTCAATTATAAACAAGAAGTTTCTCTAATTCAAAGTATCGTGTTTCTTAACGCCCTCTGTATGAGGCACAGTTACAGTTTCTGTCTTCCATGTTTTTCCCCAAAAGGCTCTTAAGACTCACTCAAACACTGCTCTTATTTTCCAAAGTCCTAATGCTTTGTATAACCTCATTTAAAGCTATAAGGACCTATGGGTTTTTGTTAGGTTTTTCCACCCATGGACAAGAACTGCTATACTGTTAAACTGCTATATCAGGTGAACTTGTGCATATCTCTCATCGCCAGGGGTTAAAGTTGGCTGGAATGCAGTGGAATGCCGTTCCGGGGCCCACTATTGTTAGGGGTTCAGCGTGCTGGGCCCCCTAAAAATAGAAAATGGAGCTGGAACACTGCTTTCTGGGGCTCACCATTTAAAAATAGTAGGCATTGGAACGCAGCATTCCAGCTTCATTTTCTATTTTTAGGGCCAGAACACCGAGCCCCTAAAAATAGCAAGCCCCGGGACAGCATTCTGCCATGTTCTCGCAGGGCAGGGAGTTCTAACCCCCCCCCCCCGGGGGGGGGGGGGCCTGGTCTCACTGAACATGCTCAGTTTCTGAGCATGCTTGGTGAGACCAGGCTCAAAGCTGAAGCCTGGGCTGGGCCCCTCTCCATGATGGACAGATAAGGGGGGATAGGTGTCGGGGAGGGGAAGGCATTTGGGGGTCAGGAGCTGTGGTTTGTGAGGGGACCCGCACCAGCATGAGGGGGGTCCGCCCATTTAGGAGTGTTCCAGGGCCCAACAAATCATACTTTAACCCCTGCTTGTCACATGCAAGGTAAACAATAGGAGTGGCAAATAAAGTGCATGTCATGAATTTAATTCTTGGTTACTTCAGAATGCTGTAATGTTTGCCTTATTAAACTCTTGGTATGTCAGTTTTAAAAGCTGCCCCTTAACTGCTGTGGAAAATAATACCAATATGTCTATTTTCAGAATGATTTCTTTGAAAAGCTTGTAAAATAACTGGGATATGCTATAGCTGACTCTGGAGAAATTTAGCAGGTTTAGGGGCCTCTTTCTGCCACAAACATAGTGATGGTCCATTTTCATATTTGCCATAAAAACTTGTCCAGATATTAGTTTAAGAGTGAGAAAAGAATAATAATTGCTTTTGGAAATAGATCTTGTGGAATTTTTTGTGTTTCTGCAAGACATTTAATCATTTGACTGTTGTGCTTTGGTAAAATATATTTATCCGATCTGAGTAGAAAGAAGAAAAGAATGATTCATAATTAAGCATGGCTAGAACAAATAACTGGTATCGTTTCTGCTAGTGTATTTCTGCAATTCAAATGCAGCTTCGTTGCTGGCCAAGTGACACAGGTATACTGTGAGGACCTTTATGCAAGAGAGCCAAACTGTTAGTCCACAGTTTCTTGATCCCTTGGCCAGCACAGGCTTGAAATACCACGAAGACTGTCATCTGCATGGTTACAATTTGTGCACCTCACTTCTCAACCCCAGCCTTTGTCTTAAGAAGTGTGGAAGGATCCACAGTGGGGTGTCCTGACTAGTCCTTGGTTGGCCAGCTGATGCCCACATAAAGCCGAAGAATAAAGGAGGAAAAGGTGAACTACCAGCTGGGGTTCTGCTGCAACATCTATATTCTTTTCGTATCATCAGCAGTGTAGGGTGATGAAGATCCAGGCGTTTTTATTCAGCCAAGTGCTTAACTTAAATTATATCTAGTAGGAGGGTGTCTCGAATGCTATTTTGGTTTCTCCTACCATATCCCTAGCAGAAAACATTAGCTTTAATAGTATTCTTTTTTTAAGTTCAGAACTCATCTCAAAACACTGGTAATGAACTCATCTTAGGGTTTGTTTTGATTAGTAATTAAAAGTCAGATCAGCAGTTGGTGATAGATTAGAGCAGTCTCTTGGATAAAATCTTTGTAGTGTCATAGGTTGATCATATTGGGCTCCCTGGAATAGTAGGTTAATAATAGATATGATTTTTGAGGCCATGGGATTCTTTTTTTTGTCTGTCTCCCCTCCTTTACTGGGGGTGTGGAAAGAAGGCATGGTGGGTGGGTTGATAGGTCAGATTAAAGTGACAGGTTCAGGCATGAGTGGCCTCAGGGCCTCCTTTTTATTTTTGCTAAATCAATATAAATATTAATCACATTAAGAATTAAGTGATTCTTTTTACACTGAATTCTGCTCCTACCAAAACTGTTAACCAGGCCACCTCTTGATTTTGAATGTGGGAATTTTCTCCATACATAAGAATAGCACACGTGTACTCAAAGGAATTCATTTCTCTGTTCCCAGAGCTGTAAATCACATATAAAGATGCGGTAAAACTGATTTAACAAACAGTTTCAACTGTATTGCCTAAGTGATGCAGCTAAAACTTAAGAAAACAATAGTGTACCCAGTCTGTTTCTACAGCGTGCTCTTTAACAGTCACTCTAGCAGCATGCAATTTTAATTCTGGGACATTCAGGTTTCTCCAAGAGGTATTTGTCTTGGTACATTTGTCTGATACCTAAATCAGGAAAGTATGCATCAAATTTAAGGGCAAATTAAACAATTTTATAGCTGCTTTTAGTCCATTTTTTAATAAGGGATGTTGTAGCAATTGAGGTTTGAGTTTTTTTAATTAAACTAAATTATGGATGAAACTCCTTGGTTTAATACAACTTGTGTTTTTGTTAACTAGCAGCAGAATTTCAGCATTTGCTACTTACTGGTAGAGAAGAAAAATCCCCACAGAACTGCCAGTACAGGTTAGTTTAATCTGTAAGTACCTGACGTTCCTATTTGAAATACTGTGTTCAAATACTATTTAAATAAATGGAGACAGTTTTTTTGCTCACCTGAATGTGAATACGTCTTTTATGTTTGATATATGTTGCTGTCTTCAGTAATGAGTAAATTTATCAAAGTAACAGTTTAAAAAAGAAAACAAAAAAGCCACCACAGTGATTCTGGTTACATCTAGGCGCAGTATACTTCTACAAGTCCCTGATTAAAGGAAATGGGAATTAAAAGTTTTGATAGCCATTTTGGCAGTATGTAGAAGCTTAGTGGACACATGGATGTGGATTCAGCAGTCACACTTCAGTAATTCACTTCCAAGAGAAGGTAATTTTTGCCACGTGAATTCATGATACAGGATTTTGATAGTTATTCTCCTAGATTGGGAAATCGGATGTTTGCGGCTCTAATAGAGTAGCTGTAATTTAACTTGGATTTAGAAGCAGAAAATTTTGCACTGTGTGACTTCGTACTTCCTCTATCATATATTTATTGTAGTAGGCCCTGTGGAATGGGACTACGCTCTTCTCTGAAATCCATCTTTGGCCCGTTCTACACTTTAAAGAGTACCTACAAATGTTTTTCTCAAAGAATTTTAATTCATCCCCATATTTATTACCTCTTCCTCATGTTCTTCCTTACTTCCTTCTTCCACCATTCCTTCTGTATTGCTAGTGTGTTTTTTCCGTTTAAATTTGAAGTGGGTGACTTGTTTGGGATTTTTGACTATACAGTGTCTTGAACATCTTGAGTATTTTAAATAAAATTAGGGTCAAAATCAATTTTTGTATAGGTATATACATGTGACCTTTTTAAAGTGGTCTATACAAATGAACTCAATTTGCTTGAAAGCTACAGCACATTAAAGATCACAGTTATAAACTGCTTCAGTTTTTATGTATTTTCATGGTTGGAGTACAGGCAAGAGATGTCCTGCTCTGTGTTATAAGTTGTGCTGTGATAAGCAAGTTATTTATCCTTTTTGTGCTTCAGTTCACATATCTTGAAGTGGAGGGTTAATTCATTATTTCCAAAGTGCTTTTCACCTTTTTAAATGAACGGCAAAGTGCAAAATATTGCAGTGTTATGCATCTGGAAAACCAATAGATGGAGGTAGTCAAATAGAAACTGAAACTGTTAACATCAGTTTATGTGATTATTTTATTCAGATTATTGCTCTACTGTGATCAACTTGACATTTACAGCTCCACCAAGTCTGTTTCAGAATTGAATATCTTACATAGATTTTAAGAATTCATTCTCCATTATGATTGCATATTAACTTTTTTTTCATAGAATAAAACCTGCTTTATGAGTCTGAGATGTGATATTTGTAGTTTTCTCAATATACGTCTCCCGGGGGTAGCGGTTAAAAATCTTAGGAATTCAGACTATAAATGTTCACTTGCCTACAAGTGGCATCACACACACAATTCAACTTTTCTCACTCGTGATGTGTCTGTTCAGACATCTCTTTTGGGAACCTGATGGAATTGCTTAAATAGGATTTAAAATTGATCTTTTGGCCTGTAACTCTTGAACATTATTGGGAGTCTAAAAACTACAGCAAGGAATAGGTATAATTAGTGACTATTCTAATGTAAAAAAGTTCATTATCTTCCCTTGGTTAATTTTAACAATTGTGCATAGTTACTATTAGTTGCACTAAACCTGTTAAGTATTTAACAACTTGTTCTTTGGGGGTTGCCATATTGCTCTGTGAGGTCAGCCTTCAGGGGCAGTTAAGAAATAATTGGACCCACTTTCACAGTACCCCAGTTTGGTATTATCGGATGCTCACTTTTGCTACACACGTCCTCTAGTGCTTCATGTTACATGAAAGCAGAATGCATCACGATTGCATTAATAAAATGAACTATGGTGGAAATGCCATCTTTCAGAGATTTGTTTTATGCAGATTAAATATTGCAAACAGTAGTATGAATATTTTACTAATGAAGAGCTAAATATATTTCCTTTTCACACAGTAAACTTGGATTTTTCTGAATAGACTTGCCATTTCCACACAAATGATCTTAAGTTGAACTTTTGGTCCATTGTCATAAGTGTCCTGTATAATACAAATTGATTTCTTCCCAATTCTGTTATGGTATAGGGGATGACTCTGAGGTCCAACAAATTGTTTCTTTCCTTGACAAACCCACAATCATTCAGGTAATGATACTAAAAAGAGTCCCAAATTCATGCACTTAGAAGTGGTATGAATGTGACAAATTTAACTTTTTAAACATTACAATATGCTCATCAATCTGTGAGCATGTGTACAAAACTTGTAATAGATGTTAAAAGTTTTGGTGGGAAGGAGGGATAAAGTGAAAGACTGGTAAGTATAAGGGTAACTCTCTTACATGAATGTTGACTGTAGAAATGGTAACTGCAGTTTAATTTTTATAGCATTCAGCTGAAAAAATGTTGAAGACAGGATGGGGCCAAGAACAATTAATCAGACTTAAATTCCTTGTGTGTTCGTATGGGGCTCATTTTTCTTCATGAATGGAAAACCAAATCTGTGCACTTTCATAATATGTATTTCTTTCTTTCTAACTTTCTTTAATGATTAAACTTACTGATTTTAATAAATGAATTGCTGCCTGTGTATTTTCTCTGAAGGAACAATTTAAAATATGCAACATTGTCTTTAGGTGCTTCACAGTAGTGTTAAGCTGAAGTCTGGTTGAAAATGTCACTTATACTTAAATAGCTGAATGAAGTCAGACCGAATGAGTAGAGGCATAGTTTCACTCTAGAGGCATTAGTTCAAGTATGCTGCAGTACCATGCCAAACAATGTGTACTGCTCAGCTGTGAGAGACGCATTGAAATGGGGGGAGCATTAGTCCAGCAGTTCCCAACCCTTTTTTTATTCACACCACTGTATCATCATTGAAAGCTTTTGAGGACCACGTTCTAATTGCCAAATATGCAAAAGTGCCACTATTTAAATTCAGGGAATGCTATATTACACAAAGATGGTGTGAAGCAAATTGCATTGTGAATACCTCATGTAACATCAAATATGATATGAGGTACACAGGATTATATTATTACAAATCTTACACACAGACTACCTAGTACCCTTGTGGACCACCAGTTGGGAACCGCTGTATTAGTCTTTAGAGTCTACAGACAATCCAAATCTGATCTTTTGTGCTCTGTATTGCTAACTTGTATTTGGGTGTTCTTGTAATTTTCTTTAAAATTGCCTTCCATTGTCTTGTTTAGGTCTCTGTAATCTTAAAGTGATGCTTAACATTAATCAAAGCTAAGTAATTATACATATATTAGTAAGAAAGACATAATAAAGCAACACAGCTGTGCCTTTAATTGTTAAGGGAGATTTGACTCGATAAGGACTGGGAAGATCCTTTTAGTTAGAGTGCTCTGGCAGCTAAACTGCTGCAAAATAAATATGAACAATTTATGTGCAGTTCCTGAAAGAACAATTTTGCGTATTTGAAGACTTACTACGTCCATGCTCAGTCATCTTTTCTCAAGACTAAACATGTCCAGGTTTTTTTAAACCTTTCCTAATATTGTCACTTTTGTTGCTTTCTCCTGGACTCTTCAGCTTCTCACATCTAAAAGCATGTTACCCAACCTGTACACAGTACTTGAGCTGAGGACTCACCATTGCCGAGTAGCGCAGGACTCACGTCCTGTACTGTATATGACACTTTTGTTATCCAGAATGACATTTACCTTACTTCGCTGCAGCATCACACCATTAACTTGTTTAGTTTGTGATCACTATAACTTCTAGGTCTTTTCTGTGGCACTGCTGTCTAGTCAGTCATTCCAAATTTTGTATTTGTTCTATTCTTAAGTGTTGTACTTTAACCTGTCTTTCTTGATGTCAAACCAAGTCTTCAATTTATCAAGATCATTAGGAGTTCTAGTCCTGGCCTCCACAGTGCTTGCAGTCCCATGCAGCTTGATGTTGTCTACTAATTTTGTAAGAATACTCTCTGCTACATCCAAGTACATAATGAAAATACTGAGGAGTATTACTGGACCTAAGGAGGATTTTACTTGATATTTCCTCCTCCTTTGATAGTGAGCCATTGGTAAGTCTTTTTTTTTTTAAACAAGTTATACATCCCTTATAATTAAGCTATATTTCTGTAGTTTCCATAGAAGAATGTCATGTAGGAAGCAGTAGACTATCCTGTCAAAGGAAACTGGTTTGGTTTAGCATTATTCTTGATAAATGTATATTGACCATTAATTTATTCTCTGTTTCATCAAAATTCATTGATGTTGAAACCAAGGAAGTTAGTTCTGGAGTCCTTGGTGCTATATAGACACATAAGGTGCTCATGCAGAAGAGGATTCTAATATGGTGACTTCTCAATTCTCATATGGTGGTTCCTATGGGGATTCCAAACAGGAGGGCACATGCAAACCACGTACCAGTCTCAGAACTGTTTGTAGTAGCGTCTGTTGAATCGTGTACGTCACATGTCTGCTGCGTGATGCATCCAAGCTTTGAAAAAGCTGGGCCAGTCCATGACAAGCTAGTCCGCTCTTACCACTGCAGGGCTGGAGTTGCCACCCCTTTTGCCTCCTCACTCACTTGCTAAGAAGCCTTGTCTGTTCCAATGAACAGTTGTAAGTAGTTTTTCTAGTTGTACATAATTAGTTACCAGTTAGGTTTCCTCTTGATTTGTTTTTTGCTCATAGAGTGCTTCCCCCACCCTGAGGTCTCTGTCCCGGCAAGCCAGCTTCAGCAGTTGTGCTTCATGCCCAGTCTGCTGCTTCAAGGGAAAGGAGCACTGGTGTTGTCTGTTCTGCCCCAGCAAAGCCCACAGTGTTTCCCAGTGCTCCACCTGCCACTCATTCTTGCATAGAACTCATGAGACTAGAGAACTTTGCCTCTGCAAAAGCCTCATGGAGGAGGCTGTGTCCCCATGGGCAGCTAGATTTTTGGGACCAGTGGATCCAATGAAGCCACACTTACCACTACCAATGAGCTGTTTCCTGGGCCCTTCCCATGTGGCACCAAGATTAGCAGTGATGCTGTCAGAGCCCCAGTGTGCTCATAAGAAGAAGGCCACAGGTGTGAGGGTAGCTCCACCTCCGAACACTTGGCACAGTTGAAGAGGGCAATGTACTGGCTTCTCCACTTCTGAGAAACCTGGGTTGGAGCGCAAGACCGAGCACCAGTGTGACCACCCAGGCGTTCCTTTGGTCTCGGAGACTGGATCACCAGCTTCAGCCCCAAAACCACTGACAATGCTGAGACCATCCGCACTTGCACGTGTCCCCTCATCCCCAGCTAATGACTACAGCCCATCTTCTGTTGCCATTTGTGTGGAACAGGGAGAAAAATATCTAGGAAACAGATTTGAAGTACAATCATTGGGTCTACTTGAAACCAAGAGACAATCACCTTTGAGAATTTTCTGCACAGCACTACTTACAAGTGTTAGGTATCAGTCTTTGAACAAGATAGGAATCTAGCGTGATTTCTACTTGATTGTGGTGTAGGGGAATTATATCCTGAACTGTACTAATGTATTTAGGTTGGGTGCCATCTAACGTGTAGCACAGATGTTGTCTTAAAAAAAAAAAAAAAAAAAAAAACCCCAAAAAATACCACTGGTAAGCTGATTATAACAGCCCTCTTTGTAACAATCTATTTTAATTTAAAAGTAACCTCTTTCTTCCCCCAAGACTTTGAACAGAAGACTAGGGCTTAATCATCATTTACAGGAAAATAGTGGCTAATTATAGTTTCAAATAAACAGCAGAAGTAAGAGACTGCCCCTGAGACAGCAGGTTTTTGAGTGTTTCAGGAAAGAAAGATCTGGCTGCCCTTTATCTTCTGCCTGTATGTTGAAGCACTTGATAAACAAGTTAGGATTTATGTAGCAGGTAGTTTCGCCGGACAAAGTGCAAATGATGGTTTAATTTCCAGTGAAGCTTACAGAAAGTAGTAAATACAATGACACGGAAATAAGCACAACACAAACTTCAAAAAAATGATGAATTATAAGTAAGCCTTTTTGTACATCAGGAAAATGAATAATTGCTGCACCGTCACAACGGTAGGACTTTCTTTTCAACATTAACAAATTATAGTAGAAACAAAGTATTGTTTACACAAGACAAAATCGACGAATATGTATGTCGTGTTCTAAACCATATATAACAGGAAGGTGAGATATGTCAGTGCCTTTTCAACAAAACATAACCAGCAGTTTTTAGAAGTGCTTGTGTTTAGTATCTTATGTTAGACAAGCTTTGAAAATCTGTAATGTTGCTTAGAGGTTCCCCCCCCCCCCCCAAAGTATGCTAAAGAACTAATAAACATATTCTGGTCTTGTGTATGACATCAGTAACTTTAAAAATTTTTCATCTTGGGGAAATACTAAAACTAAATTATAAAACAATTATAAATGATATATTTTAAGATCCCTTTATTTTTGTTTCTGGACTGCACTAAAGTACATAATATAACTCCTATGGAATCCATTGCCTGGATTTTGGAGAAAAAGATAAAAGTAGCATTAACTTTAGTTCTGTGGTGAATTTGGTCTTGTATCTACAAATGTTCCTCAATGGTTTCTTCTCTGTCTCTTACATATTTGAGTTTTGCCCATAACTAATATATAATGAGCTTCCCTCTTTATGAATGTAATATAATTTTAAATTTAAAATGTGGATGGACCCATAATTCTTCAATCACTATGATTAATGGTAACAGATTTTTCTTACAAAAGAACTTTCCAAATGTTTTAGATCTTGAAGCAGACTTAGTATGCTTTTCCCCACAAGTGTTTGATCCTATTTTTTGATGAGTCATGTAGTTTGATGTCTTCATGGACAATATTTTCTGAATGTAACAAGCATAGTAGAACCTCAGAGTTACAAATGTGAGAATTACAAAATGACCAGTCAACTGCATATCTCATTTGGCAGCCGTGGGGGGAGGGAGCAAATAGAGTACAGCACTGTGTTAAACATTAATGCCTAAAAAAATATGGGGAAAGCAGCACTTTTGTTTGGCATTGTAAAATTTCAAAGCTGTATTAAGTTAATGTTCAGTGGTAAACTTTTGAACATAATTTGTTCAAAGCGCTGACCATTTCTGAGTTATGAACAACCCTTCCTTCTCAAGGGAGTTGTAACTCTAAGGTTCTGCTGGACCACTAACACGGGTTTCTAACAAGGCAGTGTGTACTTCAACTTGATGAACCCCAGTACCTTACTTTACAGAAGAGATCTTTTCCCCTTTACTTATTGACTTGAATATCATGGGCAACAAACCCATTAAATGAAAATCCTAAATAAAATGTCACATTTTCATTTCCTTGAGGCACTGAATCATAATGTAAAGGTAAAATATGGATTTGCCTGACATGACCCCTTACGAATAGATTTCCATTCTCTGTCCAACCTGAAACTCTTCGTAGGACATCACGTATTTTACCTATATTCCACACATCACCATGTTGCCACTTCATTCGTCTATCGTTTAGGGAGCCATCAATTAATTTATCAATCCTAGTTTTGTGTACAATCTTGCTTAGACCGCTGCCCTTTCCCAGGAAGAAATGTGTGTAGATCCTTTTCTTTCTTGGAGCAACATTTTTTACTTTGATGTCATGCAGGCGTTTCATGGTCTGAAGAGCTGATATAAGGATGTCCTCTTTATCTGGATTAGGTTCTTTGTCTAACGCATCATCAGGCCAGTACAGTAAGGTAAGCAAAAAATAGGCACTTGCTGGAAATGTTCTCCTCTGTTTAAAAAATCTATTGCTAAGTTCCCTAAGTGTTTGAAAAGGAAGAAGTTTGGAAGATCCAGGAGATAAACATGCTAATGTGATGTGACACAAAATGTAGTTGATGAGATCAATGTCCTCCAGCCTCTCTCTCTGTGGGTCTCCTGGGTAAAAGTTAATTATTTTTTCTAGCTTTTCAACTGATCGCTTCTCCTTTGAATCTGAGAAAAATGAGAGAATGGTAGTGACACTACCCCCACCGTACCTATAAATATTCATGCGTTTGACTAATTGATTTTCAGGTTCCTCGTTGCCTTGTCCGATGAGAGATTCTGAAGTAAAGAACTTAGCGTAGACCTCTGATTGTCTTTTCAACCACTTTCTGGGATTGTAAACTTGTTCTTCCTTCTCCTGCCCCTCCTCATCTGCTTTCTCTTGGTTTTTATCTGTTTGGAAGTAACTTAGATCTTCTGAAATCCATTCCAGAGCATCATAAATGTTCTGGCGCAAGCCTTTTAAGCGACTGTGAAGCTTTCCCCAGGGTTTTTTAATTTCTTCGGGAATATAGTCTGTAAGCAAATAACGCACGAGCTCGGAATGTTCTCCTTGCGTGTTTCTGGGAAATACCTCAAGAGTAGACAGGAATTTTAGCAGACGACATCCTACTTCTACTTCTCCAAAATAACCAGCATTGTTCATGCTGTCAATCTCTGACTTTGCAGCCTGCTGTGCAGCCCTGAAGCATTTTATAGCTTTCAGGGCAATTTCTATCGTCTGAATGACTTCACTGGGAGTGGCTTCGTCTGTCTTTTTGTCCACTGTAAAACTGAACCATTTCCTGTACACTTGACCTTCCGTGTCCAAAATAAAAGAATCTCTTGGCAAATGAGATTTGGCTATCCCTGCCCAATATTCTGCATCCTCAAATTTTTCATGATTGTAATGCAATCGAGCGAGCTGCTGGGCAAAGAAGGCATCTTTTCCCAGGCGTTCGTAGGCAGATTTTAAAACCTCTATAGCTTTTTCACAGTTTTCAACATTGCAGACGTGCTCGATGAACGGGGAGAAGAGACTGTCGGTATTGTCTCCTCTACTCTTCTTGTCACGTCTTATGAACAGATCTCGGATGAACTTTATGAACTCTTCTCGTCCAAATCTATGTTCAAAAAGCACTTTTTCCTGGAGAAGATTCATTGCAATTTGACTCTGAGGCTGACTTCCTGCGAGCTGATGCAGAATTTCTTTTGCAACCAGGTAATGTATGATGTGCACAGATGAAATACAGGTGGTGGTTTCTCTTAATTCAATAAAAATAACTCTTGCTTGTTCACTTAAGTTATTTTTGAAATCGTACTCTCTCACTCTCTTTTCCGTGTATGCCCCTAGCCCTAAAAAAGCCTCACAGTGTGACAGTGAAATGTATGAATTGTGTACGTAGAAATTGAGCAAAGCGACATATCTCATTAGGTTAGTAACGGGGGAAGAAAGGTCTATCCCTTGCAGCAAGTGCTCTACAAACTGCCGCACGTATGTTTCATTGAACTCCTCACTCATTAGAACAAAAGTAAGAATAAATTCAAGCTTGAAGTCTTTCTGCTTTTGGAGTTTTTCAATTTTGCTTTTAAACATGTATTTCTCTTGATCTGTCAGTTTGTGAGTGACAGCAACTGTATCGAGGGGAGAGGCTTTGCAAAGCTTTTCAGGGACATTAGATCGTTTACAGCCCATGAGGATGAAACAAAGCTTGGAAAAATGACTTCTTCGAGCTGCCATAGCATCCATTAAATCATTCTTCAAATCATCGAGATAGTCTTCATCGTAGTCTTCAACCAGGAGGAGGACTGGGAGAGAATTCTTCGTGTCGTTTTCATCATATTCTCTGAAGTTAACTGCATGCTTGGAGACGGTTGCAACTGGATATGAGGGTTTGACCACAGCGCATCTTAAATCCTTTCTTCTTTTCCATAGTACTTGCCTCGCAATGGTGCTTCCTCCACTTCCAGGTTGATGAAATATTTGTAGCTTAGCCACAGAAAACCTGATTCTGTTCCCATGCAAAATGTCATCTAAGATTTTATGCACCTCTGCACAGGTCTCGCGTTCAATGACATCTGAACATCTTCCTTTATCGGCAAGCCAGAAATTTTTCCAGCTGACCTTTCTACCTTGGTAAAATGTCCGCTCTATCTCTTGTATTTCTTTGGCACTCAGAAGATCCAGTTTGATGTCATCACATTGATCGGCACATAATATTTCAAGGGAAAACATTTTCTCTTCTTCCAGTGTTGGAAGCACACACAGACCTCTCGTGGAAACTGGTAAACGTCTGGGGCATGTTGTGGAAGGCAACATGTTTTGAATAGTGGTATCTGTGTGGCTTAGCTTCATGCCCACAATGCTCCTCTGTTCTAGTGTCTCAATGCTACAGGATGCCTGAGCTAAGTTAGCCCACTTCTCATAATTTTCTTTGCACTCAGCAATGCATATGATATCGTCCATACCATTCATTTCTGAATAGAATTCCTGAAAGGTCTCTACAATTGGCTTCTCCACAGGTGAAAACAGTAGGAAAAGTACCACAAAAGATCCCTTTGGCAGGATTTCATCACAGATGAAAGAAATGGCTTTCTTGAGAGACTTCTTTTTAGTTCTAATCCAAGTGTCTGCATCACAGGGTTTTTCATCTCCAAGGTAGTCATTGCGGCCATTGCAAAATATCCAGCTGGTGTGATCAAATAGGCCCAAATGTTTTTGAAATTCTGTGGTGCTCATCTTTCTTTCATTGGTGTAATTCTGCAAGAAATGTGACCGTGTTGCATGATGCTCTTTGTACTTGGCATATAAACCTGACACATTGGATTCCTCATCAAAGTCAAACGCACAGAAAATATTCATGCGCATTAGAAAGTTGACATATTTCAGATCATCTTTCCCACAGCGGTTTATTACAAGAATGTACCACAAAGAATCATTCATATAGTTCCTGCCATCAGTGAACAGGACTGATAACTTACGACCTAAATTTTGGGACATTTCTATAGGGTCCTCATTACTGGAAGACTCAGCCTTTTCTCTTCTGCTATCCCTGTTGGTTAAGCCCTGAATAAAAGTGACTAGTTCTTCAGGTTTTACGGGCTCAGATTTTGCTCCCACTCTTTGATACAAAACTGGATTTTTGTCAAAGATCACCTTATTATTCTGTTCATTAAATTTAGGTAAGCGTACTTGAAAAATCTGCCCTTTCACAGTGCTGGATGATGGTTCAATGTCAACCTCTACCACAAAGTGCTGTTCTTGAGGGTCTTTTTGAATCACTTCTATAAAAACAGGGGGGTGAATGCAATTTCTTGCAGCTTCTCGTACAGAGGATTCAAAACATTTTTCAATGTAATCTAATGCATCAACATAGACGTCTCTGTCGCTCACCGGTATGCCGGCTATCTGTCCGTGTTTCCAGCCCTTGTCTTCAACGCTGTCCATTACACCAAAGTGTATCGTGCCATTTGTTCGAACATTCAGGCAGGCTGAGGCGTACCTGATCACTTCGTAGGCAAACTTTGCTTGCAGTCGTTGCCTGTCTAGCTTTGCGGCAGTTATAAAAGATTTGTATTCATGACAAGGGGTGATCAAATCAATGACTCCTGTCTCTGGAGCAAGAACTCTGTTTTTTACGTACTTAAAATTAATGTCTTCATTTTTAAATGGCCTAAATTTGCTTAGAGTTAATGATTCAGCTGTATTCTTATGTAAAGAATGACTTTTTCTTCCAAGAGTAGACTTTCTTTTTTCTATGTGCTCCTCCTTCATCTCTTCTGCACCGGAGCTGTCTGCATCTGAAGATCCACAGTGGGAAGTTGATTGTTGAAAATGTGGTGCCTTTTTGGGCTTTGTGATGCTCGTACCTTTTAAATCACCATTTGTCTCTTCAGTTGATGCATTAGCCTTCACAGACATAGCTGAATTCCTGTTTTTTACCCTCTGTTTATCATCATTGGTTGTGACATTAGAACCCAGCACTTCTGAAGCCTTACAGCTGGGAATATGTGATTGAGCTGGGTCTACTCCTGCATTTTTGTGCAAATGTTCCAAAAGTTCATTTCTTTTGCGTGTTAGTATATGGATTTGGCCTCCTTTCATACCCAGGCTTTTGAGGAAAGGTTCATCTAATTCTTTGAGCACTGGGCCAGTCACTTCCTCTTCACATAGCTTTTCTACATATTCTTTCTTAATTCCAATGGACTCTAGCCAGCATCTAACATGGGACTCATTCCAGTCAGCCAAAGGTAACGTTTTGTAATCTGAAAATAAAATTGTGTCAATAGCATGCACACAAAGAAGAGCGAGAGAGAAACCCTTCCTGATTGTATAACAACATTCCCTTGGCACTAGTCCTCTTTAATGCTTTGTCTAGATTGTTAAATGTTTGATTTTAAAATGTTTGAAAAGTTCAAGGAAGATTTCAGCCCATGCTAATTTCCTTGTGTTAAAGGCCAGGCTTTGCCCCATGTGCCCAAGTTTTAACTTGGTCATCCTAGAATGTGCTAACGGGAGCATGGTTTGTCTATGCTAGCCTTCTCAAGAATGTTAGCTAAAACTTCCTAATAATGCCCCTTTTTATCATAGCCTAGAGAAAAACTAAAGGGAGATTGCGGGGAATAGTAAACAGACCCTGAAGCTTAATGGAAGGCCAGAAGGGATCCCATTACAGTACAGGTCTCATTTCCTGCCTTTCCTAAGATGTTATCTGTCAACTAGATACCCATCTGTTCAGTTCAGAGACATTTAGTAAGCTTAAAGATTTTGGGGGGGGGGGGATACATGGGATGCACAAGTGTTGTAGAGGAGAGATCACTGTGGCATCAGTTCTTAAGCCTTACCCCAATCAGGTGTGCTGTGTTTAGACCAGGTGTGGCCAAACTGCGGCATGCAGGGCACATGAACTGCATGGGGGTCTTCAAAGAAAAAGTGCAGCTCGTGGAGGATCAGGGAAGGTTGACATGGTGGGAGGTGGGGGAGAAGCATGGCATGGTAAGAGATGGCAGGGAAGTGGCAACGGGGGGCGGGGAGGATGTGCAGCATGGTTGAGGAACCTGTGGCATGTTTAGATCTTCTCATAGGTGTTAATGCAGTTTACTCGTTAAAGTAAAATCATGTTTTACAAGTCCTGAACGTGATGTGGAATAAGAAGAAACAAAAATACAAAGCAGAAAAGCTTAAAAGCGAATGTAGATTACTTTCAATTTCTGGCACAACTTACTGTTGTGAAGCAATGTGTGTCACAATGAAATTTGTTAAATCAAAGCATTGGGCAGTATTTAGAGAGCAGCAGCTGAGAGAGCTTTTATGTATTGTATGGGTGAGTTACTGCCCAAATTTGAAAAAACTTACCACTTTAGCCTGCAGTGTTCTACAGCCAGCGTCAGCTAAGTTTTTACTGTATATGCCTAGTTCCCACAGTAACCTTAAATAATTATTAGAATCTGACTTAGTAGGCTCAATATTTCTCTTGTATGATAAAATTGAAGTGTGCACTGCCTTTTAAGTTTTGTAACTTGAGTAGATAAAAGAATGTGGTTATATGCAGGGGTGTTGCTGCCCCCAAAATAGGGTTGGGGCGTGGCTGGGGGCAGGGTTGCAGCAAGGGCTATCCCCAGGGGCGGGGCTCTGCAGCAGCCTTTCGGCCGAGGGGCCAGGACCAGGCAGGCATGTAGCTGGAGCTCTGCAGGGCTGTGGCCACACACTGGCCTGCCCTGACTGGCCCACATAGGCCAATTGGGCCTGGGCCCTGCCCTCCCAGCAGCTGGCCCTGGGTGGGCTGGTGGCAGCCAAGCTGCAGGTCCCAGGGCTCCAGAGGAAGGCCGTGTTGGGCTGGTGGCAGCTGGTACCAATGTTCTCTCTAAGACCCACTGGCAGCTGAGCAACTCCTGTTGCTCGCTGCGCGGGACCCCCCACCCCCTTGTGCGGGCCCAATCCGGCGGCCCTGCCCCCCGTGGGCCTGATCCTGCTGGCCTGCAGGGGGGCCCCCCACTTATCTTGCATGGCCCTGCCACAGCTCCTGAGCCAGAGAAGCACTAATGGAGCATGCTCAGATATTCTGGGCATGCTCCGTTAGAGCTTCTGTGGGCAGTTTTAATAACTCCCTGCTCCACAGGAGCTGAGAGCAGGGCCTCTGGCTGCTGGCCCTGCGCGGCCAGCAGCCTTCCCTGTGTGGGGGGTGGCAGGCTGCCTGGCTGCGCAGTTTAAAGGGAACAGTGGCTGGCACTCTGGGAGACGTGGAGCACTGGGGTTGAGACTCTGGGCATGAGCCCTGCGTGCCCACTGCTAGTGCCACCTGTGGTTATATGCCGCAGTGGGGCTCTAAGGTTTAAAAATTGACTTGCTTGGCTCTTGAGTTCCTTACGTTTAGTTACACCTGCTCTAGATCACCCCAGCAGATTCACAGCCAGGCTCCAGAGGAAGGCAAAAGCTGGATCAGGTATTGAGGTCTACTGCTCCTGATTTCTTATATGTTCTTATCTTCCTTTAGCAGAAGGGTAGAAGAGAGTTGAGTGATTTCCCTATTTCCTTTCCTCTACCACAGAGTTGCTGAAAAGATTCACAAGTTGGCCTCACAGTGGGTCCAGGTGCAGTGTTGTTAAAGCATTCTGTAATGATACACATTTCCCTTTTACCTGGTATTTACAAATAGCTTAAAAAAAAATACCTACCCATTTTCTGTAAGATGTAGGTTTATCCTTCTGTTTGGAAACTGAGACCTAAAGTGGGAAGGAAGCCATAATAAAAAGTTACAGACCACAGGTTTTCTTAACATGCACGAAGCAATTTTTACTTCACTCTCGGGGCAGGGGCAATCAGGCGGGTGATGGTCATCGCGTTTGGAACTGCGGGGGAGTCGCCACTTCACGCTGCCTTTCACTCCCCTGTGTGAAAGAGTTGCAAATGTGAAGGGGAGATGCTCTTAGTCATAAAGAGCGCCAGCCCTCTCCCCTTTCTCGCCCCAAGTCACCCGCTGGAGAGGCTGGCACGAGGGGCCAGCGGGAGGGCGCTGCTTAGAGACGGGCTGGCCAAGCTTCCTGGAGGAAGCGCTGCAGGGGCGCAGAGATTGCGTGTGACCCTCCAGTGCGTGCTTGCTGCCGCTCCGGAGCTGGCCCTCGAGGACCATGTCTAGGCTTTCTGCTCGACTACAGCTAATGCTGGCCAGCGGTGCAGGCAGCAGCCTCCTGTGCCCATCCCGCCCTCGCACGTGCTTTTGCAAAACTAAAGCGCCTGCAATGTCGTCTGTCTGGCACGGGGAGATAATGCCGTGACACCCAGCCGCAGAGCAGCCGGGGCCTGCTAAGTGCTGTGCGGGCCCCCGCCCTTCAGTACCACGGGCGGGGCGCGCAGCTGGCCGGCAGGGCTGCCGAGGAAACGAAAGTTACGTGCGTTTACGGGCCCGCCTCCAAAGCGCCACAAGGCGTAAGCGCGCGATACATTTGTAAATGGCCGGGGGCCGGGGCTTCGGCGACGCCCACCGCCAGGCTTTAAAAAAAAATGCCCGGCCCGCAATGAAGCCAGCCCACCCCCCGCATGCCCGTGTGCCGCCGCCCCGCCACGCTTGTCCGCGGG
>ML682071.1:5052788-5111769 GCA_007922195.1 Podocnemis expansa
CCCCCCCCCCCCCGGGGCGAGGCAGGCGGGCGGCGCGGGTGGGGGGTGGGGCAGCGGCCTCATTCCCGCGCGCCGGGCCGGGCGCGGGTGGAGGGGACGGCAGCGGGCTGCCCTCAGGAGCCGGCGCGCGGGGCCGGGGCTCACCTGGCTCGGCGGCAGCTCCGCGCGACGCCAGCTCCGCGCGCGGGCCTCAGGCGCCCGACCCCGGCCAAGCCGCCGCCCAGCGGCGCGGTGCGGGCGGGACACGGCGGCCCCGCCCCGGCGCTGCTGCCCGGCGGCTGCGCAGCATCTTCGCGGTAAGGCCGCGGGGGGCGGCGACCAAAACCCCTCACGCTGAACGGTTCCCGTGTGGGCCGCTGCCCGGCAGTAACGGGTGGGGACACCGGGCTGAGGGGGCTGCCGCTGGGCCGCTAACGGCCCCCCCCCCCGGCCTGTCACGGGTCCGGGCCTGAGGGCGCTGGGGCCCCAGCCCGGCAGTACGGGGCTGGGGGGGGGGCAGGACCCACCCACTGCCCCGCACCCCCCCAGGCAAAGACGGGCCAGGACTTGGGGGGGGCAGAGAAATTTGTGACCCAGCCCCACGACCCCCCCCCCGGGCAGGTTGCTAAGAAGCCGGGGGCAGCGGGGGGGGGGGCAGGGTTTTAAGGGCGGGGGGGGGGGGGGGCCCAAACCTTTGGTGCTGCGGTCACACTTGCTCCGCTACCAAAGCAAAAAAAAAAGCAGTCCCCCCCCCCCCCCCACCCTGGTCCGCCTCACCCTGCTGCCTTTGGTGACACTCAGCCACAGCCCTTTCCTGGGGCGGCACCGCCCGTCGGGCACAAGCGTTTTCTTTGCTGAGGCCTGTTTGGCTGTGGTGAGTGGGCCCTGGGGCTTTACCATGGCAGTAGCGAAGGGCCTGGTGCAGCACCACGTTTTCTCCGTGGTAATTAAGGACAGGCTCCTCCACCTTCAATTTTCCCTTCAGGACTAACGCATGGGTCCAGTACTCACAGCACACACCTAGGCTCTGCAGCCCTGGTGCTCATGTCACCCGTAAGACACGGCCGGCAGTATTTCCATGCCACTTCCTAGCATCCCTTGCTGCTTCTGGTGCTGTCCCCTCAGGTGGGCTGCTCCCCTGTGTTTCCTTCAGCTCCACTCATCCTCTTTCCTTTGAATTTTTTTTCTTAGCACAAATCAGCCTAGCTGCATTTTAACATCTACTAGGTCCTCAGCTGCTGGTTGCACTGCCTGGTACAACCTCCCCCCCTCCCCTGCTTCCTGAGGGTCTTGCACCCCACTCCGCTCCATCAGAAAGCACTTATTGAGTGGTTAACTCCAGCATATACCTATTTATGAGTGTTGGATTTTTAACTGACAGAAGCCCAGCTCCCTCCTGCGGCCCAGCCCAGCTGGACAGTAGGCTGGCTTAAAGCAATGCATGAAAGGACTGGTAATTCTATCACACCAGCTTGCAGAAGTTCTTGTGTGTGAGAGAGACTGCTTTTTGCTATTCTTGCATTTACAATACATCTGGCTTATTGCCTTGTCCCCCTGACTAAGTTACTGCTAGTCTTTTCTTATTAAGTACAATGAAGTGGCATGTGGCAATAGGGGACTCAAACCACCTGCATGGTTAGCACTGAGGGGGAGAAATTTCCAACATCTGTGCAAAGGTTGCTCATCTGCCTACAGTGGAATAGACATGTGCAGTCAATTGAAGAACCAACAAACTGTTTTTGCCTATTGGTTTCATGTTTTTCTATATGGACGTTTCAGTGAGGTAGCCACAATTTTGAGAAAAGCAAAACACCAACTCCAAGAGTTGTCAACAGATGTCTCTGTATTGTAGTAAGTGCAATAAAAACAGACAATGAGTCAATAAGTTATACATGTTCATACAAATGGGATTATGAAATCAGCATACATGTAAACCCTAAAACTAAGTAACAAATGTAATACAAAACAATGCAGTTTCCTAAATTCGTTGTTTTCCACAGAGTTTGGTTCCTTACCAGACAATCTTTGTAAAATTGTAACGATGCCTAACTTCAAAAAAAAAACCAAACAAAAAAAAAACCCTATACATTTTCCTTCCCCTCTCCCAACTCAACAGATGGTTTGTTGCTTTATTGAATTTGGTTATTCAGTACAAATAACTTTCACTCCCAGGATACCTAGTACCATACAACAGATAAGCTGTGTTGAACAGTTAAGATACCATGGCACTATACATAAAAGGCATGGGAAAGAAAGTTTAATAGCTGTCAAGTGTTCACTGCAGATAAAAAGAGTCTGTGGGCTTAATCTGCAGCAACAAAGATTTAGGTTAGATATTAGAAAAACCTTTCTAACTCTAAGAGTAGTTCAGTTCTAGAATAGACTTTGAAAGGGGGTTGTGGAATTCCCATCATTCATGGTTTTTAAGAACAGGTTGGACAGACACCTGCCAGGGATGTTGTAGGGGTATTTGGTCCTACCTCTGACTGGTGGACTGGACTAGATGACCTCTCAGGGTCCCTTCCAGCTCTACACTTCCATGATACTGTGGGCCAATGAACAAAAAACAAAGTAGCACAATAAAACTAACTCCAAATGATAAAATAGTAATACATACAGATTAAAGATGACATAGATCATTAATCTGTATATGATAATCTGTAGCTTTTTCCTTATGCCATAAATCAGGGGTCTCAAACTCAAATCACTACAAGGACCACATGAGGACTAGTAAGTTAGCCCAAGGGCTGCACCTCTTCATACAACAATATTGCAAATATTGGTAACAATTGCGTCATTGTGGGCTGCAGGAAATAGCCTTAAAGGCCACATGCGGCCCGCGTGTTTGAGACCCCTAGAATAAATGATAAAACATACATAACCTATTTTGATGTATATCATATATAGATAACTATTTTATATGGGTCACCTTAAAATATAATCCTCCTTGATACTCTGCCTGCAAAGATCAAAGCCAAATCATAGGTTGCAATTAGTCAGTCAGTTTTGTGTCTTCCAGTGATACAATTACTATATCAAAAGGGAAAATAAATTATCAGCATTAACTGCTGTGGATTCTGCTGTTCAAATATTGCAACAAAGACAAGTGTTGATGTCACTGAAGTTGGTACTAGTGGTAGATTTGTCTCAATAGTGATAATTATTTTCTTCTGGGCCTCCTACGCCCCTCTCCCCCACAAAAAAACAACCAAACATCCAAAACTTGTTTCAACTACACGTGGCCACTCCAGTTCCCAAGACACTCTGCAGAGGTGTTAAAGGTGGTTACAACAGAGCTCTCAGACTAGTGGAGCCCAACCTTTTTTACTTGAGGGCCACAAATAGCGTTTTTACAACCCTGAAGGGCCGCCAGTCTATCAACCCATAAACCATGAATGGACATTTACGCTACTATGGACTACAAGTCACTACATCTTTAAAATAAATACTTAGTGCAAAGCAAATAAAAAATTAAAAATAAAACAAGTTAAACCAGTTACGAGTTAGACCTACAAATGACTCACAGGATGTCACATACTCACAGACAAAGGACTAGCATAGGTGAGCAGCTGTCACTACATGCTGAAGTGCACAGTGGGTTGGCCCCTAAATGCAAGCCAAACCAGAAAGCACAGATTAAGAGCCCTCTCCTTCTTCAAGCATGATGGATTCTGGTTACTCTGCCAGAAATCCCTTTCTGTCCCCCATGGGCAGCCACAAGGAGTGAGGCTGTCTCCTTGCTGATCTCCCAGACACCTGGCTGCATCAGGGAAAATGCATGCATGTGCTCCATGTGGGAGGCAGTGGCCTCCTTCTTCAGCCAGAGATGGAAGATCAGCACGTCCCTTCCTCTGGCTCCAGCAGGGACCCCAGCACCTATGGGCCCAGGTGGAGCACTTTGCTGTGCTCCCTGCTAGTCAAGAGGAGGGGAGTGCTGTTCAAGAAGCCCACACCAGAGTCTTACAGCTCCATTGCAAAGCATTTTGCCTGGGTCCTTATGGAAGCACCTTGAAAGACCTTGCTGGCTGAAAAACACTGGGTTAAACATACCCAAATTCCACTTCAATTCAATTTTCCTCCTGAAATTTCATGAGTAGTTGAAATCAGACATAGTATTCTTCTTCACCTTCTTTCCTAATCTATTCCTGAAGCAACTACATTTTACTGGTGGATAAAAGGCACTGACATAAATGTAAGACACCTTAAAAGGTATATTTACAAGTGCCATTTATTCTGCCAGCTGCCTGCACATGCCTGAAAGCAAGTCACTGCAATAATCATTTGCTGCTCTCACTTTACCGATGAAGCAAACGAATTTTAAAAGCAAAGGTTAATGGACTAAAAATAATTCAATCACCATCATTACAGATTATTAAAAAGATTCCTAGCATTCTAGATCTCGGAGCAGTTCCACCTCCACCCTTCTTCCCTTAAGTGCTACGTAATATTTTATGTTTGTGTTAATAATATGAAAATTCACATCCTATTTCCATTTTACACAAATAAAGGATTAAGCCTCTTTATTTTGAATATTCTGTTTTTTCTATCCCTTCCAAAAGACAAGAACATAGACGTATCCTAAGTGGGAACTGAATCATGACAGCTGTATTGAAACAAAGTATTCAGCTACAACACCATGACTTAAAAATTGCATACGGCAGGTAACACCAAGGTACAGTCTACATTGATGACAGCAAAGAAACCACTGTCCTTGCAATCTGTTCCGGATCGATGGAGCAGGCAATGAAGACCTACTCAATTGATCTGAATACCAACATATTAAAACCACACCCTAAAGAAGAGCTGAAGGGAAGACACTTCCCTTTGACTCCACACAGTAAAGATGCCACACTAAGCAGGCGTTAAGAAGTCAAAGGGTGCTACGCAAGTTATTTTATGTGGTTTGTGTATCTCCCTTGGACCGCCGCCAAATTCCGTGATGAGTGCAGACCAAACCTAAGACTATATTGGAGTTTTGCTTGTACTTGCTGTAAGAGTAACATTTATTACTGGTTTTGGACAGTTGGGCTTATTTTTGCTGTTTGTTCATTTCAGAATGCAACAGATAAGACTTTAAAATCTTGCAATGTTTCTTAGAGTCCAGTGGGATTTTCAACTTAAAGCACTAAGCATCTTACTTTCTGGAACAGAGTGTTTTATTTTTTGACCTGAATGTCATACGCAACCAGCCCACTAAATGAAAAACCTAAATAAAATGTCACATTTTCATTCCCCGGAGGCACTGAATCAAAATGTAAAGGCAAAATATGAATCCGCCCAACATGACCCCGTGCAAATACTTTTCCATTCTCTGTCCAGCCAGTGACTCTTTTTAGTACACTATGAACTTCACCTATTTTCCATACATCTCCATGTAGCCACTTCATTCGTCTTTCATATAAGGAGCCCTTCATTACTTTATCAATTTTAGTTCTATGCACAATCTTCCCCAGACCGTTCCCTTTTCCCAGGAAAAAATGTGTGTAGATTCTTTTCTTTCTTGGAGCAACATTTTTCATCTTCACAGCATACAAGTGCTTCATGGACTCAAGTGCGGATATGAGAATGTCATCTTTATCTTGTCTGGATTCTCTATCTAAGGCATCATCAGGCCAGTACAATAAAGTGAGCAAAAAATAGGCACTTGCTGGAAATGTTGTTCTTCTCTGTTTAAAAAACCTTTTGCTTAGTTCTCTAAGTGTTTGAAAAGGAAGAAGTTTGGAAGATCCAGGAGATAAACATGCTAATGTGAGGTGACACAAAATGTAGTTGATGAGATCAATGTCCTCCAAGTTTTCTCTCCATGGGTCTTCTGCGTATAAGCTAATTATTTTTTCTAGTTTATTTACTGACCTCTCATCCTTCGAATCTGACATTACTGAAAGAATGGTAGTGACATTGCCACCACCATACTTATAAATGTTCATGCGTTTGACTAGTTGGGTTTCAGGTCCTGCTTCTGTTACCAAATCAAGGGAATTTGAGACAAAGAATTTGGCATACACCTCAGACTGTCTTTTCAACCACTTTCTGGGATTGTAAACTTGTTCTTCCTTCTCCTCTGCCTCATCTTCTATCTTCTGGCTTTTATCTGTTTGGAAGTAACTTAGATCTTCTGAAATCCACTCCAGAGCATTATAAATGTTCTGGCGCAAGCCTTTTAAGCGACTGTGAAGCTTTCCCCAGGGTTTTTTAATTTCTTCGGGAATATAGTCTGTAAGCAAATAACGCACGAGCTCGGAATGTTCCCCTTGTGCGTTTCTGGGAAATACCTCAAGAGTAGACAGGAATTTTAGCAGACGACATCCTACTTCTACTTCTCCAAAATAACCAGCATTGTTCATGCTGTCAATCTCTGACTTTGCAGCCTGCTGTGCAGCCCTGAAGCATTTCATAGCTTTCAGGGCAATTTCTATCATCTGAATGACTTCACTGGGAGTGGCTTCGTCTGTCTTTTTGTCCACTGTAAAACTGAACCATTTCCTGTACACTTGACCTTCCGTGTCCAAAATAAAAGAATCTCTTGGCAAATGAGATTTGGCTATCCCTGCCCAATATTCTGCATCCTCAAATTTTTCATGATTGTAATGCAATCGAGCAAGCTGCTGGGCAAAGAAGGCATCTTTTCCCAGGCGTTCGTAGGCAGATTTTAAAACCTCTACAGCTTTTTCATAGTTTTCAACCTTACAGATGTGCTCGATGAACGGAGAGAAGAGACTGTCGGTATTGTCTCCCCTACTCTTCTTGTCACGTCTTATGAACAGATCTCGGATGAACTTTATGAACTCTTCTCGTCCAAATCTATGATCAAAGAGTGCTTTTTCCTGGAGAAGATTCATTGCAATTTGACTCTGAGGCTGACTTCCTGCGAGCTGATGCAGAATTTCTTTTGCAACCAGATGGTGTATTATTTGAACACATGAAAGATAGGTGGTGGCTGCTCGTAATTCAATGAAAATAAGCCTTGCCTGTTCACTTAAGTTATTTTTGAAATCATACTCTCTTGCTGTCTTCTCTGTGTATGCCCCAAGCCCAAGAAAAGCCTCACAGTGTGACAGTGAAATGTATGAACCATGTACATAGGAATTGAGCAAAGCAACATACTTTATCAAAGTAGTAACTGGGGAAGAAAGGTCTATGCCTTCCTTCCAGTGCTCTACAAACTCTGTGACATATTTTCCCATAAACTCCTGACTCATCAGGACAAATGTAATTATAAAGTCAGCCCTGTAGTCTTTCTGCTTTTGGAGTTTCTTAATTTTTGTTTCAAACAGATGTTTCTCTTCGTCTGACAGCTTGTGAGTGACAGCAACTGTATCAAGGGGAGAAGCTTTGCAAAGCTTTTCAGGGACATTAGATCGTTTACAACCCATGAGGATGAAACAAGGCTTAGAAGAATGACCTCCTCGAGCTGACACAGCATCCATTAAGTCATTCTTCAAATCATCGAGATAGTCTTCATCAGAGTCTTCAACCAGGAGGAGGACTGGGAGAGAATTTTTCATATCATTTTCTTCATATTCTCTAAAATTAACTGCATGCTGGCAGACGGTTACAACTGGATGTGAGGATTTGACCACAGCGCATCTTAAATCCTTTCTTCTTTTCCATAGTACTTGCCTCCCAATGGTGCTTCCTCCACTTCCAGGGTGATGAAATATTTTTAATTTAGCTACAGAACACTTGATTCTGTTCCCATGCAAAATGTCATCTAAGATTTTATGAACGTCTTTGCAGGCATCACGTTCAATGACATCTGAACATCTTCCTTTGTCGGCAAGCCAGAAATTTTTCCAGCTGACCTTTCTACCTTGGTAAAATGTCCGCTCTATCTCTTGTATTTCTTTGGCACTCAGAAGATCCAGTTTGATGTCATCACACTGATTGGTATACAATATTTCAAGGGAAAACATTTTCTCTTCTTCCAATGTTGGAAGCACACATAGACCTCTTGTGGAAACTGGTAAACGTCTGGGGCATGTTGTGGAAGGCATCATGTTTTGAATAGTGGCATCTATGTGGCTTAGCTTCATGCCCACAATGCTCCTCTGTTCTAGCGTCTCAATGCTACAGGATGCCTGAGCTAAGTTAGCCCACTTCTCATAATTTTCCTTGGACTCAGCAATGCATACGATATCATCCATGCCATTCATTTCTGTATAGAATTCCTGAAAGGTGTCTATGATTGGCTTCTCTACAGGCGATAATAGTAGGAAAAGTACCACAAAAGATCCTTTTGGCAGGATTTCATCACAGATAAAAGAAATGGCTTTCTTGAGATACTTCTTTTTAGTTCTAATCCAAGTGTTTTCATCACAAGGCTTTTCATCTCCAAGGAAATCACTACGGCCATTGCAAAATATCCAGCTGGTGTGATCAAATAGGCCCAAATGTTTTTGAAGTTCTGTGGTGCTCATCTTGCTTTCATTGGCGTAATTTTGCACGAAATGCAAATTTGTTGCATGATGCTCTTTGTATTCAGCATGTAAACCTGACACATTGGAATCCTCATCAAAATCAAACACACAGAAAATATTCATACGCATTAAAAAGCTGATAGCTTTAAGATCTTCCTTTCTGCATCTGTTTGTGACAAGGATGTATCTCAGGTAGTCATCTATATAGTTCTTGCCATCATTTAATAGGAGTAATAACTTACGCCCTAAATCTTGGGAAGTTTCCATAAGGTCTTCATTACTGGAGGACTCAGCTATTTCTCTTCTAACATCCCTCTCTCCTAAACCCTTAATAAATTCCATTTGTTCTTCATATTTTATAGGTTCAGAACTAGCTTTCAGTCTTTGATAGAGAACTGGACTTTTTTCGTATATTGTCTTATTGCTGTTTTCGTTAAACCTAGGTAAGCATACTGGAAAAATCTTCCCCTTCACCGTACTGAATGATGGTTCAATGTCAACTTCCACTACAAAGCATTGCTCTTGATTGTCCTTCTCAATCACTTCAACAAAAACAGGAGGGTGAATGCAAATTCTTGCTGCTTCTTGGTCAGGTGCATTGAAACATTTTGCAATATTTGTATCCAATGCATCAACATACATATCTGGGTTCCTGATTGGCACACCTATTATTTGGCCATGTTCATAATCCTTGCCAGGTTCAAACCTATCCATGACACCAAAGTGGATTGTTCCATTACTTCGAATATTCATGCAGGCTGAGCCAAATCGAATCACTTCACAGGCAAACTTTGCTTGCAGCCGTGGCCAGTCTAGTTTTGCAGCAATGGCAAAAGATTTGTATTCATGGCAAGGAGTGATCAAATCAATGACTCCAGTTTCTGGAGAAAGGACTCTGTTTTTCACATACTTAAAATTAATATCTCTAGTGCCAAATGGTCGAAATCTGCTAAGAGTTAAAGCTTCAATTCTTTTTTTATTCCTTGAATGACTTTTTCCATTTTCTATTCTGATAGGAGTAGATGCTGATTTTTCTGGGTCTTTCATGCTAGACTCTTCTGCTGGACCAGAGAGGTCTGTTTCTGAAGCTGCATGGTGGTGCAATGTTACTTGAGAACTCTGTACATTTTTAGGCTGTGTGATTTGGATGGTGTGTAAGCCACTCGCTCTTTTCTCAGCTGATGAGTTAGTTGCTGGAGGCACCTTAGCAGTTTGGATTTTCATTTTCTTGTTCTGTGCATTTGTTGTGTGACCAGTGTCACTCAAGACCTCTGGAGCTGTCACAATGGGATTTTCTGTTTGTGTTAAGTCTGTTCCTGCAATTTTGTTCATATGTTCCAAAAGTTCATTTCTTGCACACACAAATACAAGGATTTGGCCTTTTTTCATACCAATGCTTTTGAGGAATGATTCATTTATTTTTATAAGCACTGGACCTGTTACTTCCTCTTCACATAGTTTTTTCGCATATTCCTCTTTTATTCCAATAGACTCAAGCCAGGCTCTGACATGACACTCATTCCATTTGGTCACAGGTAATGTTTTGTAGTCTGCAAATAATATAAACAAAAAAACCATGAGGTCACCCTCCCAGAGCAGTTCAGCATGTTGGGTTCTCATAATTGTAATTCTCTGAGAGAGAGTGTGCACACACAGATTGGTAGACTGAGCATAAAACAGGAAATCAGGACACCTAGATTCACTCATTGCTGTCTAGTCTTGGGCAAGTCATTTAGCCATTGTCGGGATGAGTTTCCCTCTCTGTAAAATGGGAATACGACGTACCTACCCACCTTGCAAGGCCATGGCAGGTGGGTCATACTTGCGTACCATACAATAGATATGGTTAAGACTACCTAAAGGCTCAACACAGCATTTAAAACATTTACTTGTACTTATGTTTTAAAAATAATTATGGGAAATATGCAAAAGCAATATACTTACCCATTATTTTTAAGTGAGTTTATCCCGTGCTAATAAAGAAGATCTACAATATAAGAAAACGTGTTTCAGAAAATCATTTCCAAGGTGTACGGCTTTACTCTATCAATAATGTAAATAATTTTTTGCACTATTTATCTTTTTACGCAAATTATTTCCTCATTTTTTAAACCTTGGTGACATCTAGCACTCTGCTTTTCACAGTCTGATATAAAAGTGGTAGAAAATACAGCTAGTAATACATAGAAAATTACACGCTCACTTGTTAATCATGAACTCATGAGTCTCTTCTTGTCTCAAAATCCATTTATCTAACCAGGATGGGATGTCTAGTTGCTTAAAAATAGCCCTTCCTGATTCATGACTAAATCCAGAGTCAATATTCAGCCCATGAATTTTAGTGTCTAGCTGAGTCATGAATTTAATCTCCCATGTTCATCTTTTGAAACTGTTGTGCAGATTTCCTTTGAAGATGAGGACTGACAGTTCAGATACAGAGTGATCATTTTGTGAAGTGGTCACCTGCAAGTGATGTGATGGTTTTGTCTTTTATCATTTTCCTTTGAGAACATAGTGATTGCTTCCACCCAAGAAGTGATCACTTACTGGCCAAGTCACTGCAAAATTAGAGCAACCTAATTTATGCTCCTAGAGAGCAAGCTGGATGCACTTTCTTATTTGAGAGAAGCTTGCCTATAGGTAGGAAGAAATAACCATGGGGACTCTTTGGTATCCCATTGCAAGTTTTAGGGCTTGTCTATACAATACTGTGTGCCTGAGGAGTGTGTGCTGTAACCTGCTCCAACATGTCATGCACGAATTGACCCGTCAAGACCCTGCTGATGTATGCTAAAAATGCCCAAGTGTTAATGTAGTAACAATCTACACACCTGCAGTATGCATTGCCACACCCTATAGTCATGCCCATGATTTACCGACACTATCGTGATAGTGGGGAAAGAATGCTGCCTCTCCCTCTTAGCACCTTTAATCATCTAAGTCTCCACCGACTATATGGGAATTTATCAAAGACGAGCAAGCCTAAAAAGAGGGATGGCCTGTGTTTACGGCCTGAGGCCTCCCCAGAAGTTTGGTGCTGGAGCAAGAATTAGAAAAAAAACCCAAACCCATTTTACCAACTCTTAAGGTTGTTTGCTCCCCCTATTCCTAGTGAGAGGCAGTTCCAGAACATCTCTGATGATGAAAAACCTTCTAATTTCCACTCTAAATTTATTCATGGTCAGATCATATCCAACAGTCCTTGAGCTTAAGAGCTCTTCTCCCTCCCAGGTGTTTTCAGACCAATCATATCCCCCAGTCTTCATTTCACGAGGCTAAATAAGCCAATACAAACTCCAGCTTCGTCCAATATGTACTGTGACCAAGGAAAAAAAACAAAACAAAAATACCTTACCTTAATGGCAATGTCAGCAGCGTTAAACCAGATTAGCAGGCCACCTATTCAGCATGTGTGACAGGCAGATGTATTGACCTGGTGATACAAGAACACACTGAGTTTGGCTCTGAACAACACAGACAAGTTCCAAAGGGGCAGCTGTGTTAGTCTAGTTCAGCAAAACAAACAAGGTGTTGAATGGCACTTTTAAGGACCAACGAACTTATTTAATCACATAACCAACATGCATTTCCTGATCTTCACAAGTGTAAGCCTGGGGCACTCTGCTCTCTAGAAGAGCAGGTAAATATGCTGGGCAACCTCACTGCTGCTTTAAGGGTTTTGGTAGTTAATGCCACAGGTTTTAGAGACAGTCTCTCACTATTTAGCTATCTTCCTTGGCTTATATTTTACACAAGGGCTACGCTGTCTGTGTACAAAGAGTTCACAACCCAACCTGTGCCTGGTGGCAATACCCTATGGTGCAATATCTTGGGGGGCGGGGGTTGGAGCTAAGGTATGTTTTGATAGAGCAGCAGAATTGGGGTGGAGAAGCCCAGTAGGGTGTGGTAGAGGTAAGCTGGGTAAGTAGTAGGGAAATGTGGGGCTAACTGGAGTCTGTGTTTCAATGGGTGGGGTGTTTCTGGAGGGTTTCCCCAGCTGTTTGGTGTTGACTTACTGAGAGAGGTGTGAGGCAGGCAGTCAAAGACTGTATCTGGCTAGAACAACTCAGCCTAAGGCAGGGGTTGGTACCCCAAAAGATAAAAAGAACCATTTTAAAAAATTCCTTCAATAACCAAGTGTTTTGAGCACCACAATGGGTGTCACTTCCTGAAGGGAAGGAGCTGGGCCAGGATGTCTGCTCTGGGTAGGGTTACCAGATACCAAAGCATGGAAAGGAAGACAGGGAAGTGCAAAAAGGAGGACTTTGGAGGACACAAACATCCGGGGCCCCACCCAGGCCCCCTTCATTCACCCAGCCACTGCCCCCCCCCCCCCAACTCAATGCTTGCCCCATTGACCATCCAAATCCAGAAAAATCTGTCTAGAGATGAATTGGAAGAACAGCAGCTCAGGGATATCAAATGAATGGCTTAAGTATTTTTTATCTTCACATTAAAGTAACCATAAAGCCAACCACGTTAAGGCATTACAAAATTAAGTATTTAATATTTATATCTAGGTGCAAGGAGAATCACACTGCAGAACTCCTATTCAGATTGATATTTTTACATTATGAGTTGCAAATAGAAGCAAACCTCCAATAATTTAATGTAGTAATTATGGACAAGATTAAAATCAGTTTTAAGACAGTAAGTTCTTTACAGAATTCACTCCCATTGTTTGACACATGGAGGGGCAGGCCCTTGACTCCATGAAGTTTAGCTGAATTTGAGGTGTTGGCTTCTAAAGGAAAAGTAACCTCTGTTGGCAGGATTCTCCCCAACACATGAAATTAGGGGGTACAGGAGGAGATTTGGGGGGTGTAGGGGGTGCTCACTGATTTGGTGTAACAGCATTACTAGCTGATAAGTGGGGGGGTTGCAGGAGGGGTGTAAGGGAAATCCCCATCTAGCCTCAGTTTTGAGCCTCACTGTGCAGTATTTAAAAAAAAAAAATCTCAGAAGAGCTGTTTAAGTTTTACATCCACAGGCAAGGAGAAATCAGAAGTGAGAGCTGCTGAGTTTTACGTGCAGACCTGCCTGAAACAAACTTTTACATAAAATGCAAATTTCTAGACATCATATCCTACTATGCCCACCATACACCATGGAGATATACTTCCTTTATAACAGTTGACATTTTCTGTTTGCTTTTATGTGAAATACATGTCAAATGGGGGGAGGGAGTAGAATTAGACGTTTTTGACTATCAAATGCTCCACACAAGACAGCAGCACCTATTCTTAGATGCCATGATCAGTTTTTTCCTAGATACACCAAAAGAAACATATACCAAAAGAAACACTCTCTCTAAAAGTAATATCAAAATAAGAATAGAATATAAGCAAAAGGCAAAACTAAGCTGCTTGTTTTCTGTGATTTGATAAAGTACTAACAAAAGGATAAATATTGAAATCCTTGCTCAAATTTTTCACTGACTTCATCTGAACTAGAGGATCTGGCCCAGCTCCGCACCTACTTTAGCATGCACGCACATCAGTATATCTTAATAAAATTTAAGGATACATCTCATTTTGGAAAGAAGTAAATTGCGAAAAGGAAAATCATATGCATTCAAGCCTCCTCACAATCCAAAGTGAACATTCCTTGACCTATAAACAAAAGATTTGTTACAAAAAGCCAATCTCCATTAGGAGGAATAAAGCTCTGGCTTAGCTGAGCCCTTAGAGAAAGAAACCTCCCCAGAAACTTTAAGCCAAGCAGGGTAGCAAAGCAGAAAGTGAAGCAGGGCACCACAGAGACCCCCATCAAGCTATAGAAAAGCCCCAGCCCCTCCGAAAAATAAGATCAAGCCTTCCTCAAAATCCAGGGGATGGGAGGTGAGCAGACCTGAGCTGGAGTCTGGAAAAAAGCCGGGGGTGAGGAGCAGAAGCAAGGAAGCAAAGTGAAACCACGTCCCTGCTGCACCCAGCCGCACCACCAGCCAGCCAGCCCATTCACTGCCTATTGATATGCCGGGGCCAGCAAGGGAGCATCTCCAAACTCCCAAAGCCACCAAGCACTGCAGCTGCTGGCTGACCAGCAGAGAAACATGTTTGAGAGCTGCGGGCTGGTGTGCCCTTGTATTTTTACAGTGCTGCCCCAGGTGTCCGGCAAAAAAACAGACAAATAGCACTTTTTCTAGAATGCCTGGAGGAGGGAGGACAGCAGGACAAAAAGGAGGACCATGGCCTCCTTTTGCAGGAAGTCTGGTAACCCTAGCTCTGGGGTACCTTGGTGCTGGTGGTGGAGTGAAGAACAAGGAGCAGCCCCCCCGACAGGGTACCTCAGTGGTGGTGGTGGGCCCAGAGCCAGGAGCTGCAAAGAGGCAGCCAAAGAGCTGCATGTGGCTCCAGAGCCACAGGTTACAGACCTGTGGCCTGAGGAACTGGTGAAGCAGACACAATGGACGCATTGGTCTTTTTACTGACTGTGCAGCTCACGCCTCAGTGAGTAGCTGATTTGGCTGCTTACATCCCCTTAGAAAAGGGAGCAGCCGCTGTAACATTCTTTGTCTAAAGTTTGAACTGTACCAGCAGCTCCTGCATGTTGATCAGGGGGTGCAGAAAATTCATATACTTGTGTAATGCAGTTACAGTGACCTAACTCCCATGCTATACAGATGGGAGGGTTTCTCCCCTGGGAAGGTCACATCTTTACTGAAGATGCATGGAGGCAGATGCATCACTGCAGCCTTTTACACTCAGACAAGCCCTCACATAGCTGTTGCTGTAGCACGTCTGTGGAAACAAAGTGTTAGGCTGCTTCTTGTAAGAAAAGCAACCGACCCTTTCCCCATCAGAACGGAGGCTGTCCCTCTGGCTTGAGACTGTATAAAAGTGCCTTAGATTGGTGTAGTTTATTCCTATTCTACAAAAAACACCTTCAAAGCACATTGTGCAAAATAATGCCAATGGGCAGATTTTGGAGCTGACCTGGAGGGAAGGCAGCTCCAAATATCCAAGCCCCCCCTCCCCACCAGCCAAGCCCTTGCCAGCAGGCTCCAGGACCCTGGCTGGGACTGGAATTTGCCACTGGTGGGGGCCACTCTGCCTTCCCAATGAGGCAGGAGCAGGCCCCAGAAGCTACTCAGAGCCACTGCGGCTCTGGGTCCCGGCTGGCACCCACTCTTGCCTCAGCAAGGAGGCAGAGATCAGCCAATCCAGGGGAGGCACCTCCACCCACATCCTATAAACACCGCCCTGATAATGTTGCACAGTACAGTTATCCAATAACAGCAAAAGAGAAGTGAAACGTTAATGCAACTAAATATTTAGAAAAAGTCCCTCAAGCAGATTGAGACAATTCATAGAATCATAGGGTTGGAAGGGACCCCACGAGGTCATCTAGTCCAACCCCCTGCCAAAAAAGCAGGACCACTCCCACTAGATTATCCCAGCCAGGGTTTTGTCCAGCTGGGCCTTAAACACCTCCAAAGATGGAGATTCCACCACCTCCCTAGGTAGCTTATTCCAATGCTTCACCACTCGCCTAGTAAGGAAGTTTTTCCTAATATCCAGCCTGGACCTCCCCAGCTGTAACTTGAAACCATTGCTTCTTGTTCTGTCCTCTGTTACTACTGAGAACAGTTGAGCTCCCTCCTCCTTGGAGCAACCCTTCAGGTAGTTGAAGGTTGCCATCAAATCCCCCTTCAGTCTTCTCTTCTGCAGGCTAAATAAGCCTAGTTCCTTCAGTCTTTCTTCATAGGGCTTGTGCTCCAGCCCTTTGATCATTTTTGTTGCGCTCCGCTGAATCTGTCCATGTCCTTTTTGTGGGGAGCCCAAAACTGGACACAGTATTCCAGATGTGGCCTCACCAGTGCAGAATAGAGGGGAACAATCACATCCCTCGATCTGCTGGCAACACTTCTTCTGATGTAGCCCAGGATGCCATTGGCCTTTTTGGCAGCAAGAGCACACTGTTGACTCATATCCAGCTTCCCATCCACCATGACCCCCAGGTCCTTTTCTCCAGTGCTGCTACTTAGCTGATCGCTCCCCAGCCATAGCAGTACATGGGGTTTTTCCGTCCCAAGTGCAGGATTTTGCACTTGTCCTTGTTGAACCTCATGAGATTTCTATTGGCCCACTGCTCCAATTTGTCTAGGTCTCCCTGAATCCTGTCCCTGCCCTCCAGGGCGTCTACCATTCCCCCCAGCTTGGTGTCATCCACAAACTTATTAATCATCCAGATCATTGATGAAAATGTTGAACAGAACTGGCCCCAGGACCGACCCCCGGGGCACACCCCTTGTTATTGGTTGCCAGCTTGACATGGAGCCGTTGATTCCTACACGCTGAAACCGTTGATCTAGCCAGTTTTCTATCCACCTTACAGTCCACGCATCCAACCCATACTTCCTTAATTTGCCAATGAGAATGCTGTGGGAAACTATATCAAAAGCCTTGCTAAAGTCGAGGTATATCACATCAACAGCTCTTCCCACATTCACAAATCCAGTCATCTCATCATAGAAGGCAGTGAGGTTGGTCAGGCATGATTTACCCTTGGTGAATCCATGCTGACTGTTCCTGATCACTATTTTCCTCCAAGTGTTTCAGGACGGATTCTTGGTGAACCTGCTCCATGATTTTCCCAGGGATTGAGGTGAGGCTGACAGGTCTGTAATTCCCTGGATCCTCCTTTTTCCCTTGCTTTTTTCCAGTCCTCTGGCACCTCCCCCATTCGCCATGAGTTGTCAAAGATAACGGCCAACGGTACTGCTATCTCATCAGCCAGCTCTCTCAGCACCCTTGGATGCAGTTCATCTGGCCCCATGGACTTGTGCACATCCAGCTTCTTTAAGCAGTCCCTAACCTGACCTTCTGTCACCAAGGGCCTCTCTTCTCTCCAATCTACCGTACCTAGTGTAGTGGGCTGGGAGCTGACCCTGCCTGTGAAAACTGAAGTAAAAAAAGCATTGAGCACTTCAGCTTTTTCCTCATCCTCTGTCACAAAGATACCTGCCCCATTCAGTAAGGGACTTACACCATCCCTGATCCTCTTGTTACTGATATACTTGAACAGACACTTAAAGAACAAGTGCCTCAGAGCATGTCCAGAATTTTTTTTTTTTTTTTTTTTTAAGTACAAACACTAGCCACAGATGTTTCAATAACACACCATGAAGGGTAACCTCTGCTTTTTCATGCCAGGTCAGTGGAGGCAGGTTTCAACACAGTGGAAGTCCAAATCCAGTCTCCCACCTGCTTCAGGTCTGTACTGTGACTTCAAGTTTAAAGGCAGAAGAATCCTAAGGTGGATACAGAAAGCAGCCAGGAACAAAAAGGCAAGTTAAGCAGGGCCTCTGATTTAAATGAGCCCTACATGATATGGGAGAGATGAGAACCCCTTGGCCTTTCTATGTCTGTAAGCCAGAGCTGATTCAAACAAAAGACCTGGAGACAGATGGGCCTATCCTGTGAAGGATGGGGGGATGGAGAAGCAGCAGCAGGCTATTAGGAGGGATAGGAGAGACTGGTGATAGTGGGTTAAAAGAGAACAGGGAACAAATGCCAGGGCCATAACTACAGCGGGGCAAACAGGGCTCTGCCTAGGCAGGGCCGGCTTGACTGTGAGGCAAGAGACAGACATGGCTTCGGGGGACAGTTCTTAGGGGCGCCTACCCCCCTGAAGATCAGGCTCACTCCTGGCACCTCTTCAACTCTTTCCTTGCGGCTCAGGCACTGTTAGTCAACCTGTAGCTTAAGTCATGTAGGTAGAGTGCACTGTAAATCCCTCTGCAGGCAGACGCTGATTTATGCACTTTGGAAAACCATTTTCAACCTCTATGAATGAGATGGGGGGGCGCCAAATCAAAATTTGGCTTGGGGTGCCACAACCCATTGAGTTGGCCCTGGCCCCAGGCACCCTGAAGTGGCTCCATTGAGCCACTCTATCAAATGGCACGTTCTGTGCCGCTTGCCCCATGCACTGTTTGTCGTGAGGGACGCGTTCTGGGCGGAATGCACCCTGGGCACTGAAATGCATAGTTACAACTCGGGCAAATTTAAATAATCAGTAAGACCAGGTGAGACAAAGAAGGAATCTTATGGCCCCTAAAGACTAAAATCTATTTGTTGCATGACTTATCACGGGAGAAAATCCCACTTTCTGTTTTGCTGGACTAGACTAACAAGGCCACCCCCTTTGGAAGGTGAGAGCGTGCACTGGCTATTTGTCAGCCATGCAATCAACAGCCCCCCACACCCCAATTCTTTTCATAGAATCATAGGGTTGGAAGGGACCCCACGAGGTCATCTAGTCCAACCCCCTGCCAAAAAAAGCAGGACCACTCCCATTAGATCATCCCAGTCAGGGTTTTGTCCAGCTGGGCCTTGAACACCTCCAGAGATGGAGACTCCACCACCTCCCTAGGCAACTTATTCCAATGCTTCACCACTCGCCTAGTAAGGAAGTTTCTCCTAATATCCAGCCTGGACCTCCCCAGCTGTAACTTGAGACCATTGCTTCTCGTTCTGCCCTCTGTTACTACCGAGAACAGTCGAGCTCCATCCTCCTTGGAGCAACCCTTTACTCAAACCAATTCACAGACTACAAATACTTGAACTTCAAGGGTTTATTAGTTGTTCTCTTACCAGTCCCCAGGTCTGATACAGAGAAACCTCATCCCCTGGAGCAGAGTTCACGCCCCTGGGGTCACAGCCCACACCCTGCACACAACGGGACCTACCAGACTAGGTGCCCAGAGCTCCCTGGAAGCCAGACTAATGTGACTGGCCAGGCTGCAAAGGAAGCTCTAAAAAGGCTCAGTGCAGCCTCTGAGCTGGGCACCTTTGGGGGTTGCTGGTGCTCCAGATTGACTGGTGGGCTTCAGAAACCAGCAGGACTCTGGCGCAGCCCCCAGGGCAGGGAAAGCAGCTCAGGCAGTGTTCTCCCCAGGCCTTACAATTATGGGGGGTGCCGCTCACTGATTCGCTATAACAGTTACTAGCCGACAACTAAGGGGGGTGTTGGGGAAATCCCTGAGCTCAGGGACTCTCTGGGTCACAACCAGCTGCCCCCTTGCCAGCCGGCCAAAGAGGCAATGTGCAGAACAGACAGTCGCTCAGGCCCCTGGAGCTGCAATCCCAGGTCTCCGTCCACCCCACCGGGCCGGGGCCTCACCTGCAGCCGCGCCAGCCCCGAGCGAGGAGCCGAGGTTTGCAGGCAGGAGCACGGCGCTGTACGGCCGCGCCTCTGCCCCGCCAGCTGCTGCGGCGCGCGCGCGCGCCCCTGCGCGAGGATTTATACTCACAGGTCTTGAGGGGGCGGGGCTTTCTGACTACGTCACTCGGGGTCCCCGCCCCCAACCGCGCCTAGCCGCCGGGAGAGCCGAGCCAGTGGGCGTGGCCAAATCTCGCCCCGCCCCTGCGCGCGGTTCCGGGCTGGCCACGCCCACGCCGGCTGAAAGGAAGCCCCGGGCGCTGAGTTTCGTTTCCCGGCCCGGCTCCGCCTGCATCGCCCCGGGCCCCTCCGCTCCCAGCTCCCCTAAAACTGTAACCCAGACGTTTTGAGTGGCAGGAAAACTGCTTTTCCTGGCTTCTGAAAAACACACTTTCAAGGGGCAGCCGGGTCAGTCTAGTTCAGCAAAGAAAAAACAAACAAACGAAGAAGGAGTCCTGTGGCACTTAAAGACTAACGAATCTATCTATTGCATGAGCTTTGGTGGGAGAAAATCTCACTTTGGATTTTCATATGAAGATACATATCCAGCCCCTGTAGCTATCTCAAAAACCTGACACTTTGCTCAGGAGGAGGATTTAAGGGGGGAAAACAAGCAAAACCTTCTATTTTGCTCTTTTCGCTTGGTTACCTTTACCATGGTGGTTACCCTTTTTTTCTTGAAAGCCACTTTAGTCCCAGGAACCACAGCAATGGTGAATGCACAGCTTATTTTCTAGCCCTTCCCAGACTCCTGCTGGTGAACAGCCATTTTCACTACAAAAATGCCTCAGGTTTCTAAACATATTTTTATTTAGTATTGAGTACAGGTCATTATTTAGTAGAATTATAAAAGAACTGTACATTAGAGGTATAAAAATATGAAATAGACTTTGAATCATCTGAGGCCAAACTACCATTTTTCAAGATTAAAAACATGTATCGTGCACAATTTGGCATCTTACCTTGGTATCTGCTTCATACAACATAAACCAAGAAGACTCTCAGAAAACAAGCTTCAGAAAAATGATTGAGTTAGAAAAAGAAAAAACATATACCCTGCAGCAATGCCCAATACACAAATAACTGCCAATAATTTAAGAGTTTATGACACAGTGGCACAGTCAGACAAATAAAAGCTTCCCCTTTTCCTCATGATTCATCCATTAACAAGCATAGACAAATTAGTTCCACTGAAAGATGCAGTATAGCTTTTCCTCTTCCAATTATTAAAAAGTGGTTAACAAAACACTAGGATTTTTTTTTTTAAAGGATCTGGCAGCTTTATACTTCTACTATTTAAATTTGATACCACTTTGTAGTAAAAATTAAATAAATATAAATATGTTAAATAAATATATTGTAAAAGAATAACACACATGTACCACATCTGTACCCAGCACTTCTTAATGCTGTTCACACTCTTAATGCTAGTCACAGCTTTAGGGCCACCGAAAAGGAATACTGCATCCTTTCAAATGTTCAGAAAACATAAGCTTCACCTTTGGACATTACCAGCAAACCAGACACACAGGAACTCAGGTTCCATTGCTGGTTATTATTTGAATTAAAAATGTGGTCTATAATGTCACTGCTGTTTACAGCAATTCTTATTTAGATCCCTTCCCCGTACAGAGTCACATCACCTCTGGCTCAGTAACGACACCTTTCTTAAGAAGAAAGCAAGGAACAATTCCAGCCAGATAATTGCTATATCCAACACCTCAACTGGCCCCTTTCCTACGAAGAACCTAGCAATAGATACCTTCATGTGCTTCTCCAAAATTAAGATACAGATCAGATACAGGCCTTGACACATCTGTTTCTGGTCGCCATGGCAACCAGTTTTAGCAGCCTGTTGCCTAGTTCCGCTGCAGAAACGTTAAGAGCACCCTCTGGGGACCAAAAGTAAAATTGCTACTGCCTAGCTGTGAGCCAGCTTTGCCCACCCCAATCTAATACTGTGCTCTAAGCCAAATACTGACATCGGCTTTCTATAAATATTTGGCTGATGTCTCAAAACACCATGGAATGCAGTTTTGCATTTGCGAAGTAAATAAAACAGACTGATTTTTCCAATCAGTAGGAGGGCATTATACTTACACAAGAACAGGGGACTAACATTCATAGGTTGCCCTGATTAGAAATGACACTCTCTTTACAGGTTTGGATATTTTCAGATTTTTCCCTTTACAATCACCATATTGCATCTAAGACACTGTTTCAACAGTAGAATATGGCAGAAGTGCAATAGCAGGTTTGGCTGGTTTGCTACATCTAAAAGGCCCCTCCCTCCAGACCCTAATGCCTAGTAATGATATGATTTCCGTCACTGTCTTTGATTCGGTGCAGTAAAATACGTGAATTATAAAATTCAGTATTATGTAAGAATGTTCAACAGCAGAATGATGTTTGCACACAGCTACTTGCACTCCCATTTGCATGTTCTTTCTTAAAAGCTGCTGGAAGGCAACTCCACCCTCTTAGTTTGATGCTTTTCTGAAGTTAGCACTCATTCCTTGTGCTCCTACTGGCCTGTTCCTGATCCAGCGCAGACAGAATATTAGGCACTTTGTGGAAACTTGGTTTCTTCAAAGAGACATTTTACTCTTTGATGATCCCCCTAGTCCCTGCAAAAGGTAGGCCCATTTTGCAGCCCGATGCTTGGAATATTAATCACAGTGAAGGGAGCTCCATCCCTCCCCTTTCACACAGCATCTCCTGGAAGTCTCTGCTGTGTGGAGTCCTGACTGTAGTAATGCTGAAACAGTCTTTCCTGGCTGCAGATTTGCATAGCGTGGTAGGTGTGAAGGAGCAGACGAGGAAAACGGGATGTGAAATAACACACAAAATGATCAGGGATGGAGCCCAGTGTCTCCTGCACCTCCAGGGGCAGTTCTCTGTAATGATGTTTCTAGAAAGAAAAATGCGGAAGAGTGTTCTTTATAGGGTATTCATTTTGTCCCGTTATGCAAAACACTAAAAAGATCCCAGTGAACAAAAAGCAGTTTAGTGGCCAAAGAAACCTTACTAAATGACAAATGCCATTTTACAGAGGTGAAGTGTTGATAGTAAAGTGGAAAACCATAAAATATGCCAATAAAGAGAGAGTTTGGATGGAAACAAAATAAGCTACTGTGTTTATACTTCTAAATAAGCATGGAGAATATGACAGGTACGGGTCGCTAACGTTTTATCAGATAGATTCTAAGACTGTTTGATGCTACTTCACACACGTGAATACACCCCTTTACCTTATTTCTCATTGCCCGCAGAAGATCCCGAACTGAACCTCCTTTATAGGATCTGAATTTTCGAAGATCTGCAAAAGTAAATAGGCTGTGGTTTGTTTGTTTGTTTGTTTTTTTAAATGAACTGATGTGTGTACAAAGTCCTGTGGGGAGTTGATCTACTGCTACCTCCCCTATTTGTAGCCAAAAACACATGAAAGGGCTGTTCTGTTCAGGCCACGTAAATCAGGATCTGAAGTATTACAACCTTTTTCAAACAGCAAAAGCAAGAAAAAAAAAAGATCGGTGCAGGCTGAGTTTACAGCACAGAATATTAAACAGTTTGATGCATGTGTGCCCCGTGAGATTTTTGACCTGCATGATCTATGTTCTTAAAAAGTAAAAGTGGAAATACTATCAAAGCCTACTAAGTAAACAATGGAAAACAGGGCCTGAAACTGCGACACTCTTGGTTTTTGGTCCTCATGCTTGTTTTAAGTCACTTCGCTCTGAAATAGGAGCTATGTGTGTGCATGCACATCTGGACTTTTGTTCTTTGTACAATATGGGATACGTAGTTTTAATTTTAAACAAGTCAGTACTTCAGATGCAGGCCAAGATCTCATGTAAGGAATTTGAAGGACAAAGTGTACTGCTGCCTTCCTGTACACACAGGTTAAGGACAATACCTTGTAACTCCCTTACATTATTATGGAATATAACAGGGGTGGCCAAATTTATGGAACTCAAGAGCCACATAAGTTGATTATTAAAACTTTGAGAGCCGCGCTGAGGCATTTAGCCAAATACTTTTACCTACTCCAGAATTACTAAGTTTGAAATTCATTGCACACTTTAATTTTATCATAAAAGAGGACAAACGTTGATCCTACTAATGTCAGATTCTAATAATTACTTAAGGTTACCATGAAAATTAGGCCTATACAGTCAAAGCTTAGCTGCTGCTCGATGTAGAAGACTACAGGCTAGTGGCGAGTTATTTAAAATCCCAATCATGCTGCACTTCTCCCCACTCTCCCGATCCCCTCCAGAACGCCTGGGCTGGGGCTGCTTTCCTAAATTGATTTGCTGATGTTCTTCCAGGAGCCACAGTTTTTCATTCAAGAGCTGCACGTGGCTCCCAATCCACAGTCTGGCCATGCCTGGAATATAACCTCCTCAGTTACCTGTCTGAAGGGGAACAGTGATGTGCTCTCTCCAGTCCATTTTTACCACCTCTCTTCCTCCTCTCTCTAGTTTCTTGACTATTGGACCATCTAGAGATTCTTTTTCTATTCGGTCACTCACATCCTGTAAGAAACAGTCAAGCTATTTCAAATGGTGTATTTTTATTTCTAGGTCTCCCTCCCCGCCCAGTAATTAAAAATTGCCACATTCTAATAGATTAGAAAAGAGTTGTCTTGAAAAATGGCTGCTTATTGCTGTGCGGCAGTATAATGTGACTAAACTGAGCTAATGATTGGAATTCAAGAGTTTCAGAGCCAAAGAGACGTGTCAATCTGCCAGAGTTCTTTCAACACAGAAAACTTGAACACGCTCACTGGCTTGGAACCCTCCAAAGGGCTGATCATTTCCTTACATACACTGACTCAGCTCATTTCTTTGTTTTTTATCCTGCCAGTTCAGGAAATGAAGGTTACTCACCTCAGTGCAGTAGCTGGAGTTCTTAGAGATGCGTGTCCCCAACATGCTCCACTACAGGTGTGTGGGTTGCCCTGCACCTAGGCTTGGAGATTTTTGCAGCAGTATCCCTGAGGGGGGAGGGGCACGCCCCAGAGTGAGGCAGAGTGTTTTCGTGCCACTGGTGATGTGCGTGCCCTCCCCTCTCAGTTCCCTATCCACCGCAGAGACTGTAAGGCAGGTAGTGTACTCCGAAGTGGACGGGAGATGGGAGGGTAGTGGAGCATGTTGGGGACACGCATCTTAAAGAACTCCGGCTACTGCACTGAGGTGTTTAACCTTCATTTCTCCTTCGAGCAGTGTCCCCAACTGCTCCACTACAGGTGAGTGTTTAGCAGTTTCCAGGCGAGGTGGAGGGAACTTCAGAGGACTGTGGATGTGATGTTCCCAATACTGCCAGGCCAACTGAGATGTCAGCTCTGGAGAGTTGATCTATGGCATAATGTTTTACAGAAGTATCTGATGAGGACCATGTGCAGATATGTAGGAGTGAAACATTGCTACGCCATGGAAGTGGCCAGCGATCTGGTGGAGTGTGCTCGAATGGTTTCTGGTGGGTCAATGCCTGATAGTGTATGGCCGTTCTTATGCATGATGAAATCCACTTTGATAGCCTCTGTTTCGAAATCGGATCTCCCAAAGAGCGTTCAGTGGTGGAGACAAAAAGAGTCTGGAAGTCTTTCTAAAGTCCTTTGTCCTTTGGAGGTAAAAGGCCAGTGAATGCCTCATGTCTAGGGTATGAAGGACTGCCTGCTGAGGCGTGGAGTGAAGTTTCGGGTGGAACATTGGTAGATGTATTGTTTGATTCAGGTGGAATGAGGATGTGATTTTTGGCAGAAATTTGGGATGAGGGCAAAGGAACACAGTGTAAGGTGGACATACCATTAAGGCTGCTAGCTCTCCCACCCTTCTTGCTGATGTAATCGCCACAAGAAAAGCGACCTTCATGGACACGTGCAAGAGAGAAGTCGTTGCTAGCGGCTCAAAGGGTGGTCTCGTGAGGACTCACAAAACCATAGACAAGTCCCATGGGTGGGGAGGTGGACAGCTTTTCGGGTACAAGTTCTGTAGTCCGGATAGGAACTGCTTCATAGTTGGGTGAGCGAATATGGAGAAATCATGGATGGACATATGGAAAGTGGAAATAGCCGCTAAGTGGACCCTGACAGTGCTAAGTGATATGCTTGTTTCTTTCAGGTGCAACAGGTATTCTAGTATGTCAGGAAGAGGAGCGTCAGCCAGACTGATGGATCTTTGGGAGCACCAAATAGAGGAATGTCACCATTTTTGCAGGTAAGTTCATCTTGTTGCTGGTTTTCTGCTGTTTATTAGAACATGTTTAACTTTCTCAGAGCATTTGTCTTCTAAGTGGTCGAACCATCTAGGTACCAAGCTGTGAGGTGGAGTCTGTGAAGGTAAGCATGGAGTGTCTTTCTTTTGTTCTGTGATAGTAGGGTTGGGGTGGTGGGGAGGGTGATTGGTGGCTCCTTGGGCATTTGGAGCAGGTAAGTATACCACTGCTGATGGGGCCAAGCAGGGGCTATCATTATTACCCTGGCTTTGTCGTGGTGGATCTTCCATAGCACTTTGGTTATCAAGGGTATTGGGGGAAAGGCATATAAGGAGTGATCAACTCCAGTCTACTAGAAATGCATCTCCCTGGGCTTGGTGACCTACTCCGCCTCTAGAACAGAATTTTTGACATTTCTTGTTTGTTGCGGATGCAAAAAGGTCTAAGGTGGGCATTCTCCATTGTTGAAATATGCTCTGGAGGATGTCATCCTGTAGCTCCCACACATGTGGATCCGTGAACTTCCTGCTCAGTGTATCGGCTATAGTATTTTGCCTGCCCGGTAAGTATATAGCTGATATATGGACACAGTTCGTAATATACCACTCCCAGAGTTTCATCGCTTCTATGCGTAACGATGGGGAACGCGGTCCTCCCTGATGATTGATGTAATGCATACAGGCAGCGTTGTCTGCGCGGATCTTTATTGTGTGGCCTGATATACTGGGAAGGAAATGACGACATGCATAGCGGACTGCTCTCAGTTCTAGGAAATTGATGTGTAATGATTTCTCTTGGACCAACCATCGGTCCTGGGCAGTTTGGTGCATAAGGTGTGCACCCCAACTGATAAGGGAGGCGTCTGTGGTGATGAGAAGTGAGGTCTTTTTATCTCGAATGTGACGCCTTGGCCTAAGTTGATGTTGCTTGTCCACCGGGTTAGTGATTGCTTGATGAGTGGCGGGATGGCAAGAGGGAGAGTGGGAAGACAAGCGCGGCTCCAACACTGCCTGATAAGCCAGAGTTGAAGAGGCCTCATGCGGAGTCTTGCGTGGTGGACCAGGTAAGTAGTAGCCGCCATATGTCCAAGCATCTGCATACATTTATGTGGGGTTACTGTTATGGAAGTTTGAAGTTCAAGTGCTAATTGTCTTACAGAGAGGTATCTTTACTGTAGTAAGTATGCCCTGGCTGAGATTGTGTTGATACAGGCAACAATAAAATGTATCTCCTGTGCCGGCTGCAGGCAGGATTTTTCGTAGTTGATGGCTAGTCCCAGGTACCGAAAGGTGTTTTCTGTTTTCTCTGTTGCAGTCAATGCTTGTTGATGGGATTCTGCCTTTATGAGGAAGTTGTCCAGGTAAGGGAAAATCATAATTTGTTTTCTTCAGAGAAAGGCTGACTACAGCCATGAGTTTCGAAAATACCCTTGGGGCAGTGCAAAGGCCGAAGGGAAGTACTGTATACTGGTAGTGAGTCTGATGAAATTGAAACCTCAGGAACTTTCTGTGTGCAGGGTGGATCAGTACGTAAAAGTATGAGTCCTTGAGATTGAGGGACATTAACCAGTCCCCTTGTTCTAGAGATGATATTATTTTGCCAAGAGTGACCATTTTGAACCTCTGAGTATGGATGAACTTGTTGAGTGCGCGCTAAGGTCTAAGATTGGTCACCACGCTCCCGCACGCTTCTCGGTGATGAAATATCAGGAATAGAAGCCCTTCTTGTGGAATTGGGCAGGTACTTCCTCTATTGCCCCAATCTGTAAAAGACTGACTATTTCTTGGTGTAGGATTTGTACATGACTGGGGTCCCTGAATAGGGACGGGGAGGGGTAATGTGGTGTGGGTGATGATTTTCAAAACCCATTTATCATTTGTTATGTTTAGCCACAAGATGGATAAATGGACGTAGGCAATGACGAAAAAGCAGAGGTCTTGCTATAGGCACAGGTAAGGTGGTAAAGGGGTGGTCGAGTGGTCCCTCAGTCAAAGCATCAAAATTGCTGTTTTGTGTTGTTGGTCTTGGCAGTGAAGGGAGTCTCCTCCTGTTCTGCTGCCTAGGTCTAGATCTCAGGTTTTCATATCTTTGATTCTGAAGGTTCTGGGTGTATTTGTAACCATAAGATGGTTGTTTATTATATGGCTTCCTAGGCGCAGGGGTGTATATGCTGTGTGTGTGAAGTGTGGCCCTGGAGTCTTTGAGGGTATGCATGACTTCATCGGTCTTTTCGGAGAAGAGCTTATCCTTATCGAACAGTAAGTCCTCAGTTGTGTTCTGCATTTGTTTAGGTAGACCAGCCACATGGAGCCAAGACGATCTCCTCATGATTATGGCGGTCCCAGTTGTTCGTGCTGCTATGGCTGCTGCATCCAAGAAAGCTTGTAAGGCCATGCAAGCAACGAGTTAGCCCTCATTTACCAGTGTTAAATTCTTGCTTTTTATCATCTGGAATAAAATTGATAAAATCCAGTATTTTCATGTAGATGTCATGATTGTAGTTGGACAGGACCGTGGTATAGCTGGCAATTCTAAGCTGTAACGTAGCAGAGGAGTAGACTTTTCTGCCAAGGGAATCAAGTTTCCTTTCATCCTTATCAGGTGGGTTGGACTTAGTGCAGGATTGCCTGGAACGTTGGTTTCCTGCCTCAATGACCAAGGAGTTAGGTTGAGGGTGGGTGAAAAGGAATTCGTTACCCTTGGGATTGATGAAACATTTCTTTTCCGTCTTTTTATTAGATGGGGCAGCAGATGCAGGTGTCTGCCATATGGTAGATGCCAGTTCCAGGATCCCCTTGTCCATTGGCAATGCCACTTTAGTCGATACAGATGATTGCAGAATTCTGTATAACTTATGTTGAGTGGAAGCTGAATCCTGGGTGGGAATGTCCATGCTTTGTGCCACCCTTTTAAAGAGCTCCTGAAATTGTTTAGCCTCATCAGCCTTGGAGCGTTGGGCCAGGCTGTCCGGGGTATCAGCTTGGTCAGTGATGACCTGAGGTGGTTGATTTGGATTTACAGCCAATTGAGGTTGAAATTGCTGAGTTGCAAGTAGTGGTGGTAGTTGGCTCAGTGTTGGCACCTGCGATGTAGATGGCATAGGTGGCACCATCCCGTACTGTGGCCAGTTGTTCCAAGGGAACCAAGGTGTATTAAATGCTTGGTTTGGTGCCCATTGCAGGTACTGCCATGGAAAGCCTGCACTGTAAGGCTGTGTCACTAACTGAGGTTGCTGCAGTGGCAGCATTTAGTCAGCAGGGGGAGCCTGAGAGTTGTCAGAAATCAGGCTCTGATTAGAGGAAAGTGACAGTGGTGAAAGACATTCAGCCGAGGTGTCTGAGCCAAAGAGTGGAAAAATGGCAGAGGAATGCATGGGTGAATCCTCTCTTTTGTCATTATAATGTGACTTTGTCACGTTTCCTGGGGGCAGCCTCCTTAAGTGCTGTGGCGCTTATATCAGCACCATCCGGTCAAATGGTGCCTGTGGTGGCTGGCTGACTGCAGGCATCAGGATCAGTGCTGTTTGCGTGAAAGCCGGTGTCGGTGCTGATAGAAGCAGCGGCGCTGAAGGGATGAAACGGCTTGGCAGTGGTGCTGAAGCCGCCACTAACAGCGCAGAGGGGTCTGGTGGTGGCGCGGACAATACCGGCGGGTCCACTTTTGGCGCCACTGAGCAGTGCACCGCTTTATTTTTGAGCCCGCACTGAACAGAAGCGCCTTCTGGGCATTCACCCTTCTTGGGTGTAGTTTTGCCTGAGGGATTCGCCACCTCAAGGGCATTGGCAGGTTGTACTGTGCTGCTGGGTCTCTTAGGTAGAGCTGGAGAGACTGCTGTGAGCATCTCTTGTGCGCTTTCTCTGAGGTCTGTGGAGAGGGACCAGGATCTGATGCCGGTTGGGGCAAGCCCTCCATAAGTAAGGTTTTTAATTTCCTCTCCCTCTCTTTTCTGGTGCGAGAGGTGAGGTTTCTGCAGTGCTGGCACTTATGGGTGACATGGGCTTCACCCAGGCACTTTATACAACCCTGCTTCCCGTCAGAAGCGGGCACTGCCTCGTGACAAAAGGCACATCGTTAAAGCCGGGAGGGGTCGGCATCTGAGTCAAGGCTGCTACTATTGTTGGTCCGAAGATGTTCTTCTTGAAATTTTGAGGTGAACTAGTAGTTTGAGAAGAGTAGTTAAGATGGTTTGTGGAACTGCCGCAAACTCCGTCCTACAGTCGGAGCGGTAAGGATAGAACTGAGAGGGAGGGAGGCGTGCATGTCACCAGTGGCGCGAAAACACTCTGCCTCGCTCTAGGGCGTGCCCCTCCCCCCGCAGGGATACTGCTGCAAAAATCTCCGAGCCTAGGTGCAGTGCGACCCACACACCTGTAGTGGAGCATGTCGGGGACACTACTCGAAGGAGAACGGCTGATTGTACACACAACAATCTCAAAGACTTTAATCTTGAACATTTTAAAAATTTATGGGGAATGTTTAATGTGGACAGAATAAGAATTGACATGACAGACCTGAAAAAATTGGAGCTGTTTTTCTAGATCCCAGAAGAATGGATGCTTCAGCACACAGCTGGCAGAGGGACGTTTCTGAGGGTCCATGCTTATCATCTGCTCTATTAAGTCACGAGCAACTATGTCTTCTACAAGAAAAAGCACTGTTATTCCCAGACTCCAGGAAACAGGTAAAGTGGTTTTCAGTTTTTAAGAAGCCATCATGATATCTTTCAGTTTGCCTGAGATCTAAAAATCCCAGTTGGATGTTCAGCCTCGAAAGAACAGCCAAACCTACCCTGATTTATGCTCTGTGTGACCCATTAGAAAGTTGTTAGGGTTGAACCAAACAGTTCAGAGCAAAGGCCAGTTAAATCTCTAACATCCTGAACTTACATGAAATTGCTCTTAAAACTATCACTGTAAGACTTAAGAGGACTCAGAACTTTGCTATCACCTGGAATTTCATGTACTTTTGGACAGTAATTTCAATAGCTTTAAGGGGCTTCTAACTTTTCAAAAGGCACCTCCCATGTAGGTGCCAACTTTGGGCTCCTGGTGGTTCATACGCTCCAGACCATTTCCACTCGCATTTTAGGAGCTAATGAGGCCCACAGAACAAACTGTCCAGCACTTTACACAGAGCAGAAATTTCCAGAGGGGTAGCTGTGTTAGTCTGTGTACAGCAAAAACAGCGAGAGTCCTGTGACACCTTATAGACTAACAGATTTCTTTGGGCATAAGCTTTTGTGGGCTGCATCTGACAAAGCGGATTTGAGCCCATGAAAGCTTATGCCTGAAGAAATCTGTTACTCTATAAGGTGCCACAGGACTCTTGCTGTTTTAACAAAGTTGGAAAACGTTCACCAGCTTACCATGCCTCTCGGGATTTAAGGAATCCAGACTGTAAACACCCAGCAGAATATTGGCCTGTCGCTGCAGAGATTTGCCAAAGGGATGGCTGCCTTCAGATACCACATAATAGAAGACACAGCCGGCTGAAAAGATGTCCACTGTATATGTCTGCAAATGAACATACAATCTGTAAGCCACACTACAATACATTTTATTCCAAACTTCGGATCAACTTCACAAGTCAGTCGTGTCCAGGAGGAAAAGAAGTTTCTAAAATCAAACTTCTCTCCTCAGTATTCAAAAGTAATCAGAACATGGCAAACCATGAACTAAAGCCTGCCTCTAAGAACATCCCATCTTAAGTGATCACAGAGTATCACCACTTTTCCAGTACAGTCCCATTCTCCCCTTAAAGGCCACCTTTAGTAAGTCACTGATTTTTGCTGTTCCCTTGGGTGATCATTTTGGTTTCACTACTGACTACACAATGTGGTACAGGATAAGACAATACACTAATAATCCACTGGTCAGAAGTTCAGCCCTCAGTCGGAGCGGGTCGTGTTCAGAGCCTTGGAAAATTAGGCCATGGACCTTTTAGCTCTAAACCAGCTCAAATGAAAAACAATGAATTGTGGGAGTCAAGGTCCGACAGCAACGTGACAATTGCCAATCCCTTTGCATAGAACTTCCCCAACCCTAGGAGGAACAAGCAACGTGACAGAACTCACAGGGTTCTCCTTGCAATCTTCACTCAGTATCTCTGGAGCGATCCACCCTTCAGTGCCTGGCACCCCAGACTGCCGGCTAAAACTGTGCCTCCCCACTGCCAGCTTCTTACACAGGCCGAAGTCTGAAATCATGGCTTTGACCTTGCCGTGCGCATTGGGCATTGAAATCAGGATATTATGAGGTTTCAAATCCCTGTGGACTAAAACAAACACCAATTAACTGACATCGGGGAGCATCAAGAGCATTTTTAATTGTTTTGTTTATTTGGAATGAAATCCTTTCATATTGCTCTACCAGTTTTTGTCAATGGTCAGGGACCCATGGGCCTAAACTCAAAGCCTATTCATTGGGAAGCCTATTCTACCCCATTTGCTTCAGCTCCCGGGAGTTCTCATTAGAGTTATCATACACCCTGTTTACTGCAGAGCCGTCCACCTGTTACATTTTGCACTTCTATTGCAGCTGAGAAGCTCAAACCAAATACTATCATAGCAGGGAACTACTACTCTCACTTTATATTTAGGGGAAACTGAGCAACAGAGGGGTCGTGCCACATATGAATCTGTGTAGGAGCTGCAAAGAGAAGCCGGATCCCCTGGTGCCTAGTGCTATGTTATCAGGGCCACCCCGAGAATGTATATCATGGAATGGTATTGTTTTCAAAAGAAGGTAAGAAAAAGAATGGCTGGTCACCACCTCTCCCAGCCACACAAACTACACATCTTCTACAGATCTTTGAACCAAGCCAGCTTATTTTGCTTCTTAACCAACAGAATATGTAGTCACCTGAAACTGAAATGATGGTCCTTCTTACCAATGTTTAGGGAGTGTAGATAAGCAAGACCAGATGTCGTCTGTTGGAGTAGGGTAATGGGCTGTAAGTCACGGTGATTGAAATCTTTCTGCTCCACATACTATAAATTATAGAAAGAAAACCAAAGTAAGCCCAAAACCTCAGCATGGTCCTTGTACACTGGTCTCTATGTAGGTCCAAGGTCACCAAAATGCTCCCTCAACAGACGTAAATTCTACTCAGTCTGACGAGAGCTGATTATGCACTTACAAGATCCTACCCCACAGCTGAGGATGACCTTTAAGACATCAGACTGTACTGCAATTCCACAAACCAGAGAGCCCATGTGCTTATTCACTGCAATATGTTTTTCAAAAGAAGAACTTTTACGTACAAAGGGATCCTAAATAAAAGTGAAGGGCAACAGACTGCTCAGTAGATCAGTAAAATGGAATTTTTCAGCCTGTCCTCTCCCCCCGAAAATGCTCATTCAGACTGACTGAAACCTGTTGTGTATTAAAGTAAAATTGGCTGGTTTTGGTGGAATTCCAGCCCTCCCCAGAAAAAATAAATAGAGAAAAACAAAGCATTTAAGCATTAGACATTTCAAAACATAATGCTTGGATTTTTCAATACAAAATGTCTTTTCATTTAGAATTTTACTACAATTTTATTTCAGAAAAGGTTTTGCCCCCCACCTGCCCCACTAAAATGAAATCAAACTTTTTGTTTTGGGTTTCATTCATATCAGTTCTCCCCTTTCTCCCCAGTTTGGGCACCAAGCCAAAAACCAGAGATTTGTGCATATTCCTAGGTTCCAAAACCAGAAAGAGCCATTAACTTTGACCTGTGCAGCACAGGGCATAGAACCTCAAAATAATTCCTGGAGGTAATCGTGACTTAAAAGTTGTCAGTGATAGAGAATCCCTCACTGTTGGATTGTTCTATTAGTTAATTATTCTGGCCGTTTGAAATGTATGCCTTACTTCCAGCCTGAATTTATCTAGCTTTAATTTCAAGCCATTAGATTATTTTTTACCTTTCTCTGCTCAATTAAAGATCCCATTCTTAAATATTTGTTCCCCATACAGATAACTCTGAACTGTGATCAGGTAACCTTTTAATCTACTCTGTGTTAAGATCAATCGAATGAGCTCTTTGAGGCTACTGCTACACAGCATGTTTTCCAGTCCTTTTAATCATTCTTGTGGCTCTTCTCTGAGCCCTCTCCAATTTATCAACACCCTTCTTGAATTCTGGGTGCCGGAACTGGACACAGAACTCCAGCAGTCAGACCAGTGCCAAATACAGAGGTAAAATAAATCTCACCTATGAGTAGAGAGTTTCCCTCTTTATGCATCCTAGAATTACATTAGCTCTTTTGGCCACAGCATCACTCTGGGAGTCATATTCAGCAAATTATTCATCAGGACTACCAAATCTTTTCCAGAATCACCGTTTCACAGGATAGAGTCCCTCACTCTGTAAGTATGACCTGCACTCTTTATTCCTAGATTAACATTTTCATTTAGCTGTATTAAAATGCCTGTGGCTAGCTTATTAAGCAACCCCCATTGCTCTGAATCAGTGATCTGTTCTCTTCATTAGCCCTGCAAATAGTGTAGTGGCTAACACCTCTGCTTAACATGCAGAAGGTCCTGGGTTCAATTCCCAGGGGGTTGGACTCGATGATCTCATGAGGTCCCTTCCAGCCCTATGATTTGATTTGATTTGATCTGCCACTCCCCCAATTTTTGTGTCACCTGCAAATTTTATCAGTGCTGACTTTTATGTTTTCTTCTGGGTCACTGATAAAATGGCATGCAGTCAGGAACCAATCTTTGCAAGATCCCACCGTAAAAACATCCACTCAACAACAATTTCCACTATCCAGTAATATTTTGAGATCTATCCATTAGCCAATTTTTAATCCACTTAATATGCACCAAGTTAATTTTATGTCGCTCCAGTTTTAAATCATACTGTCAAATGGCACCTATGATCATACGCAGCCAAGTCAAATGCCTTACAGAACCCTAACTCTTATCATGCCAACACTGTTACTTTTATCAACCACGCTTGTTATCTCATCAATCAGAGAGATCATATTAGTTCGAAAGGACCTATTTTCAAAAAAACCCATGTTGATTTGCATTAATTACATTATCTCCTTTAATTCTTCATTAAACAAGTCCTGTATTAGACTCTCCATTATCTTACCCAGGATCAATGTCACACTGACAGGCCTATAATTACCTAGTCATCCCCTCTGCTATTTTTAAAAACTAGCACATTAGTTTTCCATTCTACTTCTCAGCATTAAATCTCCCTTATTTCCACAGTAAGAGCCTGGGGCTTTTATTTTTGGCATCTTCCCTAGACAGCCTGATTTTTAAAGGACCATAATTATTTCTCTGTTTTATTGTGGCTCAGAGAAACCTTTCAAACAGGAATTGAACTCTTTAATACACGTTGTTCAACAGCACAGCCCAATGGAGACTGCAAGTAGGCAGGCAAAGGTCAATTTCCATCACTGGACTTTAATCTCACTGCATCTGCCTCACACTAGGATAGGCAACGGCCCCTCCTTCATGTCCCCCACAAAGCTTGTCTTAGCCCATGCTCCACCTCCACACACACAGTAGAAAAGGAATGTTGTCCAGGCAGCAAAAAGCCAGGGAGGCAAAAGGGTAAGCCAAAGATTTATTTTGCTGTTTTACCAGCAAGCATTGGCAGGCACTGTGATATTGATGCTAACACCCTTTTTCATTACTATCACTGCTTATTACAGGATAGAAGGAAAACAGCAATTGTGCATACCCCATGAAGCTCTATCATTTGTTTCTGTGATACCAGAGTATTATAGTGAATGGGTCTGTCACAGATCCACCCTGGACTGTGATAACCCTGAAGGGCTGATGATGATCAGAGGAGGAAAACCTCTAACACACATACAGCAAATGACTGTGTTGTAAAAGTAAACAACTAATTACAGACAGTGATTCAGGTAACATCAGAAACATCATCTGCATGTGACAGGTGCCTAGAGAATTCGAGTCTGTCGCTGAGAAGGCTTCCACAGCCTGTTTTAACCCTCTGTATTTACATGACAGCCAAAGCTCTTTGCTTTAGCCATATTTTAGCTTTATAAGTCACATTACCTCTTGCAAGGTGGCAGCACAAAGCTCAATGGCTATGTACTGAAACTGCCTGTCCTTCTCCGTGCAAAAATAGCGGATCACGTTGGGGTGCTCATCCGACTCACGCAGCAGCTGCACCTCACGGTCAGCAAAGCTAAAGCATTCAGGGAGAATTCTTTTCACCGCAACGTCTCTGTTATCAAATGTCCCTCTGCGGATAGTGAAACATGCAGCAGAGAAAGCTCTTAGTCTCAATCTATGCTACTGTGGTAGGCGGGTTACACTGGAACAGACTTCACAGAGGCATATTAAAAAAGCACTTTTCCAGCACTGGGGACAGATGGACCTGCTGTCTCTGTTCAGTGCTTTCATTTGAACAAACATTTACAAATGACAACATAACGCTGGATTTTTACTAGCGTAGGGACACTGCAGAGAAATCTCCCACTCACACATACATGCTTAAAAGCTCCATGGAAACATTTCCGTTCATATTAGAGCATAAGAATTTTTAAAAAATATAAATGCTCAAAAACAAAACAGTAGGACACATTAAGTGGTCTGTAAAATATCAAATGCATATATTGTTTTGTACCTGTAAACAATTGTTCCCTCAGCTCCATGTCCCAGTACATTTTTGGGGTTAAATGAAATCTTGCCAACCACTACTAAGCTTGTGTCTTCATCTGAACAAAAACAAACCGAGAAAGGAAGCAGATTTTAAAAGTCAGCACTTTGCAGTTGCATAGCCATACAGAATCAGTGTGTAAAACCTTCTCACTCACGTTCAAGTGCACACCACTGAGAACTAAGAAAAAGGGAAGTAAGGAGGGTGGGTATCTAGGATCAGGCTTTTAAAACTCTATATAACAGGGTGGCCAAACTTATGGAACTCAAGAGCCACACAAGTTGATTATTAAGTCTTCAAGAGCCACACTGAGGCATATAGTCATATTCTTTTACCTACTCCAACATTACTAAGTTTAAAATTCATTGCACACTTTAATTTTATCATAAAAAGAGGACAAATATTGATCTTACTAATGTCAGATTCTAATATTTACTTAAGCTTACCATGAAAACTAGGCCTATACAGTAAAAACTTAGCTGCTGCTCGATCTAGAAGACTGCAGGCTAGTGGTGAGTTTTTGAAAATCCCAACCATGCTGCACTTCTCCCCACCATCCCAACCTCCTCCTGAACTCCTAGGCTGGGGCTGCTTTCCTAAATTGATTTGCTGACATTCTTACAGGAGCCACAATTTTTTCATTCAAGAGCCACATGTGGCCTCCCAAGCCACAGTTTGGCCATGCCTGCTATATAACTTGCAGGCAAGTTTTTATACACATTGACATTCCAATTTGAGCATGCAAACAGCATCTGTGCCTACAACTTGCATAGCTGAACATCACACTATCCAAATTCTTGACTTCAAACCTTCTGTGTGCAGATCAGGCCAGCCCCAGGAAGGCTGTGGCCTTTTGGATCTTTCTTACAAGACCAAAGGTCATGGCTGGGGACATCCATAAGACAAGAAGCTCTTTCCAGTTTTTATAATGTTTATGTGAATTCAGCATTGGTGGAAGATGCAGAACTCACAGCACTCGAGAGTGGGCGTAGAGCAGCAGTCCAGATGGAGGCTTCCCTCTGCTGCCCTAGAGTGGAATTTACTTCCTGAAAGGACTGGTGACCACATGCAGAAGGGAGAGGATTCAGTTTCCATGGTCCAGTCAGTTGTATAGCAATTTTTGGATAGCAAAAATTTCTACACAACCCTGAATGGGAGACTGAAGCCTGAGCCCAAGACACATGGTCCAAGATGGTGAGGGCCCAAAGCTGAAGCTGCAGAGCTTTACCCCGGTAAGGGGGGTTGTAACCCTTGGGTTTCGGCTTGAGCCCCAGATCCCTGCAAGTCTAATGGCAATGCTCGCAACTGCATTAAAACAGGGTCCCAACCCCCAGTTTGAGAACTGCTGCTTGTAGCTCAACCAGAAGTCATGGGCTTCCTACAGGAATCAACAGAGGAGGTTTCTCTGGCCTGTTTTATGAGGGTGGTCAGACTAGATGACCACAGTGGTTTCTTTTGGTCTTAAAAAAAATCCTAGGAAATATTGTCAGTAAAACTTATTTTTTTGCCGTCATCCCTAAGTGCTTTACCACCTGTGGCTTTGGGGAAAATGTTATGAACTTTCTGATGTTTAATTCTCATTGGGACACGCTACATGAAAGAAACTAGATTAACATTACCTCCTTCCTCTTGCTCAGTGGAGAGACATCTCCCACCATCAGAGGCAGAGAGGTTGGAATATGTTGAGTGGTTTGATGCTTTGGGGGAGACGCTGGGGGTGCTGGCAGCTGAACTCTCTGTCTGTGCACACGTGGTGTCCAAAAAGTCTGCCTCTGGGGGGAGATCCCTCGGGGCACTAAAAGGCAGCTGCTGTTGCTGTGCACTCTGCAGGAGAGAAATGAGATGGTCTTAATCTCATACCAATGAAAGAACAAAAAGCTCAACAGACCTACAGACAAGGGAACATGCCCATGGCTCAGCACCCATTCCACCGTCTTCTGCATGAAAGATTTCTCACTTCCAGACTCCTCATTTGTTTCTGGCAGGGCAGTTAATAAAGAGCCTCTGTCACCCAAAAGTTATTCTCTGTCTTGTTATACACTGGTACAGCACAGGTGATAACTCAGTCTGGCTGGTTATAGTAGCAAAAAATACCATTAGCCTGAAGTTTATTTTCCCTTACAAAAGCATCCTTAGACTGACTAGCTGCCGTTAAAAAGTAAAAGGACACAGGGCCTGATCTTAAGCCCTGTGCAGTTGATGGGGTACCTGTCTGGTGAATGCAATGGTCTTTGGATCATTTAAACAAACACACAAACACACACACACAAACAAACACACAAACACACAGAGAGAAAAACAACACACACAAAAAATAACTGAATGTGCAAAAACTCTATGGAAGAGACTGCCATGTGGAAGGGGGCAAGTCCCAAGCGTAACAGTTTGTGCACAGAAATCCCTGCCACACCAAACATGTAGTGTCTTAATTATCACAACAAGGAGTTGTGTGGCACTTTAAGACTAACAGATTTATTTTTTGCATGAGCTTTCGTGGGAGAAGATCCCACTTCCTCAAATGCTTCCAAGATGGGTGAACTTACAGAAAGGAATGAAACTAAATGCAAGGGGGTGTAAAACATAGGATCAGGTCATAAAGTAACAGCAAATCAGAGCAGTGTACAGGCTCAAACCATGGGAAGCCTGAAGTCAAATTACCTTTTGTAATTGGAAAAGAACCCATAGTCTCGATTCAGTCCTGCTTTGACAGAATTTAGCTTGCATATTAATTCGAGTTCAGATATGCAAGCTAAATTCTGTCAAAGCAGGACTGAATCAAGACTATGGATTCTTTTCCAATTACAAAGGGTAATTTGACTTCAGGCTTCCCATGGTTTGAGCCTGTACACTGCTCTGATTTGCTGTTACTTTATGACCTGATCCTATGTTTTACACCCCCTTGCATTTAGTTTCATTCCTTTCTGTAAGTTCACCCATCTTCGAAGCATCTGAAGAAGTGGGATCTTCTCCCACGAAAGCTCATGCAAAAAGTAAATCTGTTAGTCTTAAAGTGCCACACAACTCCTTGTTGTTTTTTCACTGGACTAGACTAACACGGCTATCCCTTTTAAAATTGACAAGATGCAAGGTCTTAATTATCAGAATGCATTCCTGTGAGTAGTCACACAGCTAACCATTACTACTGACAGCTAACAGAATTGTCCTTCTTTTATGAAGCCATCACTCTCTCTCCCGCCTCCTGCATTCTCTCTACCAGGCTCGGCGGCCCAATGCTACAGCTCTTTCTTAGCACTCCCCAGCGAGACCAGTATTACCATAGGACAGGTGATGACAAACACTATCCAGCCAACAAACAAAAAGGTGCTCAAGATGACTGTGGCCATATCTTTCAGCATGGAATCCACAAGAGTCTCTGGCCGAGGTAGAGGCTGGCTGGGCTTCTCTTCCATGTCTTTTGGAACAGAAGGAGGCAATTCTTTTGAGGAACCTTCAACTATGCTGATAACCTAGAAACAGAAAAGACTCCCTCAGCGCAAATCCTCAATGGATCATTTATGTTATATATGTTAGTACAGCTAGAGTGGATAATGTATATTGTGTAAGCTAGTACATTTAAATAAGGGGATCGTTTCTTAAAAGCTTAACAACATGCAAGGCTCTCTTGTATGGCAAGGTGGCTTGCAGCAAAATTGATCAAAATCTCCTGAGGACCCTACAGTTCACTCAATGGCCTATTTCCACTAAAAGCAATGGGAGTTCCATGTGTGGAAGGAAAGCAGGACTCAGCCTTAAATCTGGAATAAAAAGCTCTATAAACACAGCATAAAGCTAACAACACCACATGGAGGGTAATGTACTGTATTTTCACAAAGGACTTGGGAAAATTCCCTACAGTTTGTCTCTACAGAGTCCAAGTTCTCCCACAATTTTCATACCCCCCCCCAATAATTTTCCAGTGGATTCTTCAGGAAAATAATCGGGTTATTCACGAACCTCCTCAAAACTGGCTTTATCAGATTCAGCTGGAATCACGTTTTCATGCCGTTTAGGCAAACTGCTTGGAAATTTCTCCAGGATCTTCGTAGGGGCCGATAAGGGGGTTTCATGGTGCCCTTTAAATAAAACAATGTTTATCATAAGAATTGTTTCTTTTGAGGAGAAACATGCTTGATTTGAGCATTTTCTGCCAAGCAGCAATGCTCAAGACTTATTCACATTAATAAAATGATTTGGGGCCATCGCAGTACATCAGTTTAGAACAGGGATCTCAAACACGTAGCCTGCAGGCCACGTGCAGCCCCTAAAGCTATTTCCTGTGGCCCATAATTACACGATTGTTACTGATATTTGCAATATCATTGTATGGAAAGGTTTCAGTGGTGCAGCCCTCAGGCTACTGTACTAATCATCATGCGGCCCACTACTAGTCCTCACGCGGCCCTCATGGTGATTTGAGTTTGAGACCCCTGGTTTAGAATAAACCTTAACACCAGAGAGGTTCCCTAGGGAACAAATGAAAGTTTGGAAAATGTGGGTTTCTACCTAAAAACTGTTATGCGCCTTTTGAAGTGAAGCACCGCTCTTGCTCATAATGGCCCTAAATCTACAACTGCTACTTATGGCCACTGGCTTCAGCTGAACTTGGGTTCAGGCCCTGGCTGGGCTCTGACTCAAAGGTTCGACTTTGTGTCTTGTTGAAAATTAATACTGAATAAATTACACATTTGGTGAACATCACCCATCCTATACTCTGAATGAGACTGGGGCATAGCCAGGCCCCAGAATCTGCAGGGTGGGCCCAGCCACAAGCAACTTCTTGTCATGCAACCAGAAGCTGCCCGGAGATGCTCCAGTTGCTAGGTAACACTTATTAATTAGCAACTGGAGCTGTGGGAGAAATGAGGGGGATAGGCAGCTTGAGGAGGCCAGCTCACAGCTGCAAAGTTCATGCTGCTGCTGGGCACTGTGGTGGGCGGGTCTCATGTCCGAGTGGGTGGGCCCTGGCCCACCCAGGCTCATCTCTGGCTATGTACCTGAATGAGGCAGGAGCTTCTGGAAAAAGAGGATGTGATCATGTAATTAAAAACTATCAGAACGTGTGTGTAAGGGGCTCAAATTAGGGCTACATAGGCAAAACCTGGTTCTGGCATTCTCTACCTTTTGAGTGCTTGACTTTACATTTTTTATAGCCTTTTAATGTGGTTGTGTTGGATGTAATTTAAAATGTATGGTAACCCTAATCTGTTTAGCTTATTGCTTTTGTCCACCAGAGGGCAGTGCAACACAGAGAGAAGGTAGACTATTCTAACTTCCTTATACCTATTAACAACCAGTGGTTTCTCCAATAGTTGAGTTTCTTTTCTTTCAATCCTGCTGAAAATTTCAGATCCGTACTAGGAGTGATAACACACTCTCCATTGTCTTCAATGGTGACTCCTTCTGTTTTTGGGCCTTCTAACAGAGGTATGGCTCTGCCACGAGGCTAGAAAGACAGAGGTACAAAGCACTCTTATCGCCACACGACACTTCACAAAACCTCAGCGAATTTACCAGGCTAATTCAGACAAAAGCCATATTAGAAATGCCACAAGCTTTCCCTTCAAATTATATAAATGTTTCACTTGCAACATTTTATTGCTAAATTACAGGTGGGCTGCTCTACGTTAATTTGGAGTTTATTAACAATGTCTTTTGTTCTGTAGGGCAGAGAACATTAACAAACAACAAGTTACATGCTAGCCATTATATCTTCAACCATAGCTCACAGAACCTCAGACATTAGGTTCTGCATTACTGAGAGAAGGAATGTTGCCTAGAAAGAGGGATTTCCCTCCTCCCCTCACCCCTTTTTGTAAACAGGAAAAATGGGATCTTATCTTCGACCAGGACAGCCATAATGCCAAGCAAACAAAACCTTAACATGTCATCAAGATGTTAGTGTCTTCAAAAGCATGGACTGAGTTTCAGTTTTACCATCAATAACCACAACACACTGTCAACAGTGGTATATAGACAGCCCTCTTGTGGAAATTAAACTCACATCCTCTGGTTCAGATGTGAGAGGGTTTCCATCCTAACTCAGTCATGCAGAGAGAGTCTCTGACTAGCTACCATTAAATGTCTCTTAACAGCAGTAGCCCTCAACCTTTCCAGCCTGCGGTACCCCTTTTGGTAGCCTGATTTGTCTTGCGTGCCCTCAAGTTTCACCTTACTTAAAAACTACTTGTTTACAAAACCAGGCATAAAAATACAAAAATGTTGCAGTCTTTTTGCCTTTTTTCAAGCAATTATAAAATAAAGCAATTTCAATATAAAGATTGTACCTGCATTTCAGTGTATAATATGCAGAGCAATATAAACATGTCACTAGTTGTATGAAATTTTAGTTTTTACTGACTTCACTAGTGCTTTTGATATAGCCTGTTGTAAAGCTAGGCAACTATCTAGAGGAGCTGAGGTACCCCTGGAAGATCCCTGCATACCCCAGAATATGTGCACCCCTGGTTGTGAACCACTGACTTACAGTATTGGAAACCACTCTTGAAATAAGGTTGATGCATCAAGGTTTCATGGTTTGCTGGGACTTCCTTAATTTGCAATTTATGTTAGGTGTTCTAGCTGCTCAGCATGCATCTGTGGAACTCCTACAAGCTGTTATGTTTTTCAATAGGATTTTAGTCCCTTATGGTTGTGACAATTCCTTTCCAAATGTTAACCACAAACAGTACTCCTGCACAATGTTCCTTAGTGCTGAGCAATGACAGGAGTTAATCAAACCATGTAATTTAAGAAAGTATCATTCGCTTTAGCACAACCAGATGGAGAATCACTAAATCATCCATAATATGCATGGAATCCCTGCTTCTGTATTGTATGTGTAATATGGCTACTTCTTATTCGAATGTATTTAAACACCTAGTGGGTTTCAAAATAAAAACCACAATATACATGGGGGAGAAAAGGTTTTGCTTTTTTTCCAGCTGAATCTCAGACTTGCTTTTTTGCTATGACTAAGCTGTGATTTTTCCAGTGTTTTGGCAGGACAAACAGCTGTAATGATAATCAGCGAGGACTCTAAACATCTCAAACCTTGGAGAAGTTCAGATACAGGGTGAAACCAGAAAATTTCAGCACAGAACCATACCTAATACTAGGAAGCAGGCTTTTCAAAGCATGATGCCAAAGTCCTGAAATACCTAACTTACCACAATAGCCACTCCTTCATGCACCATTGATGGAGACGCATACAAGCTTGTTGAGTATTTCCCCACATACAGCGTAGGCCTAAAACAACAACAAAAGTTAGGAAGAAAGTTCCAAATGGCTGTTTTACCATCTGAGTTACTCATATTATTACATTCAAGGGCAGCATTAATTTACTCTTGTACAAAATAAAACAAAAAGTACAGTAATTGTTAAGGAGCCAGGAGCCAGTTACACATCTTCTCCTTCTACTATCTTGCAATTTATAGAGTAATAGTTCTCTTAAGTAACTGCATGGAAACAATTTTTAATCAGAATTCTGCAAAGCACCAATCAATCAGACCCTGAAAACAATATTAATATTTATACTTACGTCAACTTGCTCTTGGTCTCTGTCTCCTTTGGGAAAGGGTACTTCCACTTAGTGATGCGTCCAACCTCCCCAGACATGAACGTCAAGTATCGCAAGGTTTCTATTCCCACATTGGTGTGAATTACTTTCCGTAGCCCTTCACGCTGCCAGATGTAAAAAGCGACCACAGGGGAGCCATAATTCTGAATCCACAGCACATCCCCAGACTCGCTGTCCACTGTCACCACCAATCCATCTCCATTAGATACAAAGTGGGACATTTCTAAAACATACAAATACACCAGGGGTTATCTGAGTTTCCTGCTTATTAATGGCTATAGTAACACATACACTGAGCCTTAAATCTGCTACTAAAATCTGTCAAGGCTTGTCTACAAGGAGACTTAGTTCATTTCCAGCCACAGTGTGAATCTACAGTGCACTCACTCAGCACTATCTGGCTGTGCGGACCTTGCTACTGTGCACTTGAAGTTGTATTTGCATTTTGACAGATCTCTGTCCACATCAAAGCAGAACATGGAACTTTTAGTGCAAGGTAGCAGGGTTCACATGACCAGTTAGTAAGGGCAGTTTCACACCAAGTCTTGGTGTAGACAAGCCCTTAGACAGGTTCATTTTATAAGGAAAAAGACTAGCCTCAGTGAATGGCTCAAAGAGTTCTCAAAATTATGCTGATGTCAATACATTCTTCTCTCTCGTCAGTAGAAATAATATATTGTTTAGTCTGGCTCCTCAGCATGTACTTTTAAGGGCTTGCAGACCTGCTTCTTCTCTACATAGACTATAATCATGTAACAGAACTATCTCCAAACACTTAATACAAGGCATCACACTCCTGTATGACTGGAAATTCCCAGCCAAGTAGTCAAAAGTTCTTCAATGCTCTGTTGAAAATGACTAGATTCTGAAAACATGGACCCCGATCCTGCCACACAGTGTACACGGGCAGGCCCCTAGGAATCAACAGGTCATTGCATTACAGGACTGGGGCCTTAACTGGGAATTAAAGAATGTAACCATGCCCCGTCCAGTTCTTTTTTTATTACCGCCATTAGAAGCAATTCTGATATTCAGGAATTAGGCTGAAATATTTGAGATTTACAGGGAAATCCCAGTGACATATGAATGTAATGCTACCTATTTCAGGTTCAAAGAGTGTGTGTGTAATGTTTAAAAAAATATATATACACATCAACACTGAAAAGCAGCAGGTTAGCTACCCGTAAGAGGAAAGAGAATACAACTGGTTCCATGTGAAGCTGGCGATTTGCAGCAATTTGGAGGTGCACTCCCATTTGGAAGAGTTTTGCAAGGTGAAGAAATGCTCACCATGAATAAGAAATAGATGGTTTTTGATTTTAACTCATTTACCTGATGTACTATGCCATGCCATAGAAAATTTTTTTAATTTCATGTGTATTTTAAAACTATTCTCCCTAGACCACAGGCAGGAAGTGCCATGTTCCCGAGTCACATGCAGCCCCACTGTTTTTAGCCCCAACAATTACCTCTCCCAAAATTTCCCCTTTGACACAACAGCTGTAAACAAATGTTACTAACATCATTCATTCTCTGCTCAAACTGTAGGAGCTGCAATTCTGGGGAAGATGCACTGTATTCTTCATAAGCTCCAAAGGTGTAGCCATGTGAGTCTAAGTGGGCAAAACAAACAAAGAGTCCTGTGGCACTTAAAGGCTAACAAGTTTATTTTTCACATGAGCTTTTGTGGGAGAAATCTCACTTCATCAGATACTAGAAAATTTTTTAGCATTCATTTTCTAGCATCTGACAAAGTGGGATTTTCTCCCATGAAAGCTTATGTGAAAAATAAATATTTTAGTCTTTATAAGTGCCACAGGACTCCTTGTTCGTATTCTTCATACAAATTTAAAAGCCTGAATCCCTGCTTTAAATACAAAACAACTCAAATTTAACTATGGGGCAATGAAAATGTCTCCTTAATTAAAGTTACTGATTTTAGTGTAATCCTATTCTAATAGTCCTATATAATTTTGCACTTTCACACTTGTTGAGATCATAAGGTAGAAGTGCAAACTACTAGCATTCACAATAGTATCAACCAGAAGCGCCACTGGCCCGAGAAAAGACTTGGGGCTCAGCACGCTGCGACTCCGGGCCTGAGCCTCGTAAGCGCACTGCCGCAACCAGCAGCCCAGGAGACTCGAGTGCTGGGACTTGAGGCTCGAGCCCCGTAAGCCCGGCGCCAATGACACCCCTCATATCAACACTATTAATGCTGTGAATTTCTCTACTGGCAGCCAGCTGATGATGCCAGCATGCTTTACAAACATGACTTAAGCTTCTCAACCTCTTTATGTGGCGATAAATTATCTCATTTTACAGCTATGAATATTGAAGCACTGAGATTAGGTGACTTCCCCAAGGTCACACGGGAAATCGGTGCCAGAGCAGCAAAGCCATCCTTTCCCTAATTGGACAAGTTAAAGGCTTGCCATGTATGCACTCTGAAACAAAGAAGAAATTCCAGGACTTAGTGGCTGAAGTGAGTTTTTAACTTTTAGAGGGGGAGGGGAAGGGACCAAGAGGGAAAGAAGGAAGAGTAGGGACGTCTTTAACAGATCAGCATGTAGATGTGGAGGTGGAGTTGTTGGTTCTGCCCACTGTGGCGTTACAATATTTTTCCACAGACTCCAGTGATATATCAAAAATAAAGAAAAAGAAAATGCAAAGGGCAAGATTGAAGTTCTTACTGTATTTCACATCTTCATCAGGCACAGTGGCTGCATAATCAAAGTAGGTGGCGTTCCATCGAAGTTCCTTATTCTTGGTATCATACATTGTAATAGTGTATTCTGTTAAAAAAAAACAAACCAAAAACAAAAACACTGTGGGGAAAAAAAATCCTGAGTCAACAGAACTAGCTACCTCTAACCGGACACTTCTCAGGACAACACAATCTTTTTTTCATGTTTTCAGTCTTCTTTTTGGTTTCTCCTTCTGCTAACAGATATACCTACAACTCATGGGACTTAAAGGCAGAACTAATTTCTGTTCCACTGAAATCTACTGCTCAACAGTGATTTCAGAGAGGAAAAAAAAAGGGGGGGGGTAGGGAGCACACCAGTCCACACGACCATCTCTCTGTTCTTCCTCCAAGGCTTCTTCTGTAACACTCCTACCTACCTGTGTCTACAACAATCCCTGCTATTCAAAATGAAATGCAATGTGTTCTGTAACATAATTTTCATAATAAAGATAATTTTAAAAATATTCTTAAATAGATTCATCTACAGATTTAGTGGCAAGTCTGTACACACAGCCTACAGAGACACATGCCAGATATAGGCCTTTGGTCTATTTTAATCTTCTTTACTTAGAACAGAGCATATGTATTTTCACTATGACAGCTGCTGTCTCTCCACTTCCCCAGCCCCTTTATTTATGAAGACAAAAAGCTTCAGATGCAATCAGGACTATACACTGTTAGCAAGGCACATAATTAATAAATTTTTCCTGTGTACATTATAAAACTACCATCTCCAGAAGCCATTATAGGAGATTAAACAAACCTGAATTTATCTTCAAGGTTATCCTTTATGGGCCAGCACCGGCTACAGAATAAAATAGAAAATCCAAATTTTCTCTTAAGTGGCAGAGGCAAAAGCATCTTACCAGTTCGCCCAAGATACAGGAGGGATGTCGATGGGCACAGGCTTTCTGCAAATGAAGAAGTTAAGGTTTGCTGTTTCTCCCCTGTGATGAGGTCTATCACATACCAAATATCTTGCTTCTTTCCTGAAATCACCATTTAAATCGCATTACTGTTTAGTCTGAACATTACTCTCCTACAAAATACAGGATGGAAAATGTTCTAATGGCACATAGTTTGGGTGTTTTTCATACCTTTTTCATTAAAAATGTATAGAAACTCTTTTTAAACAAAATAATTTCAAACAACCACCAAAACTAGAAACCAAAGTACGTCAATCCCTCATTTAAAGTTATTAACTCACACCAGAAACTGACAAGCATATTGACATTTGTATGAGAAATGGTACCACATAACCTTTACTAATATGTAAAATGAGTTGATCACATTGATGATATCCAGTTGGCAAACAGTTACTGAAGAGAGAGGTGAGTAATGAAAACCCTAGACTGAGGGGCTGTTTGTTTTAGCATTGCATGGTGGAAAGGACTTGCCAGTTTCTACACATGCGAACAATGAGATAACAGAACGGATTGCCTAGAGAGGGAATGGAAGCTCCTTCACTAGATAGCCACCTGTCTTTGATGGTTTAGACCAGGATTATCCAGCTTGTGGCCTGCCAAAGGCTACCGTCTGGGCCACCAGCCCCTAGCTGCTCGGCAGGGCACAGCAGCAGCCTCCCCTCTGCTCCAAACCGGAGCCCGCCCCGCCCCCCCCCCCCCCACCCCCCCCCCCCCCAAGTGAGAAAAAAATTGCAACATGTCCCCTCACATAAAAAGATCAGACACCTCTGGTTTAGACCTACCAACTCGTGCATCTTGGCACAGGGTTAAAACAGATGACCCTTACACCCGTCTAACCCTATGGTTCTATGAGTCCAAATTTGAGAGGGATTTTAATTCTCATAATCCAAATAGCAGAGCCATAGTCTGTAGTATTTCTTTGGCTGCTTCCTAGTGTCTACAGAGGTGGCAGCCATGATGGCCACCCCGCCCCACCGTAGCCCCCCTGGATTATGCTGCTCTCAGGGAGGAATGTTAAGTATCACTCTCCCTGATGGGCCTCATCTCCAGGCCATCCAGCTCAAGGGGAAGAATATTAAGTATCAGTCTCCCCTGATGACCCTCGATCTCCTGTGTGAATTTCTTTCTCCCTAGCTTTGTGTCAACAAGAAGGGGGGTGAGTTCCTATCCCCCCTGAACAGTTTCTCGTCACCCCCGTCACCACGAAGGAGGGGTCATTGTCTGGGGTCTCAGTTCCATCATTGGTCCTGACCAGAATCTCACTCCCAATTGGCTATTTTTACTCTGGCTGTGCAAAATTCTATTTAAACCCCCTGTCTCAGCTAGCTTGCGTTCTCCCACCCTCAAATGCTAAAGGGCACATCATAACCCGGTCGGACTGATCCCCCGACTGAGACAGGGAGCACCCACCCCCGAGACCTTTTTTTGGGGTGTACACAAATTGCCGGCCAAACGATTAAGTACTGGACTGTTGTAGCTGGTCTGCCTCCTCGCTTTGGGTTCCACTGCAGTGCTAGGACAGGTATTATAAATCAAAACAAGCCTCCTACCTCTCTTAATTCTTCTCTTTGGTACCATTTATGTATAGTCTGTAATTGTAGCTTCCTTATTTGAGTTTTGTATAGCCTGTGTAGCTGTTTATTATTCCACTTGTATCCTGTGTAACCTTTCCATGATATAGAGGTTTATTGCCTAGCATAGTTATTACTTCATCATATATTTTATTAGCCATTGGTATTTTGCATTCTATTGTATAGTTGTTTGTTGCTCCACTTCTGCTCTAAACTGCTAGTCCCAAACCTTCCCAGTATACATGGGGGGAGTGTGGGAGTTTAGTTTCTCCCATCTGACTCCTTCACTCTGCTGCCCACCCTTCTTGGCTAGCAAGGAGGAACGGCTTTGAGCCATTGGTAAATAAGCATCGGGTAGGCTGATCAGTATCTATACCGATGTTGAGGCAGTAAAAGGCCAGAAAAGTCCTTGACTTATTATGGCCACCCTCTTGTAGGTCATTGCTCCATACTGTTATTTAGCTATAAGTACCTTTGTTGGTTGTAAGCGTTTTGCATAGACTTTCATGCTTTATCCTGTTTGGTTGTGGGTGTTTTACAGGTGTTTTATATAGACTTTCGTGCTCCATACTGTTAGCTGGTTATAAGCGTTTTATATAGATTTTCTTGCTCCATATTGTTAATTGGTCATAGGTGTTTATGGTATCACTATAAAAGTAGTCTTTTTTGTTTACTTGAACTGGTGTCCGTCTCATTGTTGGGTGTCATTGGTCCATCGCAGTTACATCGCGAACCCCAGGTTCAACACCTAGATGTGTATGCTTATTTTAGAAGCATCGAGCAGTTAACCTGCTCTTTTCTCCAACAGGTTTCAACGGAGGAAAAGAACCAGAGAGTCAGAAGGTAGAGAGAGAGTTGTGATGTCCTTCATATCTTCACTGATGGGATGTAATCTCCAGTGACACCAAGCAAGCAGAACAACATAAACCCCCAAACTATTAATGAACCAGGAGATCTTGTTATAATGTGCTTAAAAGTTGTAGTGTAGATTCAACCTAACCAGAGTCATGAATCCAGCTTCAGATTTGAACTGCTCAGGGCCTTACCGAAGTTACAGAACAGAGCTAGGTCTCGCCTACACTCCAACTTTTAACTATGTTGTAACTCAATCTTCTGATTCAATTATAATTATAATGTAGACAGGGGCCTTTGGCTGGCTGAGGCAAGCACATTCATAAGACAAGAAGGGGTTTAAATACACTTTGAGCTTAATAGGCATTTGTGTCACAGAATAAAGTTACAGCATTCTCTAGTGGGAGGTTAAAAAAACATATGTCAATGCAATGGTTTGAGAAGCTATTCTTCTAAATGAAGGCAGTTGATTTTTTATCTTCCCATGTCAGTAAGTGCTGAATTTAACAGATTCTCTGATATCAGAATATATTACAAAAGCCTATAATTAACAGTCAAGGCTGAGATGACATTTTTATGCAAGAGTGGTCAGTCTGGTTTAGGCAGTTTGTACTTTTCAGTTGGTGTTGGGAATGTTGCAATCTTCTAAATCAGTTAAAACATGGAGAGATCAACTCGCACTTACCCATGTACAGAATCCCATCCGAACTGCGACAGGGTGATGCCTGCACCAACTCAGGGATTGTAAATGGAAGTTTCTAGGGAAAAAATGCAAACACTCCTTTAAAAACATAGTATTTTTACTCTTTGAAATTAGCGCCATTGCCCAGTTGGATTCACGGCAAAGGGAACCAAGACAGCTCATTTGGGGGGCTCTCACTGTTTTACCAGAAGTGTAAAAGGAATGAAGGAAATAATTCTAGTACCAAAAATGAGGCAGGACTCTTAGGTTTTATTTCTAACTCTACTGCTGATTTGTGCACCCTTGTCTGTGTCCCAAAACTATGCTTTAATTGCCCCATCTATTAATGAGTATACATCTATTTAATTGCCTTACAGGAAGGTAACATAGTGTTTGCAAAGCACAGTGATTTTCATGCTAATAGTGCTATTAAAGAGGCAATGAATGATTCTGACCACCAAATTCTATAATGCTTCTGGGCATGGATCAATTTGGTGAAAAACTTCCAGAATTTTAAGAGACTTTCATCACAAAGAGGAATGTGACATATAGACGTGCTGCACAAGCATAAGTGAGGCCAGGACTTTAAATAGTGAAATTACTTCCATCTAGCTTGGAACACCTACCATGGTTTTTCCAACCAGAATATTTTTATCTGAGGAGATTAACAGGTGAAAGGAAACATGATATTCAGGACTGATTGCTGCCTAGATCTAACCACAAAGATGACCAAAAATATTTACACAAATTAAGGCTGTGTATCTGGGTGCCTTAGAAAAAAAACTTGTCAGTAAATGCTTCTCAGTTCAAACATTAAAAAAAAACCAAGTTAAAGTTCTAAAAGGAAGTCATAGTGGCTGGCAGGAAAAGAAGCTTGTGGGAAGCCAAACATTTTATCTGAGTTTCATCACAAAGCTGGTGCTTTTAGTCAAATGTTCAGCTGACATCTGCAGGGTTGACTATTCGATGCAAATATTTTGGATGGGTTTACAGTTTAGCTTGCTTACTAAGCACTATAATGGCGTTTGGTATTTAAGACAGCAGAGAATCCACATTCATCCTAGCATAGTTTGGACTGCTCAAGAAGATTGCTAAGAGTTTTTATTATTTTCGGCCCCAAACGATCCTGCTGCCTTGGATACATCTTCCTCTCAGGGTGCTGTGCAGATTACTTAGTATCTGGAGAGTGCTATAGAAATGGTGTTATCATCAATACATTAACAAGTGCCACAAAAATATCAAAAGGTGGGTTAAAGCCCTGTGCCTTTTGTTGGTATCCACAAGCCAAAGAAGTTCTCGGAAACTCAGAACGAATGCTGTAAATTTTGCCTCCCCTAAAATAGAGGATAAACTCTGAACCAGCAAGCAATTCAGCACAAATGCTGCCCTTCCAGGAATTTGTAACTTAAAACTGGCACTGAACCGTTTACTAGCCAGTGCTGTCAGGCTGCCTTAAGAAACACATGCTTCCTGTAAATGATGCAACATGTGGACAGCCTGCAGAACTTTACAACACTCTCAGGAAAGCAGACAGTTGGGAAGGACATTTAGGCACCTACACGTTGTGCAATCTACCTAGGGACAATGTGTACGCCGATCAGCAAACCTGCAAACCAAAATATACTCACAGTCAAGCCTTCGTTGTTTTTGCCACCAAGTGTATATAAACTGCCATCATTTGGGTCAGGAAGAAATGCTGGCCTAGAAGTTAAATAGTGATCATAAATAAATCAAACACGTTACCCTTGTCGCCAAACAAAGTAGTAGTAATGGTCAATATTTTCATCCCAGGGAAGAAGCCCATTTACTTGCTAACTTTAGAATATCTCTTTGCTAGAAACACTTATGAATCACACTTTTAAATGAAAGCAAACTGAACATCAAACAGAATGAATCTCAGAACTGGCACAGCGTGTTAAATCTAAACTGCTCTCAGTATTGTTCTAGTCCAACTGAGGCTAGGGTGACTGATACGAATACAATGCTAACGCCTTTCATATAGGGATCATAGTTCAAATCTCATTTGAGGACTAGATTGAGTACCTTATCTCATCCCCCCTATGGCCAGAAATCCTCAAAATCATTCCACATTTAATAACTGCCTTTTTTTCACATAGAAGCCTTAGACCCAAGGAGCATGGAAGTTTTTTGTTTTTTGTTTTATTTTTTTTTTAACATTAGAATGAAAGATCTCATAAGGATGGGTTTGCGGCACAGAAGAAAGCGTCTCATTAAAATTTTCTGGCTAAAGAGGAATGAAGTGTGTTCCTTATGCAGAGAGTCAGTGCTCTAAGACAAGAATACTTCCAATACCATAAAATGTCAGGCAACCAAAGAAGGAAAGGAAGACTAGGAAAAATAAGAAGGATGCCATAGCTCAGTAACTCCATGAGGTAAAGGGAAAAACAATATGCGATTTTCCCATTGACGTCTCCTGTTTTCTAGTTGAAGGCTGAACCTTCACTACAGTGGAATCAAGTTATGGCTCCTGAGCTGCCCTCAAGTGATAGCCTGAGGGTTTAATGGTTAGATTTTTGTTGTTTGGGATTTCTTTCAATTTTAGTGACATATTTTTATACATATTTGAATATTTACTATCTGAAGACTCACTGTGCCCCAGCAGGTCACACCATTTTCCAGCCTGTTTCAAGTAAGTGATTGTGAAACAGGTGTAGTCAGACCATTTGTGCTCCAGACCCACACAGGGTTTTTGGAGAAACAGAGTCTGAAGGAAGAACATTTAATTTGAGTGCTACAAACAAGGGAAGTTTATATAGGTGAGTGTGTCCCCTACAGTGCATGCCCTTTAATCCCCTGCCCAATTACCTGGGGTATTTTAACAGTTCCCTATTTGAAACTAAACCCATGCTTATTTTAAACTAACCCCAACTTCATGATGTTAGTGAAAATCAAGCATACAAGAAGAGGGCTGATGTAAACAGAGAAAGACTTACTCTTCCACGTGTGTTGGCACCTGGAGTACAGGATCTGCAAAGACAGAACATACAGGAGTCAACTGATAGGCAACTAAAAGTCATGAATGCACACCAACCCCAGGATTAGCCATTTTCCCAGCCACGCTGAGTATTTAAGGGAGTCATCCACTGAGCATCATAACATTGTTTGCACCCACCTGATAGTGAAAATAGGGCTTGTAATTTATGACATAGCTCTGCAAGCAGCAGTAGGACAATTTTGCACCCTATAAAGCTACCTCAGCCCTATCTGCACTTCTCCACTCTCAGACACCTCCAAAACCATCAACATGAGAGCACTCGTATGAAAGCAGCATTGTGTCATGACCCAGCCCTATACCTTTCCTTGGCCATGAGCTCACACCACTGCACGTAAAGGTAGTTTTTGGGAATGCAAACACTATTGCTTCTAAAAACAAGTTCCCTGGTGTCTGGTTATTGGCTACCCAGAAGGAAGCAGATCCCCAGGGAGCCACAATACGAGGCTTCAGCAATCAATTTTATTTAAACACACACAAACATTCACTAGTGTTAACAGGTGGCAGAGAATAGAGAGATGAATATAAATCAATGTCTGAATGCAAAAGGGACTCTTTAATGCCTGTTTAATCTGTGTTTTATGGTCACACACTATTCTGTCTCTAAGCAAGCAGGCAAGCATATGCTTTCTTAGCGAACTTCACACTTAATTTATGATGCATGTTGCAAATGGAGGACCTGCTTCTGCTCCCTTTGAAATCAACAGAAACATTGCCACTGAATTAAGCAAGAAGAAGATTGAGACTTAAACCAGAAAGGCCCTCTTCAACTTTCTAATCCAAAGGATAATTTGTTGGCTATGGAATACTTTCACAAATTGAAATGTCACTTAAAAAAAGCCAGAGTCCCAAGAACCATAAAACATTTCTTCACATCTGTCTGAACACACAAGGAAAAGTTCACTTCAAGGATTTCTCCAGTGAAACTTCCTCAAACATCTAATGTGCACCTCCTTCTCAGCACTGCCAGATTTTATTGCAAGTTTCTTATTAGTATTTAGTATTTTTCTTAAAGCCTGGTCCTTGATTTCATGTGATCACCTAAAGCTGGCATTTAAAAAGGGGAATTTAGAGTCCTTTTGGATGCAGAGGAAAGCAAAGAATCACAATTAGGCACATTAAAAAAATCTTTTTTTTAATCTCCTGATTTTTAGATTAACCTCATACTGTTTTGGAGGCCTAAGGTCTGAACACCTGGGATTGAAAATAAGGGTGCCAACATACAGAGATACACAAGTTTGCAGCATATACTTTTGTGTGCGGCATTTGAAAGAGGAGCGTGTGCACAAGGCATGTTTGTTTCACCCTCACCTGTAAGGAAATTTTAAAAATAAACCAGTACATGAAGATCACAACAGATGAAGTATTAAAATAATTGGATGAATAAAGGAGACAGATTTAAGTGACCCCAAACAAGCTACCACAAAAAGCAGTTCTTGTTTATCTTTTATACACCAGCGCTTTCTTCACACATACAAAAACAAAATGATGCAAGAGGAAGGAAATAATGGCTCAAACATTCTCTTATGAGAGACTCTGATTGGGAAGAAGCTGGCACGGACTGGAGAATCAAGTACATTATAGTAACAGCAGAGCTATGCAAGAAGAGGGCAACAGGTTTATGACTCAGGGTGCCTGTGGACACCAAGAAGCCCCCCTTTACTGCAGCGCACAAACTGCCAGATGCTACAGACAATAGAAAAACATCCACCACCCCCTTCAGTCATTTCTTCCCTTCCACTAACCAGCTCCACAGAGAGCAGCAGAATTCAAAATGCAACAGAATACATAGTTTTATTTGTTTTTTAAATCTAAAAGAGGATACTTCTTAAAACAGCCAGAGGAGTTTAATTCAAAAGCACATAAAGCTTTGGGAAAGCCAATTAATTCACGGGTATGAAGACAGCACTCTTATGCCACTTCACAATATTATACTTGTAGACCAGGTCACTCAGGTAGGCCATGACAGCAAAGTGCAGATGCTTCTATGCAGTAGCGCAGGGCTGGACAAAACTCGGTGACCAAGGTTTGTAGCCTGGCTCCTAGCTCTGCTTCGGAAATGCAGCAGAGGAGTGCCCTCTGGTGACCAAACATAAAACTGCTGGTGCCTAGCTGGGAGAAAATTTTGTTGAGCCCTGTGCTAGCATGTATGCATTATGGAAAGCAGAAGCCAGGACATTACCTATTTAACATGATCACATACTTAAAGACAAACTGTCATTATTATGGTTGGTTGGCGTAGAACAGGAATACACTTCAGAGCTACAGCTGGCCATATAATAATGTACTGCCATATTTGATTTATTTTAGCATGTACACAATGCCATACCAATGAACCCTAAAAGCAATTATGGTTCAAACACCTTTGGAACAGTACAACTAGGAATCACACAGCTGCTGCTCTTTCTCCAGAATAATTTTTCTACCCAACCACATATTAGAACAACTGAAACAACTCATTTCCATCTGTTTGGTGGAGAAAAATGGTCTGAAATTTTGTGGAGAAGGAAAAGGCATGGTAGGTTTTACCAGTTAGATCTGCACAAATGGTTCTCTCAGTGTCTCCTTTTGAGTGTTCTGTGATCATCAAGATATTCATCTAATATAAAAAAAAGGGGCTGACTTTCCAAATCAGCTCATCGCTGAAGATGTGTAGCAAAGAAAAAGCATCAGAAGCCAGATGTGTAGGTTTTGGTTCAACTCTGTAATAATAAATAATAATAAAAAGGAAGACCCCTGTGAACTAAAGTGTAATCAGAAATAATAAATGTCCATCAGAATCCACGTGAGACAGCATAAAGAGAGAGATAGGACCAACTCAAGCTAAGGTAATTATAATCAGAATGATCTCAAAGGAGGGGAAAATGATCTGATACAAAAGCATCAAAAATTAACAGAAAATAGCAAATGCTTTTGTTAAGTCAAGCTTTTTTGAAGTATGCCAAGCACAGTTTAAGGCACATCCCAAGTGACTTTGCAAATTCTTTATAAACTGATTACATACAGACATTTTTGATGTGGGAAGAAATAAACTGCCTTTGATAAATGCAAAGATAGACTAACAATATCTTCAACAGCAGTATTTGAGCAATCCTGCCAAGAGCCTTGTCTATGATCATCACTTCCTCAAGTGATTGCTTGTGATGATAAAGCCCTGCACTTCGGTTTTAAAATGGTAAACTTGTTTTTTTGGGGTTTTTAAACTCAGTACAACAATACACATTTTAAAAATCACTTACTTCCTGGTCTAGGCCAGTTCTTAGGAAACTGTTTCTTGCCTCAGCTCTTCCTTTAGACATTTTAGACACTTTTAGTCTAAGAGTCTCACTAATCCCTTATTTAGATGAACGTGAGGAGCAAGTCCACTGAGAAAAATGGTGAGATCTGAATCAAGCCTCACGTTTTCTATTGCACAATATGCTGGCATATTATAGCATGTGGTAACAAAGCTAATTTGACATGTCACCTTAATTTAAAGGTTGCTCTCATCTTCTTACTCCCAAAATCCATTGTTATATATTACTTTACATTACAACTTGTGTCTAAGCAGAACTGGAAAGGTTATAGGGTGCTTTCTCCATATATACTAGCATTTAAGTTTTTTCAACTAATATATGAGCAAAAGGCCTTAATTTATCTGAACAACTGCAGGAATGATCAGATAATTTCTAGTTGTCCATATCTGGGTTGTCCACAATCTTAGGTACGGAGCTGTATCTTCCCCATTAACCTCCCCCGCACCTCCAGTTTAAATAGTTGGAAGGATTAGTTTACAAAAAGCACACATTTCGTAAAGCATTTGAAGACTGACAGAGCTTGGAATTCAGTTAATCTTTTAATGCTGGAGACCTAACTCAGGATGCATGCAATTAATAGGCTCAACTCAAAATCAAATTTCCCTTTCTCCTTTTCTACAACGTAAGGGTTCTTTACCTAAGAGCATTCTGTGATTTTATCAACCAATTATACCTAACCAACATCAGAGACAGGAACATGTGAACCATATAAAAAAAACTTTGAAATAAGATGTTGCCTCGGGATTAAAAAAGAATCTTTTGAGTCCGAGTCCACTGCCATATTTTCTGGTAGCCCCAAATGTTTAACATGAGCAGACAAGTAGAAAAAAAGACTATCCCACTGGAAATGATGTCAAACTTTTTCTGCCTAATGGAATAAAACGAAGAAGGTCCTTGTGACAGTTCCTGGGTACTCCGCGTGCACTCCCCTCAGGTCTTGGGTCTTAAGCCATCATCTCTCTTGGTGGGTGGAATCATGAAATTCTTCTACCCTCAGAGCCAAGACCCTGGGCTACAGTTCCCCCTGACCAACCAAGATCACCTCTGCAGGCCTGACTTCTCTTCATGCCTACAGTTCTGTTTCCTCTTGGAGCAATGACAGCTGTAACCTATGATCAGACAGCCTCCCTCAATCATTTTATTTTTTATTTAGAATCAAAGAATTTACCAGTAGGAGAAAGCAGATCTTAAAACAATAAATCCGTCTGCTTCCGAGACCCTAGCCGCGCTCCGTCAGATCTCCCCCCCCCCCCGCCCCCACCTTTTTTAGTGATCAATGGGCTCTCAGTATAGCAAAGTGTCACTTTCAGGTGAAGCCTGGAAGAATTCCATTGTCCTATAATTACTACCCAATATTTGTTGGAAGATTTGCTTATCCACAACTATCGTGCTGCTTTTCCGCTTGTTCTTCGCATAGCAGGCCCCGACTCCCACGTTAAGCTAGGTCAGCATATCCGTCTAGGAAAGTCTTATAACAGAACATGACAACTTAACTTTACTGACCACGGGTCTTAGATTATTAAATATGGCTGTTCCACATCTGCCACAGTCCAGCTAACTTGAAAGTCCAGCTAACTCTCAGAGGTAAGAGAGGGGAAAAAACTATGAGAAGGATCATTCAGTGCACACCCCTGATGATACTGGAGTAGAAAACAGTTTATTCCTTGAGATTTCACTAGTTTCCATTCCAGTTTCATTTTTGCAACTCTTTTTTAAAAGGTCTGTACTATTACAAATCCTTCTGCTGGAAAAATAAAGGTTAAAAAATGATTGTAGATTCTAGGTTCCCTTTGAACACATACAGAAAGGACAGAGGCAGGGAGTCCATTTACTTAATGGTTGTCTAAGGTTTTGTGAAAAAACAACAAGGAGTTGTGTGGCACTTTAAGACTAACAGATT
>ML682071.1:5112169-5256351 GCA_007922195.1 Podocnemis expansa
TTATTTTGAAACAATGGTGGTTGTTTTGAAATAAAAAAAACAACAAGGAGTTGTGTGGCACTTCCTCAGATGCTTCGAAGATGGGTGAAGGAAGTGGGATCTTCTCCCACGAAAGCTCATGCAAAAAATAAATCTGTTAGTCTTAAAGTGCCACACAACTCCTTGTTGTTTTTTCACTGGACTAGACTAACACGGCTATCCCTTTTAAAATTGTCTAAGGTTTTACCTCTTTAATGGGGCCCAGCTATATCTCGTTGACATCAGCATTTTAAAGCAGGCAGCAGTCATGGGCCCTGTCTCATTTCTGCTTGTACTGTACTGTAAATGGGCTCCAATAATAAATTAAATTAGTCTGGAATAATTCTAGACAGTATTTTGAAGGCAAAACCTGGGATTTTAAAGTTAAATATTTGAGAATAATTCCTTGTAAATGGTACAATGCTAAAAGCTGACATGTCACTTTAAATTCTCTCTCTCTGCCTCAGGAAAAAAAAAAAGCGAGATACAGGGAGATTTGCCCTTTGACCGTTCTTTGCAAAAGCATGAGGTTTCACTGCAGATTTCCATCAATTTAACCTGCCCATAGCTTGAATAGAAACCAGTGACTGAAAAGGAGAAGTGGTTGCCGCCACAGTGGAATGATCTGGAAAAAAAAATGGTTTCCTGAGGGAGGGTCTCATCAGAAGACCTGGGCTAACGGGCTGGGCTAAGATGCCTCTGTCATCATCCCAGCTAAGTGCTGCAATTTCTTGCAAAAAGATTAGAGCAACTGACTGACTCACAGGTCTCTGGAGCCTGCTGAGAATGGGGGAGCTGATCACACGCATGGATTGAGGAGCTTCTTTCTTTAAAGTTCCAACTGGTTTTAACCTTTGAATCTGCAATTTTGTACCAAGCCATCCCCCTATGCTGGGAATAGTCACTTATTTTATAGTCAGGCCTACAGATGCCAACCTCAGCTCACTAACACTACTTGCCACAGGACTTTATAAAAAACACCCATCCTGCAGCTACTCATGAATCATTAACTTTGCTGGCCTGGTCACATCAGTAAGGCTTCGGAGGGTCAAGACCCTTTTTACAGTTTACACTGGTCATCCTTGCTAGGTTGAGCATTATACAGAAGAGAACATACAGTCCCTGCCCCAAAAAGTTTACACTTCACCCCAGACAACACAATACACCGGTTCAGAAAGATGGCACAGGACAGTGGTGAGGGTGCTGGACCGGGACACAGACAACCTGGCACCATTCTTGACTCTGCCACTGAACCGGTGGGTGGCCTTGTGCAAATTACTTCAGCCCCTTGTGCCTCTATCAGGCAGATGGACCTGGCAAGCAAGCAATCTACCGTGGATGCAGACGTAGCCTCAAACTTGAGCGTACTGTATGTTCCTTCGGAAAACATATCATAGAAGTAGTGTGGTGTAGGTAGGAAAAGGAACGAAAAGAAAAAGGCTATTTGGGGCAATAGAGCAAGGAAGCTGTTCCAGTGAGGACAGGGACAAAGAATGCATAGAAATAAAAGAAGAGAACAAAAGAACAAGAACAAAAGAGCACCCTGGAACACTGTGTACTTAACTTCTTCTCTGTTCAAGATACTGCTATTAACAAATTCATATGCTACCAGTCTAGTCTGCGGTGCTTTTTGGAGAGGTGGGGGAAAAGAGGACTTCTTATAAAACAACTTCTGAAAAAAGACCATTGCAATACAGACCATTAAATCAATGACATTCAGAGGTGATCTGATCTTGCAAGTTGGCTCTGGGCTGCCAAAGTGAAGCTCTCAGATTTCTCATTTGAACTTTCTCTCCCGGTTGGTTTTCCCTGCTCTACAGAGATTTCCCTTCCTTCACTGTAGCAGAGATGATGCTCAAAGCAGGAGGAAGCCCAATAAATCACACGGAGGCTCACTGTTGGCTGTCTGCTGGTAATCAATATCATCTTCTATAGAAAGAAGACTACTGGTTGTCCGATATGCTCAGTGAAGAGCACATGAGACTAGAGGTCAAAATTCTGCACCCCTACCCTTGCAACAAGATCTACAGAGGATCCCTGGAAGAAGCAATGGCAGCAGCAAAGCCCCATAGTGTAAAAGAAAGATGATCTTTCAACCAAAAGGGTTAGTTCCTGAAGACACTACCTATGCAAACTCCAGTCAGACAGCTGAATGTCCACCTTCTACAAACGATTTTTGTAAAAAATAATTAGGTAAAAACTGAAAGAACCGCAATTCCTTCAAGCTGACATAGTGAGTGATCAAACCTTGTGTAAGTGCAAATTTACATTGGCTGCATTTTGCCCTCATCTTAACCTCATTTAGGTGATTGTTTGGTACAGTGGCCTGATGACTCCCAAGTTGGATCCTGGGCTCAGTCTCTGACTTCCAGAAAGTCTATCCGTGCTGAGGAAGTTTATCTTGACAGCAGTGAGAGGAGATGGCAAAGGCGCACATCCTGCTGCTCAGGACTAACAACTCCTTTTGTTGATCAGAGGTGACATGTCAGAGACTTGCTCAGTTTATGGTCAGAAGTGGTGTCCACAAGACACTCTCGAGCAGTGGTTCTCAACCACTGTGTCCGGGCACATTAATGTGTCACCACACAGTGGTAAGTGTGTCACGGAGAGCCGGGGAGATGCCTGGATTTGGCTTAGGAAGGGTGGGCTGGTGTGTCCTGTAGAGTCTCAACATGCCATGAACTGTGTCATGACCTGCAAAAGGTTGAGAACCACTGCTCTGGAGACTCAAAGTGTAATGGCTGGGTTTCTTGGAGCTCTTTCAAGAGAGAAAAGCTCTTCTGGAATGGGACCATATTTTTATTTTTTTGTTTCTCCATTAATTCTAGGACCATCTTTTTGAAGTGCCTGTGAAAATGCACCATCCGTTACATGGCCGGTCACTGGGGTCCCAACCCTGCAAAGTCCTGAGGACAAATTCCCACTGAAACTAATGGTACCTGAAGGCACTCCATAGCTTCCAGTAACTGGGCCCTCAGTTTACATTGCAGCTAGCCAGCATAATGTGCACTTTCCCTTCATAACTGTTGGCCCTCTGAGTGCCCACTGAGTATTTATTTGTGCTGTACATGAGGACAAGAGAACAGAACTCAGATCACCTGTCCTGACAGCACTAAATGAAGGCAGGCTATTGTGGCAATAAGAAGCATTAGTTCATTTACCCAGGACTCTGAAGATCATTTTTCATGCTAATTAGGACAAACTGTAAAAGGAGAAACAAACAAGGAGTCCTGTGGCACTTTAAAGACTAACACATTTATTTAGTTGTTAGTCTTTAAATGTGCCACAAGACTCCTTGTTTGTTTTCCTAAACCAGAGTAACCTGGCTGTCCCTTTGGAATTTGTCAACGGAAAGGTTTTTCTGTTTGTTCAAACACTAGTTTAGAAAGTGAATAACCCCCCTTTCTTTATATTGCATTTCATTCCAGGGAGACACATAGCTGCTTTATTTTCAAAGAAAAGGTAACAAACCAGTTGGTCCTGCAGAACACCTAACTTCTTAGGTGTAATAAGAAAACCCTGTCCAATGAAAAATGTTTTCATTGTGCTGTAAGTGACCTCCAGAGTATCTTAAGTCCTGTGAACAACAACATATGTTTCTTTTTCCAGCATCTAGGGTACAGAGCAGCTGTCCGAGAACCCATGCAGTGTGTGAGGCTTAGAAATTTCCAAAGAAGTTCTGTATGCTTTACAAATTTATCATTAACAGAGGTAAGGCAGTCCCATGTCCCCCCCATAGCTTTCACGTGAGCTTTTCACCAACCTGGCAGCAACCAGGGAAAGATTCCAAAATGCCAGTTTCAGCTAGAAATCTAATTTGCAAATTCAATTTCCGGGTCACACAAGTTGTTCCTTGCCCACTGAGATTTCACCACACTAAGCTAACCCAGAGGGATGCAGGCTTTCTTTTAAATGAATTGCAATGCTAATGATTATCACCATATATTTTTGCATCGAGGTTTGTGGTTTTCATTGTTATACAAAACCAAACTAGTGAGTGGTAAGCACTTCGCAGAATACTAGTTGGTGCATTGCACTCAGATAAGGATCCTCCAGACTATTAAACAGTCGGTGAAACAAAATTAATGTCCCGCACAACTGGAATAGCCAGTCTGGTGGTTCTAATGTACCACAGGTGTTTTGAAAAGCTTTTTTATAAGGAAGAGTTACCTAATCAGCCTGTATTTAACCTAGCGTCCACTCTTATTTTCATTAAATACTTTCATTCCTTTTCAGAGGCATGTAACTTCTTCCTCTTAGAGAGACGGCTTGCAAATAAAGGTTAACTACTACACTGAATTTATATTGGTGTGTGTAATTTGACATAGGCTAGGGATATTCACTTTTATGCACATACCCTGGGTTACATCAGAACAAGAGAAAGTTGGTTTTTTTTTAATATTAATATAGCAATGGGCAACAATGTATTAAGAGCATGTTCATTTTAATTCTTCTAATCAAGACTGCTCAGAGATTGAGGGGGTCTCAATACAACATTTGCATGGATGAAAATAGAGTGGAAAAATTGTGAGGCCACCCCAAACCAAGATTATCACAATTTCTGGCTCATTGGCTTTCCATAATCTACTCTGGATAAGAGAGGTTTAAAAACTGCTCTTTTCGCTCTTAGAAAAATAACTGCTTGTGTGATAGGATTACATTCAAAAGATGGACAGTCTCATACAGACAGAAGAATGGATTTAAACTATGGAGATCAGAGCAGCACAATCCTTCACCACCAATTCAGCCAGACAACTAAACAAACACTGAGCAGAATGATGCAATCCCTGAGACATCATTTCACGTAGCTTTTCTACTGGATTTGCAAAATGTGAAGAGAAAGGACTACATTTCAAACACACCTTTCATGTATAATCAGTCTAACCACAACCATTTCATTTTGTACGAAATGCCGTGTTTTCATGAAGGAAACTGATACAAAGCTATCCTTATAAGATTCCCTTTGTTGTTGTTTTATTTATTAAGTTACAAAATTGTGCAATTTCTAGCATACAATTTGTTCAATATCAACAGACTTGACTCGCTGAATTTGTGTCGCCTCTGTTACCAGCTCCCCCAGGCACGCGTCAGGGACAAAAGATGGGCTTTACACCATGCCCTTAAGGTTAATAAATTTTACTGTGCTAGTGGGAGAAGCATATTCCACCACAAATCTTTTGGCCAAGTTCCCGGTCTATCAACAGAAGAACCCTAAGAAGCCTTTATTCTATTCTAATCAGATACTTACAGGACACTTGTATGCCATAGGTGCCTGCTCAGATTCTTGTACCATGACCCACTTGCCATGGTGGCACACATGGAAAATAGGTCTTTCAAGTAAGCAGAAGCTTATCTGTATATAGGTCTATAAATCAGACTCAACACATTCAATTATATCAGAAGGAAAACAAAGGCGCCATAGTATTCATAGAATTAGTTCAATATCCTCTCCGCTATACTCCTCCACAGTCGGATGAGGGGCAAGGTATGCTCTGTGCAACCTAATCTGCAAAGGACAAAAGAATCCTTGAAGGTCCATATCAAAAAAATGGCCACGATCACCTTCCCAATGCAGAAGAAAACAGTTGTGAAAAAGGAACATTATGTCCAAACAGAGGCAAAACTGTACAAATATTGCTGATGTGCAGGCCTGAATTAAGGCATTTCATACAGGAATCATCTCTATAAACCTCTGCCCAAATGTTCTGAAACATTAAAAAAAAGAAAAATCAGATCTAAAGAAAAAGAACCAAATACAAAAATGTACAGAAAAACAAGACTCCTGTAACACTGCAATTAAGTATCAAATCACGTGCAGGAGTAGAACAGCGGAGCTATGAAATATATCTTTTCGCAGATACATCTGTTCCAAAGATGAAGGTGACTTCACAGTGTATGAGACTGTACTCCTATTGCTCATCCTTTACAAAACAAGGATAAATTTTGTACAAAATATGTCTCATGCAGGATAATTTAGACATCCATAATTTGCTGAACATTATTGTCCTGGTAAAACACATGCATCAACATTATGTAAAATTATTCACAGTTCCTGAAGTTTCCACAGAGAAGGCAGGGTGACAACTCCTACTCACCCTCCTTTAAAGTCCATTTGATTGATCCTGTCCTCTTGCTGACAGCATGCAAACTTCCATCAAGGGTTGAAACAAACAAAAGCGTTTCTGGCACAGTCACTGAGTTTGCACTTCCATAGATCTGAAAAAGAAGAGCACATAAACTTATATTACTATTTGTTTCAAATCTGTTACTTTTAAACTATGTCATACTGCAAAAAGGCAAGATCCTTTTGCTTTGTGCATTTCAGGATCAGTTTGCTTTCTGTAAGACAAACTGTTTTATCAAATCCCTGATAAGCAGCTTTGTAGAATAGAGATGAATGAATGTCACTCAAGGGCATTCAGCAAACCTATGGGAACGGCACTGCCAGACAGGAAACTGAGGGAAGTCTAGCATTAATCAGTAGATAAAATAAAGATTTAAAGTCTGAGCACTTGTATCTCTTGACTATTCTACTCCCCACCCCAGGACCTCAGCCCTCTTGCTGCATCAACGCAGCGAAAACAAACCATTAGACACTTTGTGTGAAAGCACAGTCCTATTAAATTCAATGGCAGTTTTACCTTTAGTGTTTCCCCTAGTGTCAAGCCTTCTTTCCCACATGCACACTATGCTCTGCTAATCCTTTTGATGCCATGGGAGAAACTGCTCTGAACACTGGCTTGTAGAGGCAGGAGAACTAGTTCCCATCTCTTGTCATTTTCACAGCACAGGCAGCCTCTGAGTTTAGCTATTGCAATGAATGTAATTCAAGGGCATCTCAAAACTATCTAAAAAGATAACTAAAACAATGAGGTCAGGTCAATGGTGCTAGCAGACACATTAGAAACTTAATCGAGTTGCATCTCTTCCTCCCTACCCAGTACAAAAAGTATCAATCTATCTCAACACACACATTTTGTTATAAGCCTTAAGCTATTACTCAAATAACTACTTTGCCTGTAATCTGTATTTGTAAAATTGTATTACTCATCAACCTGCCACCTGCCTTGCCTAGAAAGTTTCAGAAGTATATTTAAACCTCAAGATACTATTGTTGTCAAGGTGAAACTATGTGCATCGATGTCCCAATGACTGAATTTTTCAGACTTATTTTTAGATACATTCTAAGAGCTTTAGCCATATTAGAATGAGTGCGGGACAAAATATGAAGATGCAACACTCAAAAGCTTTGCTACACCAGTGGCTCTCTCCTTGGAAAAATCACCAGACATTTTCAGATCAGACCAATTCTACAGGAACATAGTCAAGTTCTTTCCACATTATATAGCAGTAAATATGACAACTCTTAAGTAACTTCTAGGTATACAGGAAGCATGCATGTTGCATTACAGCAATGATGAGTATTTCTGGAACACTTGGATTTAAACAGCCAGAACAATTCAAAGCACAAATCAATAACAGGACTGAAAATAGGATCTGAGATCAGCTGTTGTCAGCGCAGAAAATGGAAAAATATATTAGTTCACAGAGTTGTACATTCAGTCAAATAATAAAAACTACAAGATGACATTTAGATAGAGGAAATTTCCAGTTAAGCAAAATATTTATACACTGCATTCCAGGCCAAGCTTTATATTCTTCATCCGACAAGGGGCAGCTCTCTTTCTTGGGCTAGTATGTAGTGCATGTTGGAATTGATGTCAGCAATCGAGATTCAACATAAACACCTTTCCACCTGAATAAAACGAGTGTGGAACAGCAGGGAGAAGAACTACATTTTAAAGACAGGCCATCTGAATCAGTCTGCAAAAATTGTGACTCATTTTGATGAATTCATTGTGTATCCTAATTCTTCAGCACCTTTTGAGCTTTTCCTACCTAATAGCAGTTATGTAGCATGTTTCCTCTTCAAAGTGCTGTGCAAACAATTATTGGTCTCATATTGTGGAATCACGAGTTACTCCAGTGGAATTGCACTTTAGCAAACAAAATACAAGAGGCTTAGTAGGTCTGAGATGTGGATCCCTGGAGGTGGGCTGGCACAGATGGCCCCATAAGGCTGAAAATGGAGGTTACTCACCTTTGGTGCAGTAACTGGGGTTCTTCGAGATGCGTGTTCCTGACATGCTCCACTGAAGGTCTTTCCGCGGCACCGCACCCCAGATCGGAGATTTTTTCTGCAGCAGTGGCTCCATCAGCGGGGAGAGATGCGATGACGTGCAGCTTCTGTGTTTCCTGCCTTGCTGACGTCAGCGCTCTGATCTCCCCGCTCCTCCAGTTCCCTTCTACTGCGGAGGTCATGATTATAGGAGTTACAGGAGAGACTGAACCTCCGAAGTAGAGGGGAGGAGGGCGGGTAGTGGAGCATGTCAGGAACACGCATCTCGAAGAACCCCAGTTACTGCACCAAAGGTGAGTAACCTCCATTTCTTCGACGAGCAGTGTTCCTGACTGCTCCACTGAAGGTGACTTCATAGCAGTTGTTACGCCTGGAGGTGGGCACTTCGTTTTATGTGTGGCGGACTGAACTGAGCACTGCCTGTCCAACTGCCATGTCCATAGCCGAAAAACGATCCAGAGCGTAGTGTCTGGCAAAAGTCTCGGATGAGGCCCATGTTGCCGCTTGGCATATCTCATGCAAAGGCACTCTGTTTAGGAACGCGACCGAAGAGGCCATGGCCCGCGTGGAATGCGAGCGTATAGTTCGCGGTGGGACCATCTGAGATGTTATGTACGCAGTTTGGATACAGGTGGAGATCCATCGGGATATACGTCGTTTGGAAATTGGTTGGCCTTTGGAACGCTCTGTGGTTGACACGAAAAGTCTAGGTGTCTTTCGAAAAGCTTTCGTCCAATCAAGATAGAAGGCAAGCGCCCGTCGTACGTCGAGTGTATGTAGTGCTTTGTCTTGTGACGTAGTGTGTGGTTTTGGGCAAAATACAGGAAGATGAATGGTTTGATTAAGATGAAAGCTAGATGACACCTTAGGTATAAATTTAGGGTGCAGTCTCAGGGAGACTTTATCTTTATAGAATATTGTGAAAGGCGGATCGGCCATAAGGGCAGCGATTTCGCCCACGCGACGAGCGGAAGTGATAGCCACTAAAAAGGCTACTTTCATAGATAAGTGTAACAGGGAGACCGTAGCCAAAGGTTCAAATGGTGGTTTTATAAGGGCTCTGAGCACTGTTGTGAGGTCCCACGGCATAGTCGGAGGGCGCACCTGTGGATATAAGTTCTGTAAGCCCTGCATGAACCTTTTGACGGTATGGTGAGTAAACACAGAGCGACTGTCCACTGGATCATGAAAAGTGGAGATGGCTGCAAGATGAACCCTAACGGAAGTTGTCGCTATATTTGTATGTTTTAATTCCAGAAGATATTCTAGGATTCGAGGGACGGAGGCAGTTGAAGCATCGATGTTATGATTAGAACACCAGTGTAGGAAACGACGCCATTTCTGGAGGTAAGTTGTTCTGGTAGTGGGCTTTCTGCTATTTAGTAGGATATGTTGAACTGACTGTGAACACTGCAGTTCTAGAGGAGAGAACCATCGAGGTTCCAGGCTGTTAAGTGAAGACGGTGTAGGTAAGTATGTAGTTGAGTACCATTCTCCTGTGAAAGAAGGTCCGGGACAAGAGGTAAGGTGACTGGTGGGGTCTTGGACATGGTTTTGAGTAGAGTGTACCAAGTCTGCCGGGGCCATGCTGGTGCTATTAGTACCACCCTTGCTTTGTCCTCCTGGATCTTCCGGAGGACCCTGGGAATCAAGGGGGTTGGGGGAAAGGTGTACATTAGGTGCTACCCCCAGTGAAGCAGGAAGGCATCGCCCTGGGAACCGTGACCGTTCCCCCCTCGAGAGCAATAATGTTTGCACTTCCTGTTTTGGCTGGTAGCAAACAGATCCATGGTGGGAAAACCCCAACGGGCAAAGATGTCGATCAGGATATCGTTGCGGATCTCCCATTCGTGTTGAACCGGGAAGAAGCGGCTCAGAGAATTGGCTAGGATGTTGTCTCTGCCCGGTAAGTATTCTGCTGTAAGGTGAATAGCGTGACTTATGCACCAGTCCCACAGGGTCATCGCTTCTAGGCAAAGTACTGTCGATCTGGTTCCGCCTTGGCGGTTGATATAGAACATACGTGATGTTGTCCGTGCGAATTTTGACGTGTTTGCCTGTGATAAAAGGGAGAAAGTGCTGACAAGCCCTTAAGACTGCCCTGAGTTCGAGTAGATTTATGTGCAGAGAAGTTTCTGTGTGGGACCATTTGCCCTGTGCGGTTTGCTGGTGAAGGAATGCTCCCCAGCCTGTAAGGGAGGCGTCAGTAGTGATTGTGAGAAGCGGTTGTGGTAGGAGAAAAGGAACCCCCTGTAGTAAGTAGTTGGGGTCTGTCCACCAAGACAGGGAACGTTGGACAGCTGATGGAATGTGCAAAGTCTGATTGAGGGATCGACCAAGCACACGGCATCGGGAGAGGAACCACAACTGAAATAGACGCATGCGAAGCCGGGCATAGCTGACTAGGTATGTGGTTGCCGCCATATGTCCAAGCATTTGCATACAAAGACGAGCAGAGATGACTGTGGACCTCTGTAGTTTCAGGACGAGCTGGATTATAGTGCGAAACCTGTCTGCTGGAAGGAATGCCCTTGCAACCGGTGAGTAGATCCGGGCCCCTATAAATTGGATCTGTTGGTTGGGTCGTAACAATGACTTTTCGTAATTTATGTTCAAACCCAAAGAGAGGAACAGGGTTTGTGTGACTTGTACTCCCTGTTGTGCTTGTGCGTAAGTGGGAGCCGTGATGAGAAAGTCGTTGAGATAGGGAAAAATAATGATGCGCTGCTTTCGTAGAAATGCCGCTACTGGAGCCATTAGCTTGGAGAAGACTCTGGGAGCTGTGCACAACCCGAAAGGGAGTACCGCGTATTGATAGTGTGAAGCGAAGGAATCTCCTGTGAGCAGGGAGTATGGGGACGTGGAAATAAGCGTCCTTTAAATCGAGAGAGGCCAACCAGTCCCCTTGATGTAATGCTGGAAGGATCGTGTGTAGCGTCACCATTTTGAATTTCTTCACTTGAATATACCGATTTAGACGCCTGAGGTCTAGAATAGGTCTCCAACCCCCTGTTTTCTTTTGTGTGAGGAAGTAAGGTGAATAGCATCCTCTTCCTCTGAGGTGCTCTGGTACCTCTTCTATTGCCCCGATATGAAGGAGGTGTTGGATCTCCTGCTGTATGATTTGTACATGATTGGGGTCCCTGAAGAGGGACGGGTAGGGGTATTGGGATTTGGGGCGTGATAAAAATGGAATTGTATAGCCCCTGTGAATGATTTCTAGTACCCATTTGTCTGATGTTATCTTTTGCCATTGATGGAAAAAAGAGCTTAGTCTGTTCTTGAAGACTAGGGGTGGTAATGGTACTTGTTGATGACGCGATATTGTGTGGTTGGCGGCTCTCTCTACCAGAACGTCAAAATTGTTGTCTGGAAGTACCTGGTTGTGAGATCTGCACAAATTGATTGGATTGTCGTCTGCGAGGCTGGCGAGATTTAGCTCTATAGGCCTCGGATCTTCTGTTAGTTTGAGCATGAGGTAGTCTAGGATTATAGGGCTGGGTCCTCGGAAATCAACGCTTTGTTGACACAGGGGTATAGATACCCAAAGTGCGTAGGGTAGCCCGCGAGTCCTTTAAACTGTGCATTACCTCGTCAGTCTGCTGCGCAAACAGGTTACCCTTATCAAAGGGTAAATCCTCAATTTTTTGCTGCATTTGCTTGGGTAAATCAGCAGAGTGGAGCCAGGAAGCTCGTCTCATTATGATCGCTGTCCCAAGGGCTCTGGCCGCAACATCAGCTGCGTCTAGGGAAGCTTGAAGGGCCGTTCGTGCTATCAAGTATCCCTCCATGACTAGAGAATTGAATTGATCGTGTTTATCCTGTGGAATCTCATCCGAGAATTCCATTATTTTTGTATATATATGGTGGTCATAATTAGACAGTAATGCAGCATAATTAGCTATACGAAGCTGTAGTGCTGCAGACGTGTAGGCTTTCTTGTCGAGTAGGTCAAGTTTTTTATCCTCCTTATTTGATAGGTTATATCTCGAGTATGACTGTCTTGTTCTCTGACTAGCCGCCTCTACTACTAATGAATTCGGTTGAGGGTGTGAAAAAAGGAATTCATTGCCCGAAGGGGCTATAAAATATCTTTTATCTACTTTCTTATTAGCCGGCAAATTTGATGCTGGTGTCTGCCATAAAAGTGCTGCGGGTTCCATAATCCCGATGTCCATCGGGAGAGCTAACTTGCTGGACTCTGGTGTTTGTAGTATTTTGTATAGTTTGTGTTGGTTACTGGATTGGGAGTCCAATGAAATGTCCAAGGTATCCGCAGCTCTTTTAAAAAGTTCCCGGAATTGTTTTATGTCGTCTGGTTTGGGGTCTTGTGTTTGAATTTCTATTTCGTCGTGTTCAGAATTTGATGATGCTGACACTGTGACAGTATCCGGTTGTTTTGTCTGTTGTTGCTGGTATGTATATGTAGGAAACTGACTGGGTAAATAGGTCGGAACTGAAGGAGTAATTCCCAGCCAGTTAGGATAATTGACCCCTGCTACAGGTGGGTAGAAACACCATGGTGGATATGGCCATGGGCAGGGGACTGGTGGATTCTGACATGATGATTGTTGAAGTTGAGGGACTGTTGGCTGTGATGAAACATTAAAGTCCGAAGCCGCTGTGGGTGAATGCCCAGAGGAATCTGGAGATGAAGACGGACTAGATAGAGACGATTCCGTTTGAAATAGCGGGGACCCAGGAGTGGACTGAATAGTAATGTCCTCTGTCGGATCCAAATGTTTTGATTGATTTGTATGTTTGCTATGGGGCTGCAGGCTAGGCTGATGCTGCCCTGCGCTCCCAGCTACTAGCGCTTGTTCCGCTTGTGGAGGGGGGGGCGGTACAGCAGCGGGGAACCCCATCGGCGCCGGGGAGACAAACGGTGGCATGGTATGGGGCACCATAGGCAGCACCGTGAATGGCAGGGTGCTGTGGACCGGTGCAGGGGTCGTTGGGGCAGTCGGCGCCTGAGGCGCTAGAGGCTGCTCCGCTGCCGCAGCTGTTAACGGCACCGTTGGCTGAACTGCGGTTTGACAGCCATCGCGGTTTGTTTTTGGCACTGAAGTTTTCTTTACTTTCGCAGGGGGTGCTGACCCCGAAGGGGCACCCCTCTGCCTGTGGTTGACCTTAGAGTTAGATATTTTTGGGCGCTTACTCAGCCCCAGGGATGACAGGACGGAGCGGCGCCGCTGCGCTCCCTCAGAGGGCTGAGGAGAGGCAGTCAGCTCCGAAGCTGGGCGAAGTGCTCCTTCCAGTAACAGGAGCTTCAGCTTGCGCTCCTGCTCCTTCCTTGTTCTTGAGGTTAAATTTTTACAGTGTTGGCACTTCTGTGCCAAGTGAGTTTCACCCAAGCACTTAATGCAAGCTTGGTGACCATCGGAGTTTGGCATGGCTTCCCTGCATGAGGCACAGCGTTTGAAGCCAGCCGCGGTCGAGAGCTTCACTTGGATAAGCGTTTGCTCTGTCATGGTTCAGAAAGAAAATTAACCCTCTTTCTTCTTTTCTTCTTCTTCTTTTTTTTTATTTAGGTTGACGAGAACGATCCTTGTCACAAGGATCAAGGAGCCACCGCTGACTCCGTCCGGAGTCAGAGGCGGTAGAAGGGAACTGGAGGAGCGGGGAGATCAGAGCGCTGACGTCAGCAAGGCGGGAAACACAGAAACTGCACGTCATCGCATCTCTCCCCGCTGATGGAGCCACTGCTGCAGAAAAAATCTCTGATCCGGGGTGCGGTGCCGTGGAAAGACCTTCAGTGGAGCAGTCAGGAACACTGCTCATCAAAGAACCAGCTTTATTCAGCTGCATCTGAAGTGGACCAGCTCCAGGAAACACACAGAGGTGTCTCTGGACTGAACAGATCTCTTCACTTATAAAGGTATAAAATATAATACATTTTAATTTTCAGCTTGCATCCTTTAAAGTGCCTTAATATACAGCAAAGTTGCTCACAAGCTAAGACCTGGTGCAGTAGATGTTAAATCTCTCCAGACTATTAATAGAAATACTGGTATAAACATAAGCAGAAAACATTAGAATAAAAATGGAGCACCCTTTTCTGATTAAACTGTAAAACATTAACAAGAACAGCATGTGTGCATATCCTGCTAGAGTAACCCGTGTGACTAAAAAGGAGTAATCTCTTTCACGGATCCCTTATGGCTGGGTTATGTTGCTAGGCAGATTTTGCAGCCCAGAAACCAGAACTTTCTGGTAAGAGGGTGTGTAGCACACTGAGCATGCTCCACAAATTTTATTGTTATGCTGGAGTTACATGCCCAAGGAGAAGCCTGAGAAAAGCAGCCTGGAGAGGAACAAGCAGAGAGAGCTGCAGAGTCCATCTGCTAAGGGACTCAGTAAAAGGACCTGAGCCAGAGTGAACTGCAGGATGTTTTCTCCCTGCTTTGGACAGTTTTGCAGGGTAATTGTCTGCAATAGAACTGAGAGCTGGATGGCCAGTGACCTGGTTGCGTGGTGCTGGCTACACAGGAGGAAGAAGATTCCTGCAGCTAGAGATGATGTGGATGGCTTCTGTTTTGCACTTAAGCTTCAAAGCCTTAGAGACTGCAATTGAGATAAGGGTGACTCCACCTGAACATTGGGACTCCTGGGTTTCTTACTGTTTTGTTTAAATTTATTATGGTTTCTTAGGATAAGGTTTGTTTAGCTAGTTAATAAAGTTCATTGTTATGTTTATGCTGAGTAGTAGTTTAATGTGGGATGGGAACTCTGAGCAGTCTTCGCTGTGAGTCCTGAACAGACTGGATCCTGGCTCTCTAACTGCTTTCCTGCAGGGGTTTCTCTGTTAGGCACTGGAGAGGGGCAAGTGAATGCACTTGAGCCCATCCTAGCAGGTTACACTAAAAACTGGAATACATTGCCCATGCTCCATCTAATATTCAGAGCAGACCAATCCACCCCTGGGACAAGTTCAACAAGAAAACATTTATATATAATTTAGGACTTGTAGCATTGCAACATCTGGACACACCCTTTTTCTGACATGCAGTTAGGATTTCCTAGACCCACCATAAAATATATAGGGAGGGATGGTGCAATAGGCACTAAACCACTTGCAGTGGTTTTATGAATTCTTGGCACTCAAGTCATCTAGCTGACTTTGCAGTACAGAAAACTATTTGCTTCAAAGGATTCATCTTGATCTAAAGATACCATCCAGAATCTGTTGAAACGATCCATATTTTGTGGATTGAACAAAATTCCAACTGAAGATCATTGCAAGATCAAGGCCCAAAGCTTTACCTTGAACGTTTGGTGTTACCACAATTAATGAAAAATATTTTAATATAATATGAATAAATAAGGTGAGTTTATCAACAGATCTTAAAGCACAGAAATGGATATACATCATATCCTTACTTTATAGAAAAGGAAACTTTGCACAGAAGTGAAGTGGCTTGCCACAGTGTATACCCAGCATCCATAACTGAGCTGCGAAAACACAGCAGCTCACAATCTCATCCACTCCACCATGCTGCAATGTTTCCTCTAATTACTCATAGACTGTGTGCACAATTTCTTTGTGTGCGCAAAAACATTTTTGTGAGCACCAATATTAGCACTATTCAATTTTTTTGTGTGAACTTTATTTTGTGTGTGCACACGCACACAGCTTAGAGGGAACAGTGCCATGCTGCTTTCATAACTACAGTATACAAAAAACAGTTTTCAGACAAATACAGTGCAAATCTCAGCCACCGATTTTAATGTGAATCTAAAAAATTAGACTTTAAAGTTTAGATAAAAAGTAACTAGAAGTTTTGGTGGCTCACTATTTGGGTAAAACAAACAGTAGTCCTGTGGCATTTAAAGACTAACAAATTTATTTATTGCATGAGCTTCTGTGGGAGAAAATCCCACAGAAGCTCATGCAATAAATAAATTTGTTAGTTTTTAAATGCCACAGGACTCCTTGTTTGTTTTGCTGTACTAGACTAACATGGCTGCCCCTTTGGAACTTGGCAATCTTTGGGTGCCCATCTTGAGGTGCCTTAAAAGGACTTCATTTTCAGAAAAAAACTCAGCAGATGCCCTATCAAAAATCTTGCCACTGACATGTCACAGTTGGACATCCAAAATCTCTAGTCACTTCTGCAAATGTAGGCCTCTTCCTATTTCAGTAAAATCTAAGGAGCATTTTTAAAAACTATATATTAGCTAAATACTGAAAATAATTAGACCAAAAATTGAAAGAAAACCACATTAAAAAGAAAAATACCTCTGCACTCATAGACTTTAAGGTCAGAAGGGACCAGCATGATCCTAGTCTAGTCTGACTTCCTGCACAATGCAGGCCTCAAAACTTTGCCCACCCACTCCAGCAATAAGCCTCCAAGCTATGACTGAGTTATTAAAGTCCTCAAATTATGATTTAAAGACTTCAAGATACTGAGAATTCACCAGCTGGTGAACCATACCCACCCTACAGACAAAGATAAAAAATCCCCAGAGCCTTTGCCCATCTGCCTGGAGGAAAATTCCTTCCTGACCCCACATATGGCAATCAGTTAAATCCTGAGCATGCGGGCAAGTCTCCCCAGCCAGTTACCCAAGAAATAATTCTCTGTAATAACTCAAAACACACCCTGTCTACCCTCCCTTCTAAGGCCACCAGAATATCCACAACCCCCTGCACAAAAGGAGACTGTGTGAAAAATCTAATTGCTTTTCAATATTTAATATTTTTCAAACTGAGAAATGTAAAAGCAAACAAACTGGTCAATTTCATTTTTGTTTATTGCAAATTTCACTTTCAGGTTCTGATGCTATAAATCCAGTGCTAACTTACACTTGAATAGTTATTTTAAATTTAACTCTCATGGACGTTTGTAGGAGTATTAGGTTTGTTGGATGTTCGTTTCACAACACAAATTTTGGTATACATTTTAAGGACAGGTTTATGAAGCAGCAGAATAGTCATGTAAAGTACTTCTACAGAAAGATCAAAGACGTCACCCATGTATCTCTTGTTCCACAGGAACATTCCACTTTTTAGCATGCCCTTTTATTATTCATTGCTGTTTAATATGCATTGCAGATAAATCAGGTTTTTTTTAAAGTAATGTTCAATAAGTCACAATTTTTTTTTTTTTGCGGGTTTTATGATGTGTGGTCAGGCTATGCACCAGAGCTCTCAGAGCTTGCAATGGGGTATTGGCCCCCAATTATTTTGTTTAGTAAAGCGAGGTACAAAAAAAGTAATTTGCTCCAGATCACACAGCAGTCAGAGGAAGAACTGAGTCAAACATTAGGTATGACTCCCTCTTTGGTTATACACGTGCTTTGCCCACACAAGGTCAAAAAAGTAGGAAAGAGAGAAATTTGTGGTACATGGCCAGGTGCAACTCTGACCATTTTCCCCATGAAGTTATGTGAAACCTACCATATGTACTATTCTCTCTCTTATGGCGTTAGTTTTTCAGACTCTTCCTGCGGCATTAACACCACAATGTAGTTTAATTCCAAACTCTTCTCTTTTTATGCATCTCTCAAAGTGGGTTGGAGCCCACAAAAGCTTATGCCCAAAAAAATTTGTTAGTCTTTAAGGTGCCAAAGAACTCTCATTGTTTTTCTTTTTATGAATGATGATCATCATCATCCATAACTTCAGGACATTCTAGTCTAGCAAACAGACCTAATTTTCTGGTTTGCCTAAAGAATCAGCAACCAAACAACAGTACCAGAACAGAGACAATTATGTTTGTTTCACATTCTCATGAAAGTAAATTCTTCCTCCCCAACAGGTTTATCAACAGAAGGTGTGAGTTAATCTGTCATATTTGTTTTGGAAAGGATTTGCTTATCTAGCTGACAACATTCATCAGCAAAAATTAAAGAACATAGCCACATGTCTGCCAAGTGATGTTCTTGCAATCAAGGAAACTACTTCAGTATTTTTCATCATTTTGCTACTGTGTAATTAAAGAGCTTATATTTAAAGAGCTAACTTAAAACTACTGGTTCTCATTCTCATGGACAGGTTACTTTGAAAACAAGAACCAGTGAATTATAGTCAAATCTCTAATTTTCAGGCAGGTTAATTTTCTGACTATCATCATTTGCACCACAATGCTTCGCAATAACATCTTTCATCTGAAAGTCCAAACAGACTTCCCAAAAGATTATGAAGCATATCACTGATGTGTGGTAGGTAACCATTTTTAAATGTGCCTTTTAGACAACCACATGTAAACAACCACAGAGAGGAGAAGTTATTTCTCTCTTCAGTGGAAAGCCCCAAAGCAGAATTCAGGAGCCCCGGCTCTCAATCTTTTGCTGTAAACCCCAGACAGCACTTTCTTTCCCATATTGGTACAGCTGACACAGTAGCATTTTATCCTCTGAGCCAAAAGGATATGAATTTAATTCCATGGCAAGGACTTTAGCTCAAATGCAATTCCTGTAATGCAGTTTCAGCTGAAGGGGCAGCACTATCTATGAAAGGCTCCTACCCTTCAGGTGGAATCAAGAGTCTTTCCTTTAGGAGGTCCATGTCAAAGTTAAAGATCTCATGTTGCCTTAAGTGGAAAAAAAATAAAAAGATTCTGGGATATATTAACCAAGTACCCTGAGCAACTTTCCCTATCTTGATAATACAGGTTCTAAAGTCCAAGCCTCCATATTCAAGCAGCTGCAGAGCGTATGATGTCTGAATAGCTGCCATAGTACTGATGGATAGTCATATCTAGAAGCTTTGGAAATCACTATGACGTACATTAAAGAAGACAGACACTATAGAATATCTTTCTTTCTTCCACTAGCAGGGACTAGTTCAGCAGTTTTTGCTGTGCAAGCTGAACAAAAGCATAAACTTTTCTTATTTCTGCATGTCAGGTGTTCATTCTTCCTACATCTAAAACTGCTGAAGAGCTAATTTACATTTATGCTAGCATTTACTTACTAAAAACCATCAAATCAAAACCGAGCAGAGGCCTTTTTTTAAAAAAGGATGGGCGATTTATTTAATTTGTTCAATCATTCTTTAATGCTGGTTATCACAAATTAAACAGAAATTCAAACTTCTGTTGTTGTACAGCATTATCCATCATCATCTATCAGCATACAAAGGGCACTGTGCTGTTTTTAAAAAAGAAAACAACACACCATAGCTGAATCCATGAAATTAAAATGTTCCAGTTCTGAATTATCTATGAACTGCATAAACAAATTGTGCCCATCTAGTTAATGGCACTTAATTACGCATCATCCTCATGTGCCAGATGTTGTCCAACCATATATAGCAGGTTAATTAATAAAAGAAAAGCGCATGCTGGGTAGATGTAGTTGTTCATTTAAAGAGAGAGCCACTGAACTATATATTTTAAACAACTTGTCTGTATATCTTCCATCCACCTGCTAACTCAGACTTCTGCCTACCCCAATGATCAAAATGAGACAACTGTCTCCCATGTCTTACCTACATGACTCCCATTAACACAGTCTAGAATATTATCCTTTTTATAAGCATCACATTGCTGACTCTTAATTTGTGATCCACTAGAATGCCCACATCCTTTCCTGAAGGACTGTCACTGACCCACTTATTCCACATTTAGGTAGCTGTGCAACTGATTTTTCTTTCCTAACAAATGACTTCCTTCAAAAAGGAAGAACTAACATTCTATCTTTACACAGCACCTTTTATCCCAAAAATATCTCAAAGCACTTCACAAGCAAAATGATATTTAAGCAGATCACTTTATCCCACTAACAAAACGCAGCTGTCGCTGTGGTAAAAGACAGCAGTGGCTTAACAAGACAGCTGCCGAAGACAGGAAGTGAAGACTGTTGTAGCCAACTAAAACTGCAGGTAGGACACGGATGGACAAAACTGGCTCACAGCTAGGTGCCCACAATTTTACTTTTGGTTGCCAAGGGACACTCCTCCATTACATTTCTACAATGCAGCTAAGTGACAGGCTACTAAAACCAGTTGTCATGGTGACCAGAAACTTATATTTGTTGAGGCCTGAGGTAGGTTGTAAACTGGTACAATGTAACAAATAGTGTTGAAATTTAGATGTGAATAAAATGGCTCAAGCAGCAAATCTCACTGCAGACGCTATACAGATTAACACTCGTCTTCTGAACTATTCACTCTCTGAAACTGCATTTCTGATCCCACAGATTCAGTAGCTTCCCCATGCAGCATTCTCACTTCCTGTCCTTTTTTGAGAAGTGAATCCAGTATGCATTTATTGTCATGGCAAAAAATGTTACATGCAAGAAACTCCAGCAGGACTTTATTATTATTAACAACTGGGAGAAACACATGCAGATTGCAGAACTGACCGTGGCTCATTAACGCTTTCAATAAAGGAAAAAGGAAAGAGTAAAGACCCGTGACTATCAAAATCCTCCTCTTCTGAGATTAGGCGAAGAACAGTCTGGCCATCTTTATCAAACAATACAAAATTTGTATTCTTCCACAGGCCTTGCCTCAGTGATAAAAGCAGAATGCCTGCCCCACTTCTGGCATGCTGGCCTGATGCTACCTACATAGACTGAGCTCTTCCATTGACCCAGCCACCATCTCTTAGGGGGAAGGATTAAATACAGTGATGGGGGAAAGCCTTCCTTTGCTCCTGCAATTGTCTATGCCATGGCTCCACAGCTGTGTCACTACAGTGTTTGTAATACAGAGAATCCAGGATGTTGCCCTCTGGGCTGTAAGTATGCAACAAAACAACAGTTATCGCCTTATGTTTGTTTACCAAAAATCATCATAGGGAAATCTGGCATGTTTTTCTCTACTGGAGGAGGAAGGGGTGTTCAGCAGCTTCAGCCCCTGCCAGTGGGGGCTCCCTCATTCCCCAGAAAGCTTCAAACTGTTGAACAGCTGGCACCATCAGCAGCTTGAGGTTTCCAGGTCTGAGTCAGTTCCTTACTTTATCATGGCTTTTTACAGATAAAGGCAACACCCAACAGGAAGAGAAAAAAACAAATGAAATGACATTACAACCTAATAAAGCCATTTTACCACAGTCTCTAAAACGCTAAAGGATCAGACTCAGAAACAATACCTGGAGATGCAGTGCAACTCCTGAGGAGTCTCCCCAGACAAGAGAAGGAGTCAAACAAGGGAAATGTCTCAGGCTGCAGCATGGTGCATAGGAGGACAAGGACCAACCCAGAGAACACTTGTCACCTTTAGAGTTTTGAAATCTTACTATAGAAGTGTAACAATCAGAGAAACTGGTTATTTTCACCACATGACAGCATGGATAGGAAGTAGGAAGGCCTCACTCTAGCCATGAATAAATCACAGGACTTTCCTTGATGCCTAGCTATCACGGTGAAGGGGGAGAAACAAATAGATATACAAGATTTTCGACAAAGGAGAAATCAGATACTGTACTAGGTGGCCGGGCACATCTGCCATTTTATGCCTACTGAATTTTCATCTGCAAAAAACTGCCCTTGACGCAGCTTTCAGAGGACAAGAGTTATGCCTGTAAAACCCAACAGAAAGACTGTGCAGTCCCATAAATATGACTAATCTAAGCAAAGTGTTGCAACATCCACTGTCCACATATAAAGTGCAGTAGCTAGGTTGGCCTACAAGAGGCACCTCAAATCCAGACTATTTGCAAATTTCGGAATGCCTTTGCCAAGAGGGATTTGTTTAAATAAACATGGCTCGTCCACAGATTTCTGTTGTGTGTCTGCTCTTTACATGACTTTAAGAACACGAGGAGCCCCACATATGAATCCCTCCCCAGAGTTAGGTGCCACTAGCTCCTGCAAGAGAAGAAAGCAAAACTCACTGGGGAGGACTCCCAAAAGCTCTAAATGACAACTATCTTACTCCTGCATACCAACATTTCTATGACTTCTGACAACTTTGCAGCTCAACTCTTGTGCCTCACCAACAGAAGCTGGTCCGGTAAAAGATACTGCCTTACCTTGCGTCTCTAACTTTACCACAGCCAATGCAAACATTAACCAGAAATCACCATGACAAAGTATAATTGCAACCATAATAATGGTCTTTGGAAGGCAGGTTTCATTTAAAAAAAAAAAAAAAGTTTTTAAGCAGCAAGAAATTGAAATGTTACTTTGTCACGGTCACAGGAATTGTGAACTAGGCATGACACCTAGAGAGCTTGGTGGCATATCTATAACCCGTATTTTCTGTTCGTTCTCAGCTATTTGACAAGATCAGTAGTTCCAGGAAAGGAATGGAAAGAATGTGCAAAAAGTTCTTGCTGCACACTCTGCAAACTGGAGGCAGGAAAGTATTTTCTCATTTGTTGCCTTCAGAACATTGCTGAATTTAAAGATAAGAGGGGAGTGGGAAAGAGACCATAAATGAAGGAGATATTCATACAGCTTTCTACCACAAACCAGACTCACGTCTGTCATTTGCACAGTATATGACCTAGAAGGTTCTGAAGTACTAATCAGATCATGAAATTCTAGCATTAATCTCTATTCTCATCTTGATCTGTTGGGTGTAGGATAACTGGAAGGAGGAGGGAATAATTTCACTCCCACGGTGTCAGTTTCTTTGTAGTCTAGGCAGAAACCTGACATCACTTTCTGGTTCAGGGACAGAGATAACCAGAGACTGCGTGTCCTCTAAACTCCCCCAACAAAGTGTCAATGGGTGCTCTCATCTGCCTGAGCTGTCAATCTACCCTGTTCACAAGTGTTAAATTGAATAATACATTGAAGCCGGTTTTTGCTCAGAACAATGCTTATATTCTAAGTATAGATGGTCTACTAGTTTTTACCTACCGTACTTCCAAATTAAATGAAGAAATATGCATGTGAGAGTGTTGAGAAGAAACCCATACCAGTAAAGTATGTTTTTACTCTGGCTATTATAGCAGGCAAAATAAACTACTTCAATGCTGGTGAATACAGCTAGCTAACCTCCTCCCCTGACACACCAAACAGTTTGCCGTGCACATGGTACACAGGCGATAAGAGTCCAAGAAGCAAATGTGCCAAGTTGTCTAATGGACCTTGGTCTTCTACATCTTGGCCCACAGCAGAGACATTGCACAACTAGCATGACAGTCACTTTCACACCAAGACTAATATGCTGAAAAAAAATATTAAGGTGTGCAAAGTCATCACAGAAAGCTCCTGTATTGAAGAACCTTCATTTCAGGACCCCAAAGGCTAATTTTGGCTCTCTTATACCCACCAGGCTGAAATCAACTAGATTTCACAGGTGTAACTGACAGCAGAGTTTGGTCCCATGGGTGTATCTCTCTTCCCTTCAAGCAACTGATCCTATTACAATGAAGGCCCTGTTAAGCTGTGCTCTACACTGCTCCAGCTGTGTTGTTCCATCACCTCTTCCTACCGGGTTCTTCCTTCAACGTTCCTCCATTCTCCAAGTCCATGCTGTTCCAGGACTCTGTTTATATTAAACCTCAGAAAGGGTGTTTAATTAGTTTAGGCTCAATATACTTGTCAGTGTTCCTTTACTTCCAATGCTCTATTAGTTTTACTTGCTAACAGGCAAAAAATATTTAAGCATATGCAACTCCTAATAATTAAAAATCTTCAATTCATTTTAACTACTCAAGGCACAATATTTTGCAGTTGACAGCCCATTGCAAATGACTGAAGTGTATAAGTTAGCATGTGAAAAAGAAACCTGGAATGCTGTCTCGCTAGACCTACTTTATTCACTTTGATAAACAATTGTACAGTCACCTGGCATTACTGACAGAGGCTCAGCATAAAATAACAGAGATAAATTGCTCTAAAAATGTAAGTCCCTTCATGGCATGTCTGTAAAGATGAACAGAATACTGAAAATTATTAACATGCCTACATGCTTAAATCCAGATCATTTTTCGTCATCCATGGTATTTATTTGGTTTCCGCACTTCATACCGACATTGACTAGTCAGTTTTTGTTTATTAGTCTGCTTCAGCACCACCTAAAGGCTGCAGCGTCCGGGTTACAAAAACCAAATAGGAATGTTTGTTTGTTTGTTTTGCAGAAGAAACTATTCAACTGATTTTTTCTTTTTAAATGCACAGTGAACTATTCCTATTAGCATAAGATTTTATAAAGCTTGTATTTACAAAGCCTACACTTGAGACATGTCTGACCTGATAGTGCCCTGAGCAGCAGACAGCTCCATCACAAAACAACACTGAGCCCTAGTTTATACCTGCCGCAGTTTTTGGCAGCAGTCAACGGGAGATACGCACGGTACGTAAAATAGCATGTGTATTTCCCACCAACTTACTAATTACTCCCTGCACACTACACTAAGCCAACCAGAAATGCCTTCTGGTCGGCTTATCGATGCTCCTGTTCTGGCTCTGGAGTTGAGATGGCAATTTCCAGATCGATTGAACGCGTCTACACAGACTGCTCAACTGAATCCACAATATCATGCTGACGGCACCGATTTTGCCACCACCACTATGGACTTATCTTAAGACTCCAGTCCTGAGATGAGCCCCAGCTATAGGAGTCCACTTCTGCAGAACTTATTTCAGCCTGGGTGCCTGATTAACTAAAAATCAATACTAGTTCTTGAAACAGATTCTCATTTCCAATTTTCCAGAGGGGTAGCTGTGTGAATCTATTTCAGCAAAACAAACAAGGAGTTGTGTAGCACTTTTAAAGATTAGCTAATTGATTGACTGGCTTTAAAAGTGTCACAGGACTCCTTGTTCATTTGACATTACAACCTTAGTTCAAAGAGATGTAACACGTTACTAGAGAGAGATGGCAGGATGGGGAATGAGCAGCAGAAGAAAACAGACCAACCTGTCTATACCTGTTTAGTGAATAGCAGAAAAGATGATCATATAGAACATACGAAAAGTTTGATTTGGGTCATCTCTCGAAAAACAATCCTCTGTGGGATCAATTATGAATTTTTATCAACAGGACAGCTCCTTGCTCCCCATGAATTTTCATCCCAGTGTGAAAATGACAGACAATCGGAATACTAAAGACACCCTATTGTTCCTTTTGGGATTCTAAATAAGAACCTCTTTCTTTAAATTAAAAAAAAAGTCATTATGATATTTTAAATAGACACCCAGATATTAAGCTTCAACAGACATTCTTCAATGCCAAATATCAACTGAGATTTAATTGAAGAGGATAGGGGGGTTAAGTTCTTGTTGCCACTAGCATAACAGATCTCCTCTTACTTAGATTCACCAGCTCTTTCAGGGAAATAAAGACTTTTTAGAAATCAATAAAGAAACCAGACAAAACCAAAATGAATTAAAACTAAGTCAAAGTAAAGTTGTGTTACAAATGTTGATGTATTTGTGCACAGCAGACTATCAAACAGAACTTTATCTAGCATGTAAGAAATGTCTGCATTGAACTATCAGATAAGTGCCCTATTTCTAGAAGTAGTAAAGGGGGAGCCATGTTAGTCTAGTTCAGCAAAAGAAGCAAGGAGAATGGTTAAGTTCCCCATCTTCAAAGCATCGAATGAAGTGGGATTTTCCCTCACAAAAGCTCATGCAATAAACAAACTTGTTAGCCTTTGAAAGCGCACAGGAATCTCTGCTTCTATTTCTGGAATTTCATATTTAAGACTAGAGAAGTTTGTCTAGAAAATATTGGTTCACTGAAGAGTAGATTCTCATTAGAAGAGTTTCCTTTGTTAATTTAGCTTTGTTTAAAGACAGTGACCTATATTTTGGAGGCGCTAAGCACCCACATCCCCCTGGAGTCATGGAACCAGCAGAAAAAAATGAGGCCACCAGTTTCTTGAGGTTTTAGTTCTATCACTTTGAAGTATGCTATGTTATCAGAATGCTTAAACTAGACGCTCCTCAAGTGCAAGTAAAGAACCCAGAAAAGTATTTCAGCTACCCCAAACATGTCGCAAACCTTTGGGTGCATTGCAGGAGCTCAGACACCAGGGATGCCTTGCATGAGCTGTGAGCTAGAAGAGCCATCTCAATATTGCTACCTGTTACTTCAATAAAAATGGCTAACACTTTGTTAGTATGTAAATTCCTGCCCTGTGTAAACAATTTCTACTTTTTTCATTTTAAATAAGAAGCTGTTTGGAAGATGTTATAAATGCATTTGCACAAAATTCAACGTGCAAAATCTGTAATGACATTTTTGTTAGCTTTAAATCAACCTTCACATTTTCTCTGATATAGCCTGGTTTAAACCACTGGCACAAAACAGCTGAAGTATTAACAAAGGACTAAATCCAGCATCCCTTGGACATTCAATCCTCTCTAATTCATTGGAATGGAAGATGAGACTGTACATTTCTATTTGGACATATTCTTGCAAATGTAGAGTAGAAGCCTATTCCCTCTGACTCCCTATGAGAGCAGCATGAAGAACTTTTGCTATAGCAAAGGCCAGAAATATAGCTTGTGCTCCAGGAGACAAGCTCTTTATGCTAGCATAGTAGGTGTGAACAAAGCAGAATATTTTTTTAAATCAGCCTCTGCATGATACTGGAAGGATTTAGCATATTGCTCACCTGTATCCTATGATTCACAACGCTGATTTTGTCACCCAGTGCTCTACTTATATTGTTCTACTATAAGCTGAGAATCATGCTGCAGAGCAAACCCAAGTCACTAAAATACATTTTGTGAAATGGAGTAAAATGATTTTTGCAGCATTAATAATTAAGTTAATGCTTAAAGGAAAGCCAGCAAAAAGGAAAGCTATTTTGCACTTTCTTTAGAAAATGAAATAGAATATGGAGATCTTTATGGTCTTAACATATAACTCTAAAACATCTATCTGTCAGTAATTTCTAGGGGCCCCATCACTGCAGTGTCTAAGCACTGGTGAGTCTTCATAATTGTGTGCTGCACATGACCATACACATCACGCTGTAACTCTACTTGCAGGAACAGGCAGAATACTGAACTATACCAGGCCTTGGCAAATGTATGTTTCTGGTCACCATGGCAACCAGTTTTGCTGGCTCCTCGCTATGAGCCAATATTGTCCACCCCTGAACCACACCTCAATTCTGCACTTACAGGAGTCTATCTTTTTTAGGTCAAATCGAGAGAGATGCTGAGCATCATCGATTACTACTAAATCCAGTAGACAAAGGCCCCTTTGGGGAAAATGAACTTTTTAAAATATTCACAAGAACACTAGAGCCAGGAAGGGTAGAAGGACATATGTACACAAAGTCTAATCATAGGTACACAAGGCTTGTTAGTATTCCTCTATTACAAGGAGCTACCAAATGTATCAGCAATTCAAAACATATGTACTGATGTTATTCAACATAAACATTAAAACAGGTCACTTTTCATTAACTCTTAATACTGTCTTCTTTTAGTTTTCATGCATTTCTTGCAACTTAATGCTGCCTGGTAACAAAATGTTTCCAAAAACATCAGAGCAAGGCTGGGCTTCTCCCCTTTCTAAAACATACGGCATGTGTTGTGCCTTTCATGTTTTATTAGAGAGCACTGGAACGCAGCCCACAGGAGAGGACATATCAGTATTCTAGACACTTATTTTATCATTAACAAGAAGGTAGCTATTTTTGAGCTGAATAAATCTTCCAAGGAAAACAGGCAGAATTTGGGATGTTCCACTAAAGCAATAATCACAAGGGTTAAAATAAGTAGATTTCTTCTATATTTTTCTTCCCAATTCACCATAATACTTTTTCTTTCAAACTGCACAATGTTGTATTTCAGTGTACAATAGCACCACTATTTATAAGCAGTTCTACCACATTCTTCACTGTTTTATCTAAAATGTTGCTCCCTCATAATATCCTTCCATTTACGGCTTGGACAAGTCCAAGAACTGCTCACTGAGCCACCTAAAAAATAAGGCAGGACATGTTAAAATACCAAGGAAACTAAAAATAAATCTATATTATAAACTACAGACACACAACAGCAAAGTTACCATACAAACTGACAAAGACTGAGCAATGAGGGCTGACACATTTCCATTGACTGAGACAAGGGCTGTAGAACAACAGACTACCCCTATCATTTTTTCTTTTTAATTAATATGTACATCTATGTCTGTCCAGCTACTTGGGCAATTTGTGTTTTCTATGCTGTTTCATGTATTTCACAGCTTACTTCAATGTTATGGTGATACAATTTTCATATTTATTTATTACCCAGTGAGCTCTTCTGGCCAGTTACATTATTTATGGTCAAGGCTGGGGAGGAGAATGGAACTGACTGAGCATCAAAATTGGGAATGTGAGATGGAGAAGGAAAGGGTGGGGACAGACAGGCAGTCAGTAAGGGTGAGAATGGATCTGGCAGAACAAGAAGACTGGAACGGAGACCCCATGGGTGATGGAAGGAGGCAATGGAGACAGATCTGACAAAGAACCATGGTTCAGGAAAATGGACTGGCTGGTCAAAGAAACTGGAACTAGGAAATTTTGGGGAGAAAATTGCCAAGGAGCCCAGGGAGGGACATAGGGGCTTGGAGAATGAGGAGTGTGACTAGAGGCTAAGGTAGGAAAGAGAGACCTAATTGGATGAGGAGCTGTGATGTGGGGAACGTGGATGGGACAGGAAAGGAGACTGGCAAAAAGGAGCTGGAGCGCTTGGAGTGGCTGGACAAGAAGACTGTTCCTAAGCATTGGGAAGAGACTGTAGGGGATATTCCAGAGGAGTGAGACTAGGATGGGCAAAAAGACTGGGACTCAAAGCTTAAGGAATAGAAGCTAGTAAAGTGAAGAGGCTGGGATGAAGCAGAAAAATTTGTGCCTATAGAGCACGTTCCCCTAAATAGCCTGCAATAAAAACCAAGTTTCCTGAGTGTTATCATTCCTCCGCTGTCAGCAAATAGCCGGGAAACCCACTGCCAAAGTGTCTCATCCCCCTCTAATGCAGGTACTCACACTGAAGGTAACAACCTACTATTGATATCAGTTACTCTGTTAGGTCAAGTGACACAGGTCTTCGTAATGGACTTAAAGATTCCAACTTTCTTGATGACCCATACGGTGGAATTTCTGTGATTTTCAACGTCTGCAACAAACAAAACAGAAATCCTACTGACAGCGCTCTCTTCCATTGCGTGATCCTGATTCATTCTCAGAACCATCCTGTGTACTAAGAGAGGCAGGGGTCTTGTAGAAAAGTATCTGATTATGTAATTAAAGATTGTATCATAATAAAAGTAGCTAAATTAAGGGGGGGGAGGCTAAATTAAGGTTGCTCAGGCAACCACAATTCTTGCAATTCTCTAACTTTTGAGCAATTAACTTTGCAAGCTTAATAATGTTTTGTAATGTAATTTTCTGTGTGCAATATAGATTTTAAGTTTTATGTATCCAATAGATGGGAACACCTGTATGTATGAAATGTATTTTTTAAAGTCCTCTTTACCTGACAGGATGGAAGTGTCTTCTCAGAACCACCACTGAAAAGATGCAATAGACAGGGTTTTGCATTGATCAATTATGATTATTAGTGTTAATACAGATGGCTATTTAAGTAAGTGTAGTTTATGAATAGAACCTATAAAACCTACCCTCCTTTTAGTGTGGGGTGGAGAGGAAGGGGAAGTAGAAGGGAAAAGGTATTTCATTTCAAACCCAAACACACCTGCAGTCCTAACTTGTAACTAAGGCCTGGTAATGTGGTCATGTGCTGAGGTTTGTAAATTGGAACTCCAGACATCTGGATTCTGGTTCCAGTTGTGACATTGAACTCGGACAACTGCTCATTACTTGTGTCTCCTTCTGCAAGGGACAATAACCCTAAGTGTGATTAGAACATTATTCTCTAAGAACAAATAAAAAGGTGTCCCTGGACAGAACTGCATCCTTTTTTCTTTGAAGTAACTATATAATTATAATCTAAAATCCAATGCAAACTGTGAATACAAAAACCATCCTAAATGGTGAAAGGTACCTGAGGTGTTTTTCTCTAAGATCTGTTTGGGAAATCTAAGAGTTTAGCAATACACAAAGATTTTAAAGGAATTTATCTTGATAGTATGCTTTTAACTTTTGCACGTTTCCTAATTGAGCAACAGTTCTAAGTATGTTTACTTTTAAAAAGGGGAGTGGACAGGTTATAATGTAGGTAAAAAGAAAGGCTCCAGCTTTGCTTAACCTGAACTATAACCCCATCAATCAAATTGGTGTACTCCAGTGAACAATACTCTATTATACTTGCTTGAAAAGCATAGCCTTAAAATTTTCCCCTCCTAGATTTGGGTATAGCTCAAATACTGAGACTTGCCTACAGGTTGGCCCTTTTCACTATCCCTGTATGCACAAAAGTCCAAAAGTAGAGGGTCTTTTTTCAGGAATGGAATTTTAAAAGAATAAATATTTTATCTAAACACACATTATTTTTAAAAAGCACATAATTTAAAACAATCAGTCTCTGTATCAAAAGCTAATTGCTGTATTAACTATATCCCAGGAGAGTTCCTTGTTACATATACTGTCTACCCTAGAACCATAAGAACTGGAAGGGACCACGCCAGGTTTAGCAGGTCCTGTTCCCTGCACTCATGGCAGGAGCAAGTATCCCCATTAAACCCTCCCTGACAGGTGTTTGTCTAAGCTGCTCTTAAAAATCTCCAATGCAGGAGATTCCATAACCTGCGGAGGCAACTTATTCCAAGGTTTAATCACCCTGATAGTTAGAAATTTTTTCCTAATGTCTAGGCTGAACCTCCCTTGCTGTAATTTAAGCCCGTTGTTTCTTGTCCTATCATCTGTGATTAAGGAGAATAATTTTTCTCCTTCGTCCTCATAACAACCTTTTAGGTATTTGAAAACGGTTATCACATCCCCTCAGTCTCCTTTTTTCTAGACTAAAAGAAACCCAGCTCTTTCAGTCTTCCTCATAGGTCAGATGTTCCAGACCTCTAATCATTTTTGTCGCTGTTCTCTGCCTTTCCTTGATGAGTCCATAGCTACACTGTTTCCCATCGCCTTTTGATGCCAAGTGAGACTGCATGAGTACATCCATGGACAACACATCCTGATTATTTTTAAAGAGGGTGTGTAACAATGCACGGTTCACATGCTTTTCATCCCTAGAAACCAGGTTTCAAATTCTGAATAAGACTCAATCCCCTTTTGACATTCATTCATATCACAAAACCATCACTCGCATGTGTAGCATGACTGGCTATTTTTGGTCAAGGGAGCATGGAAGTAAAATAAGAGAGTTCCTACAAAATCAAAGTGCACTTCACGAACCAAGCTGTGTAGGAAACACCTAATCGTTTCTATCTCCAGCATTCAGATGGCAGGTGTAATAGACAGCAAGGCAAGGCCTCTGATCTGAACAGCTCACAATCTAAACTGATGAAGGATAGGAAACCACATACAACAAAAAAAAGCAAAGAAATTGAACTGGGATGCTTTATCATGTCTTACTAGTTCCTTTATTTGTCCACATTATTTTCTCCATAAGCAGTTTTGTTCATGTTTCTTTGATCAGCACCCCTCTACCCCAAGCCAAATTCATTCTCTTTTTGGTTTTGAACATTAGTCTATTACTCTTATTCAGCAAATATTTAAATATTATGGTATTGGAAGTAACCACAGCAAATAGCGAGTGGGTACACAGCTGCATATTTAGGACAGCATGACACAGAGAAGAATGTCATTCACATGCGTGTGCATACACAGTTATCGAGCATTCATGGGTGATCACACGATGACATTTAAATAGGCAGGTGAATAGTTTTGCAAAGATATACGAACTAGACTGTCCTTGTTACTATTATACAGACGCAGGTAACTGGCTTTGCAGATGTGACCTACATAAGTTACAGTAACCTCTTGGCAAACCCTAGCTGAACACACCCTGACAGCTGCTCCCCTCTTACATACCCCTATACACTCCCACAGCTCTTTTCCGGGCAACTCCCTTCACACAAAACAAACAAGGAGTCTGGTGGCACTTTTAAAGACTAACAAATTTATTTATTGCTTGAGCTTTTGTGGGAGAAAATCCCACTTCGTCAGACACCTGAAGTTGGGGAACTTAAACTTCCCTTCACACAATATCCTTGTGGGATTTAGGGGAGTAACTCGCAGCACGCGGGCTGGGGTACTTCCCCATATCTCCGCCCCACACTCAAAGCCATAGGCGAGCACCCCAACCTCAGTGCCTCTACAGGCCTGAGACAACCGTCCTCTGCCGTTTTCACACTCACCCCTCCGGGGAACACAGCCCTGGCACCCACCTCTCCACGCCTGCCTCCTACACACCTGAAGGAGACACCGCGAGCAGCTATCCCAGCAGATGTGGGGAGAGGACAGCTTCTCAGTCACCAGCCTGGGTGGCACCAAAACTCTGTACAGAGACCCAGGGAGGTGTGCCAGTTTGACCAGGGGTCCCAAAATTGGGGTAACACCCCCACCTCAGCCCTGGAAGTGTGGTGCCAGGAGCAACTTGCCCCAGCTCAGGGAAACACATAAACCAATGCCCCCCTCAGGGTGCGGCAACCCCCAACCTGCCCTTAGCGGAGTCGTCTCCCTTCTCGAGGTGGATGGGGGGGGGGGCCTGTCAGGGGCCCACTCCCCTCTCCCAATGCCCCCCTGGGGGCAAAGGAAGTTGGAAAATCCCCAATTTCTCCTCCCAGCTCCAGCACGGGGGGCAAAGGATGTCACCCCTCCAAATCCTCTCTGCCAGCTCTGTCTTGGGGGCAAAAAATGTCAGGGGCCCCCAATTTCTCTCTCTCAGCCCCAGCTTGGGGGGCAAAGGACGTCATACCCCCATCTCCCCTCTCCCAGCCCTGGCTTGGATGGCAGTGGGCCCCCAATTTCCTCCTCCCAGCCCCAGCTTGGGGGGCAAAGGATGTCACCCCTCCAAATCCTCTCTGCCAGCTCTGTCTTGGGGGCAAAAAATGTCAGGGGCCCCCAATTTCTCTCTCTCAGCTCCAGCTTGGGGGGCAAAGGACATCATACCCCCATCTCTCCTCTCCCAGCCCTGGCTTGGATGGCAGTGGGCCCCCAATTTCCTCCTCCCAGCTCCAGCTTGGGGGGCAAAGGATATCACCCCCCAAAATCCTCTCTGCCAGCTGTCTTGGGGGCAAAAGATGTCAGGGGCCCCCAATTTCTCTCCCTCAGCCCCAGCTTGGGGGGCAAAGGACGTCACCCCCCCAACTCCTCTCTGCCAGCTGTGTCCTGGGGGCGGAGGATGCTGAGGGGGCCCCAGCTCCTCTCTGCCAGGCGCCAGCCCAGGCTGGGGGCCCGAGGGAGGCGGGGGAGACTCACCGGGGCCGGGGGGCCCAGCAGGAGGCAGGCGGCCAGGGCGAGGAGGGGGCGCGGGCCGGGGGGCCCCATGGCCGGCAGCGGGCGCCAGGCTGCGGCGTGGCCGTTCCTGAGGCGCGAGGCGGGGCGCGCGGGGCTGACGTCACCGGCCGAGGGGCGGGAAAGCCGCGCCCCCGCCCCCGCCCCCGCCCCCCGGGAGCGCTTCGTGCCGGCGGCGCGGATGGTTCGCCGCCGCCGCCCAGGGCTGTAGAGCAGCGGGGCCCGGCCTCTTCTCTCCCCTGGCCGCCCTTCATTCATTCGAGGCACCCCACCATAGTTTCCAAATGAATTTAGGCCTCTTCACGAACCAATCCACAGCTCTTGGAGTGGTTTTCCAAAAAATTTTGCGGCACACCTGATGGCACAGCTGTGCGCCCCGGCACACCGGTTGGGAAACGCTGCTCTAGAGATGGGCAGCGCCCTGCCGGCTGCGGAGGTCGGCCTTCGATCCGCCAGTGCCACGCGCGTATCCATGGACCGTTTCTTGCGGATGCAGATCAGAGCCCGTGCAGGGCTTAGCGCTAAGGAGGGCCCCGACACCTGCTGGTTTTGAGATCGAGTATCTCCTGCTGTTGGGCAGGCAATCCCAATTCGCGGGCCGGCAGAGCCGTAACTACGGTGGGGCGAATGGGGCTCTGCCCAGGGCGACGCGGTATTAAAAGGCACGTTTTGCGGCACCGGCTGCAGGCACCGCTAATTGCACAAGTCGCTGAAACAGCGTTATGACTCCACGCTCTGGAGACAGAGTTGATGGGCAGCTTGTCCTATTGAAGTAACCTGAGGAGTGGGTGGGCACAAGCCCACCCACTTCTAAAACCCTTCCCCCAGCCTAAGGGGAAGCGGCACAAGGCAGGGCTTCAAAAAAGTCCGGGGGACAATAAAAGAGAAAACAGGAACGGGTGTGAAGGTCACAGGTTCAAAACAAGGGTTTCGGAAGGGGATACCGAGCAGAGAACCCCGGACAGCGCCCACTGCTCCCGAAAGGTGTCGAGGGAGCCAGCGGACGCCACCCAGAGGAACTCTGCCCGGAGATGTGCACAGATGAGGGAGCGGAAATAGGCCCCACAGTCGCAGGCCCCTCCCTCTGCCAACCTCCTCTCCCGAGTTTTATACGTGGCCACTTTGGCGTTGTAGAGTTTTAAGGGGAATTATAATCCAATAAAGAGGACAACATATTCACAGCTGTATCAGAAGTCTTTATTGAAGAGAACTGAGAGAGAAGGAGAAGACAGACAGGTTTTCCTAGCACCTAAACGACTCTCCCATTTATCACTATGACAACCCCAATGACCCTAGATAGTCCAAAACACCACATATTCCTCCCCCTCTAATGAACACCCCCCCCCACCGAATAAAACCCTCCCCCCCCAGAAAGAATAAGAACTAAACTAGGAGATGAGGGTAGACTGCCCCACCTCCGGCGAACCCCCGGGGAATTATTCTGCCCCATGATGAGGGGGTCACCACTAGCTAAAGATCCAGCCGATTAGGAGGCCTTCTGTCACGAGGTGGATTACGGCGAACTTCTGGTATGCCCACCCCACAAGGTGGTATTGGTGGTGGTGGGATCACAGGTACTGAGGAAGTCGCCGGAACCGGAGAGGATGTTGTGTCCGGTTGGTTCAGGGAGGCTGAAGGCGTTGAAGGGGTGGCTGGAGCAGGAGAGACAGAAACAGTCGTTTCATGCTCTGATGTTGTATCATCAGAAAGGGTGAAGTCAGATATGTCTGCTGGAGATGCATCTTCTGGGTGGATATGATGAAGAAGCAGCTGATCTACATGCCGTCGCCAAACTAGGCCACTCGCTGTCTGGACAGAGTAGGAAACAGGTCCTGTCTGGGCAATGACCATTGCTGGGACCCATTTAGCTCCTGAAGCGTAGTTTCGAGCAAGAACTGGCTGTCCAATACTGAAGGTCCGGCCCTTTGTTCTTGGTGAACGTCTGCTGACCTGGTCCTGCTGTTGGCGTTGAACCACTTGCCGTGTGTCTCGTGGTTTCAACAAATCAAAGCAAGAGCGCAACTGCCGTCCCATCATAAGAAAAGCTGGAGATGCCTTAGTTGTAGCCTGTGGAGTATTTCTGTAGGACAACAAGAAGTTGTCCAGACGCTTATGAAGAGGAGAACGTCCCTTTGCGGATTTTAGAGCTTGCTTCATAGTCTGTACAAACCTTTCAGCAAGTCCATTGGTGGAAGGATGATACGGTGCTGACCTGATATGATGTATTCCATTGGCCTTCATAAAAGTTTCAAAATCCTGAGAAATGAATTGTGGTCCATTGTCGCTCACCAGCTGTTCTGGAAGACCGTAACGACTAAAAAAGCCACGCAGGGTCTGAATAGTGGCTTCTGTAGTAGTGGACCGCATTACAGAGACTTCTGGCCATTTGGAATGGGCATCCACAGCAATCAGAAACATACATCCTTCAAACGGGCCAGTAAAATCAACATGGATACGTTGCCATGGCCTTTCGGGCCAATCCCATGGGTGAAGAGGTGCCAACTGCGGTGTGTTCCGGACGCTCTGGCATGAGGTACAAGTTCTAGCCGTTTCTTCAATGGCCCTATCTAAGCCCGGCCACCAGAAATAGCTCCGTGCAATTTCTTTCATGCGCACTATGCCGCAGTGACTTGAATGGAGCTGTTCCAACAAACGTGGTCTTAATGAAGGTGGGATAATGACACGCATACCCCACAACAAACACCCGGATTGGGTCGATAACTCTGTCCTCCTAGACACATAGGGGCGGAGGTCAGGAGAGACCTGAGAGTCAGGTAAGAATGTTCCATGCATCACGAAATCCATAACTCGTGAGAGTACTGGGTCAACCCGTGTTGCTTTCTTCACTTGAGTAGCCGTGACAGGTGTGTTTTCCACCTGTTCAAAGTAAAAGATTCCTTCCTGGCCCTGATCCTGCGGGTGTGCCGGTAAGGGTAGCCTTGAAAGGCCATCAGCATTGCAATGCAAAGAGGATTGCCTGTACTTGATTTCATATGTGTATCCAGAAAGTATCAATGCCCATCGTTGCATCCGACTAGCAGCCAAATGTGGGATGCCTGTGTGTGGCCCCAAAATTGATGTCAGGGGTCGATGGTCAGTGAGAAGTGTGAACTTCTTTCCCCACAGGTACTGGTGAAATTTCCGAATGCCAAAAACAATGCCCAGTGCTTCGCGTTCGATTTGGGCATAGTTAGTTTCGGCCTTGGTCAAGGAGCGTGAAGCAAAAGCAATAGGCCTCTCTTCACCAGAAGGCATAATATGTGACAATACAGCTCCAACTCCATAAGGGGAGGCATCACAAGCCAACTGAAGGGGCAAGGATGGGTCAAAATGTGTCAGAACCTTAGAGTTTACCAGTGAGCGTTTAGCTTCATTAAACGCAATATCACAGGCTTCAGTCCAGTTCCAGGCCTTTTTCGGCCCCAGAAGCTCATGTAGCGGTTTCAGGAGTGTCGCTAATTGTGGAATAAACTTGCCATAATAGTTTAATAAGCCTAAAAAAGAGCGAAGTTGGCTTACGTTCTGAGGTAGCGGAGCATCCACAATAGCCTTAACCTTGGCTGGAGACTTATGGAGACCATCAGCATCAATTATATGTCCTAAATATTCAACTGAGGGCTGGAAAAACTTACATTTGTCTCGGTGAACACGCAGACCATACTCTTCCAGTCTTTGCAGAGTAGCTTCCAAGTTCGTGAGGTGTTCCTCCTCATTTTTGCCCGTGACCAGGATGTCATCCAGATAGCACTGTACTCCGGATAAACCACTCAAAATCTGATCCATTGCCCTTTGGAACAAAGCTGGGGCTGAAGTAATGCCGAAAGGTAAACGACAGTATCTGTACAACCCCTTATGTGTTACAATTGTCAACAATTCTTGAGATTCTTCTTCAACATGCATCTGTAAGTACGCTTGACTCAAATCAATCTTGCTAAATTTTTGTCCTCCAGCCAGACCTGCAAAGATGTCCTCAATGCGGGGAAGAGGATATTGTTCTGCACGTAACACTGGGTTGACAGTGACCTTGAAATCTCCACAAATCCGAATGGAGCCATCCTTCTTCACTATTGGGACAATGGGTGTCGCCCACTGACTGTGAGTAACTGGCACCAAGACTCCCTCTTTGACTAACCGCTCCAAGTTTTCTTCCACCTTGGGTCTGATGGCAAATGGCACCATCCTGGCCTTCAAACATTTTGGTCGGCAATCAGGCTTTAGATTTAAGTTCACAGTGATTCCCTTCATACTGCCTAAATCTTCACCAAAAACAGCAGCATGTTTCGTTAGTATTGCTGCTAGATTCATTTCTTCTTTAGTCAATTGATGCACTTGTGACCAATCGAGTTGGATTTTCCGGATCCAAGATCTTCCCATTAGGGCTGGGTAATTCCCCTTTACCACAAACAGTGGTAGCTTTGTGGTCTGTCCATTGAGTTCTACTTTCACATCAATAGTACCCAACAGGGGAACAGTCTCTCCAGTATATGTGTTCAAAACGACTACTGTCGGCTTAAGTGGCAGATGTCTAAAGTCCTTCTCATACACAAGATTAGAAACTAATGAAACTGCTGCGCCAGTGTCCAGTTCCATGCGTGTAGGTTTGCCTTCTAACACAGGTGTTACCCAGAATTTACGTGGGCCAGCTGTTATAGACAAAACATGGATGGAATCTTCATCTTCCAATTGGGTATCACTATGATCACCAGTATTCTGCTCTACTGCATGCAGAATTTCCCTCTTAGTCCGCCTTCTGCAAGGTGAGTTGACCTTTAGTCAATAGGCGTTTTCGTGTTGGTTCACTGTGCAGGCCACACACCAGCCTGTCACGCAGCATTTCCTCTAACATGTTCTTGAAGTCACAGTGTGCTGCCAGCTTCCGCAGAGCTGCTACAAATTGTACAACTGATTCACCTTCCTCTTGGTTCCTTTGGTAGAACCTATACCTCTCTGCGATTACTAGTGGCTTTGGGGAAAAATGTGCTCCCAGAACTTCCACTAGGTCCCCGTAAGGTTTCTGCTCTGGCTTCTCCGAATAAAGCAAATCACATAGCAAATTATAAGTCTTAACTCCAATGACTGTTAGAAAAACTGGTACCTTCTTCTCATCAGTTATGTCGTTTGCTATTACAAAATTTTGAAATCGGGCTGTATATGTCTGCCACGAATCTGCCGAACAATCATATGCTTCAAAGGGGGTAGTAAGTAAAGCCTGCTAATCCATTGTGCTGTGCACGCGTGGGTTCGAATCCCATCCTCGTCGCCAAATGTAGAGTTTTAAGGGGAATTATAATCCAATAAGAAGGACAACATATTCACAGCTGTATCAGAAGTCTTTATTGAAGAGAACTGAGAGAGAAGGAGAAGACAGACAGGTTTTCCTAGCACCTAAACGACTCTCCCATTTATCACTATGACAACCCCAATGACCCTAGATAGTCCAAAACACCACAGGCGTAAGCCAAGAGGAGGTTGGCAAGGAGGTCCCGCGACTTGGTGGGGCCACGGATGGGGAGTGCATAAAGGTACATGTGTGGGGAGAAGTGCAGCCAGAACCTCAAAAGGAGGTTCTGGAGGAGCCGGTTTTATGCTTCTTAGCAAGTCCCCCCCACCCCACACACACCCTAAAGGTGGCAGCATTTCAGTGGTTTTGTAGGTATGTGGTTCTAATTGAAAGGCTTTGCGTGAAAAGGGACGTGTAAACATTATGATATTGTTCCATGTTTAAACTTATTATATATTGTTTTATATCTGTGCCTATAACTCTTACCATTAATGTTCTGAAATTTCACTTTGGATAAAAATGATACATGCAGAGATAGTCAGCTATGTAGTTCACACGCATACACAATACAATATATTAAAATAATTTACCTTTTAGAATGGCTCAGCAAAAATCTGAATGTGTCATGGGAGAAAATTGCCTTTCGCAAATATGAAATATGGGAAAATAAAAACTATTGCAAAAATAAGCAAATGGGAATGAACATTGCACATCATCTATGAACACCGGCATGCTTATAAAGTGCTTTATGTTTAATGAAAAAAAGACGCTTCTCTGTAGGTACAATTCAAGTACTTTTAGCAATGATCAACTCCCTAATGGAGAAATTAGAATGACATCAAATGCTGGGGTGGAAAGTACATTCCCAGCTTTTCTTTACAGCTCTTCTACCAGTTCCGGAGGGATAGCTGTGTTAGTCTAGTTCAGCAAAACAAATAAGTCCTGTGGCACTTTTAAAAACTAACAAATTTATCTCATGAGCTTCATGAGAGACAAATCACACTTTCCCAGATGCCATCTTCAAGTGTCTGACGAAGTGGGATTTTCTCCCACAAAAGCTCATGTGATAAATAAGTTTGTTAGTCTTTGAAAGCACCTCAAAACTCCTTGCTTGTCTCTTTTATCAGTTTCCATTACAGATTGTTAGTGATTGGCCCCCTCTAGTGGGCAAAATACACCATGACCTCAAAAATGTTTCAGACTTAATGACCATAATTTAGGACTAGATTAAATCTCAGTTTACTATAAATGTTATTTTTTAACAAAACTCAGGGAAAAACATGGACAGGCTATGGCTAGTGGCGTATTCCATCACACTAAAAAGCATGAAGGCAAAATAAACTTTTTGATTTCCACAAAAATGAACTTTTAGCAGAGACCCCAAAACTAGAACCTTGTAACATGTAGAAATGCTGCTAGTTATTAGCAAGAGAATGTGAAAAAAGGCCTTACTGTTCTTGTTCATTTAAAAAAAAAAAGAAAAGAAAAGAAACAAGAATGCATGAGCTTTTGTGGGAGAAAATCCCACTTCACGAGTTCTCCCCCACAAAAGCTCATGTGATAAATTTGTTAGTTTTTAAAAGCACCACAGGACTCCTTGTTTGTTCAGCTCAGGGGTCTCAAACTCAAATCACCATGAGAGCCGCACAAGGATTAGTATGTTAGCTCTAGGACTGCACCACCGAAACCTTTTCATACAACAATATCGCAAATATTGATAACAATAGTGTTGTTGTGGGCCGCAGGAAATAGCTTTAGGGGCTGCATGCAGCCCACTGGCCACGTGTTTGAGACCCCTGGTTTAGCTGAACCAGACTAACACGCCTATCCCTTTTAGACTATATTTATTTACATGTGCATGATTCTTTATGCACAGTAAACAAAAAAATCAAAGTCACACCCCTTCCCTTAGCGTTCACAGAAAGCCTTGACCATGGAGACTCTGCTGAGAAGCAAGGAGTCTTGTGGCACTTAAAGACTAACAGATTTATCACATGGACTCCTTGCTTTTTTTGCTTTACTAGCCTAACACAGCTGCCCCTTTGGAACTGTGCTGTGAAGGTTTTTTTGGACCCTTACATGAGACGTAACACACAATGGCAACAGCCCACAGTTGGGGAGTGTTGGGGGTGGGCAGATAAAACACTCCTGGGAGAATATCATTGATCAAAACAGCAGACCTGTGACTGCTGCAGTTCAGCCTCTGGGATGGCTGCATCTCCTCACTAGCTGTCCCAGTCCTGAAAACCAGGCCTATCATATTGCAAAGCGACTGCTGTGTTAGTCTACTTCAGTCAAACAAACCAGGAGTCCTGCGGCACTAAAAGACTAACAAATGCATTTATTGCATGAGCTTTTCTCCCAAGAAAGATCATGCAATCCATACGTTCCCCGTTAGCACCCAGCAGGCGGGCAAAAGCCAGCACCGGGTCTGGCGGGGGTCATGGGAGCAGACTCGGGCTCCGGCCCGGTAGCCTGGACGCGGCTCGGCTCAACCACGTTGCACCCAGCGCAGCCCGTGCACCCACCTCCCTTAGCCCACGCACGTGGCTGGTCCCCGCTGGCAGCGGATTGGCCAGACCCAGACGACCCGTCCACATCCAATTGGTCCAGACCGATCGTAGCCCCGCCCATCAGCGTCTCCACCGTCAGCTCGCTAGAACCTCAAACGAGCATGCGTGCTGGAACTCACCTTTTTATTGGCTGACGCGAGGAGGGGCGGGGCCTGTCGAAGCTAAATAGCGGTGAGCGGCGTCCTTCCGCCTCTTCGTCTGTCGGGGTGGAGGGTGAGTGGACGCTGCTCCCGCTGCGAGGGGTGGTCAGTAGCAGAGCGGTCCCCCCCCCCGTGCGGAGGGGATGGTTCGGTCCGCGCCGGCGCGCTGATGACTCTCTGACACGTGTTAGACTGCTGACGCACATGAAGCCAACTCGAGTCTGAGCGCGGCGTGGCGCCGCCTGGCGGCCGGGGGTGGAGCGGCGGGGCGGGCGCTGGGGTGCGATGCTGACCGGCTCCGCGTGTTTCCTTGCAGGGCGCCGGCACCGGGGAGCTGCCGTGCACGGGCGGGGCTGGCTGGAAATAAAGCGGAGGTTGCATTGAAGCTCGCAGCTGTCTGTCCTTCCTGCGCCGTCGGGCGCACCGGCTTTGAACCCGGGGAGTCCCCTGGTGGCTTCCCGGGCCAAGCACCGGTGCAAGAGGAAAAACTTGTTTCTAACTGGGGCTGCTTGGTCCCAGCCCGGGCGGCTCTTTTAAGTGCAAGTGACAGCACGTGTGGGGGGCTGCTCCACGTGGGGCCCCTTTTGGATAGTCTGGGGGGAGGGGGTCTGTATGCACCTCCAGTTGGATCCCAGGCAAATACCCCCCTGACCATGGTGGGGCAGGGGTGTCGGATGTGGAGAGTGAACCTCTTCCAGCTGGCCTGGGAGTAGGAGCCAACCTCCTCTGTAAAAGAGACAAGAGGTGGTCTTGCTGCCTGGGTTAAAATACAATGTGGCAGGGCCCGAGCTGTAACTCTCTCACTGCCTAGGGCACTTTCTGATTGAAATGTGCCCTTTTCCATTAGCAGTGCTCAGCTGGTGCTGCAAAGCTGCCTCTTTAATAGCAGGGGTCCATTGGCTCCACTGTAGTTACAGCTCTGCCAGAAGCTTCTTCAGTGGGTAGATGCCCTCACACCCCAGCTACTGCCCCCAATATTCATGCCCCTGTTCCCAAAAGCTAGCCCAGTCTAAACACTCCTCTCCAACCCCTTCCTCCAGCATGAGCTGGGCCACCCCAGCACTCACCAGGAGCATGCTGGGCTGAGAAACTGCAGCCTGCACACATGCAGGGAAGCACCCTCCATGCCTGCTGGAACATGCTGTTCAGTTGCCTGCTATTTTTAGGGCCCTATGTTCAGGCCCTTAAAAATAGAAAAAGGTGCCAGAATGCTGTGTTCTGGGCCTTGCTGTTTTTTCCATGGTGGGCCCTGGAATGCAGTGTTCTGGCACCATTTTCTATTTTGAAGGGGCCTAGAAAATGGAGCCCCTAATAACGGTGGGTCCGGTACCAGTGTTCTGGCCAACTTCAACCCCTGCTTGTTACCTGGTGGTCAGTGATGCCACCAGCATCAGGCTTGGGACATTGCAGAGTGCTGGGTCTGTGAAACTGCACTCAGGTACTATTCCACAATACTGTGAGAGCAACTTAGTGTTTTGATTTATGGTATGTGTGTTTAAGTGAAATCTGGCTTCTAGCAAACGAGTTTGACTTTTAGACAGTGAAACATGATCAGCTGAGCACAGCACTGCCATAAATGGTAACCAGCTGGACTAGGGCTGGGAAAGATGCTCAGGTACTGTTTCTCCTGTACATAAATTGGGTTGTCCCCTAGCTCTGGAGCAGGTTTAAGATCTATATTTAGGGTTTTCCTCCACTGGGGCTTTCCTAGGGAGTAGCTTTACACAACTTTCTTCATTACTGCTAAAGTGTATGAATCACCCCCTGATTGTTTTCTGTGGGGTGATCGAAGGCAGTGACTTCCAAATTTTTTTTCTTCAGTACCCTGTTAAATAACATTTCAGCAATACATTCTGGTCTCTTAGGAACAGCAGCAAGGGCACTATGAGCTGGTACCTCAGGCTCTATTACATGTGGTTTGAAAACCACTACTCTTAAGGCAGTGGTTTGAAAATTTTTTTCCTCAGGACTCCATTGAAAAATTTATGTCCATAACCCAACAATTACATCTTGAAGCAATGCATTCCAGTCTTGGGGACAGCAGCAGGTGGGTTCAGGACTCAGTACCAGCTCCTGAACCCAAGTTTTTCACATGAGCTTTCATGGGAGAAAATTCCACTTTGTCAGATGCTTCAAAGATGGGTGAACTTACAGAATGGAATGAAAACAAATGCAAGGGAACATTAAGTAAAACAGGATCAGATCATACAGTAACAGCAAATCAGTAGTTGTAAGGTTCAAACCCTGGGAAGGCTGAAGTCAAATTACCTTTTTGTAATGAAAAAAGAACCCATAGTCTGGATTCCAGCCTGCTTTCACACAATCTGATTTGCTGTTACTGTATGACCTGATCCTATGTTTTATACTCCCTTGCATTTGTTTTAATTCCATTCTGTAAGTTCACCCATCTTTGAAGCATCTGACAAACTGGGATTTTTCTCCCACAAAAGCTCATGCGAAAAATAAATGTTACTCTAACTGCCACACTTTTTTTTTTTTTTTTGCTGGACTAGACTAACACGGCTACCCCTTTGGAAATTAGCTAGACTTGAGCCCATCACGCCTTTGCAGCAGGAAGCATATAGCAGAAGTGTATTAAGTGTTCCACTAACTTGGTAGGGTTCATTGACCTGCATGTGTCAATAGCATTAAAACCAATTTATGTCAGGAAAGTATATGCTAATCTGTGTACTAGCTACATCTCTCCTACAGCCCTTCAAACAGTTGTTTCCTGCAACTAACAGCATGAGATCCCACTTATGAAATGACTCTAATCCCCAAACACACCAACACAGGATTGCGAGGTTCCTCACACAGGAATAGCTCTTGGCCAATGTTTTTGGCATAAACTTCCACCTATTTAAAGGTAACATTGCTACAGAAAATAGAAGTGAACATTAGAGGAATCCCAGGTTCTGCCACATCAGACCAGACTAGTGACCTCTATCTGCTTCTAATAGTATGATGATTTCTTTCTCTTCTCCCCCCCCCCCTTTTTTTTTTTTTTTTTTAAATAAATGCTCAAGTGGCCAGTTGTGGAATAACCTCCCTTAGCTGATGCTTTAAAACAAAGTTTGTGTCACTGGCCTTATCTAATATAGCTATTGTAGATTTTGTATTCTGCACATGCATTCTATTGGAATGAAGCACACTCATTTATCCACTATTGTAGCAGAGAACTCAAAACTGTAAATCTTTTATTTTTTAAAGCTGTAAAATATCTTTTAAATGCCTTAACCCAAGTGCATTGGATTCCATGTGCTCATTGTACAGCTTGAACAGATAATTGTAGTGTAAGAGCACCATACAATATGAAAGTGGCTTCCCAAATATGTCTTCAGAACCAATGAGGATCTTGCGTAAACCTTGAAACTACTGACCAGACAGTTATGCAGAAATAACTTACAAGATATGCAATGTGTCTGACATGGGATGATTTTATTTCAGAAAACAAAGCAAGCCAACTGTAGTTACCCACATTGTTTGGAAGTGCAATATGACAATAGTGTAATAAATCTGGATGTCTTTACACAGTGTAAGCTAGTCCTTTGACTTAGTTATTGCACACCAAAATTAAATCACATGAAAGACCTGTCTACATAAGGTGCAGACTTCATGACAGGCAAATAATGCCTTTGCAATACCAGAACAGTATACACAGATTGGAATGGTCACTGGAGTTTAGGTAACCAATATAACCTACTATCACAAGTAACCAAAAATAGGTGTTCAAATATAGACTTAATTTTTTAAAATATATTAAATGGTAATTTTCTTTATTATGTTTCAGGCAAGGTGCTGTTTAAAAAAAAATCTTCATAATAGCTTCAATCAGAGATGGCAAATCATCAAAAGTTACACAAAGTAATTTTGATTTACAGCAAATGAGAATGAAACTATACAAACAGTTCTTTAAAATTTACTTTTTGAAAGAAGCAAATTATACTAAAGGGAGCTACAAACCTCACTTTTGTCAACTAAAACATTTTGATAAATACATGAACAGTTGGCAACACTGAATAGCAAAATCACATTTGTTAAATATCAGATATGTAGTGTAGTGTTCAAATAGTTACTGATTTAATGTGTGCATTTAATCTGGAATCTCCATACAGGATAGAAATAAAAAGGCAGGTTTTTGTGTCATAGTTTTGGCCATTTATTATCAGAAACAGTCCTTAAGTCTGTCATAACCAGCCTGAATATCTTCAAATTCTTGAATTCCTATTTCACATACAAAACAAACACACACACAGATGTCAGAATCTGCCCTCAGTTACAGCCATAAATCCCCACCAAAATCAGGTGACTGAAGTCGGTGGGAATGCATGGCTGTAACATCAGAATTTAGTCCCATGCTTTGCATGTAAACACTGGGGTCATGGGAAGACTCAGCAACAGAAACTTCTACGAGAAACTCAGTTTATTCGTTGTATTAGAGACTCCACACACAAGTAGGGTAACTATTTCTGGTCATTCTGTGCAGTTTTAGGCATTTTCATGTGTGCTCATGTCTTTAAACATTCAGAATTAATCATAAACTGTGGTGATTTTGTACCTCACTATGAGGCAGACTTGCTATGGTTTGGTCTCATGGCTTTGCCGAATGCTGTCTTAATCACAATAACCCAATTCTCACCTTCACTGATAGTTGCATGTGTGTATTTTATGGCTACTTGCTTCCCAAAAAAGCACTAAGTTTGTATGAAAAAAATAAGTTAATATGTATCTCCCACTTAAATGGATTCCCAATATTACCTGTACATCCAATTTACATTTTCTCCTGAAAGCATCTCATATTTCAATTGCTTGACACAAGCTATTGACTACCAAAGTCAAAGAACATAAAACAGTTCGCTCTACGCCTCCAACTGCCTGAGTGAGAAAAAGTCTTCCAGTTGCATGAACTGTTCCTGACAGGACTTTTTTTCATTTGGCATGCAGTTCCTTTGTTGTAAAAGAGCCACAAGTTCAATGCAGTAGCATAGTGTACGAACACAATCTGACCACAACTTATGTCATCAAGCTCCTCAGGCTATTACAATTAGATTTGCTTCAGAACAGGTCATGTTAGCCTCAGTTAAGATCCTGACAGCAGCCATTACAAAATCAACTGATCAATGGAATGAAACTTCATCTAAGTGAAGTAAACAGGAACAATAACCAGGCAAGTTGAGCGCAAAGAAATTGTAATAAGCAGTCCTCTTTAAAAAGGTGTGGCACAAGTTAAGGACAAAACTAACGCACAGTTTAAAAAAAACCCATGAAAATAAATTTCTTAATACTGTAAACTGCAAGTCTTCACATTTCATGGTTGATCAGCAGCCTCTGTGACTGGATCTTTTGAAGGGCACGTAGATGAGCGGGGATCCATGGCCGAGTGCATTAGAGGAATATAAACATCATCCATGTTTGGCATGACAAAAATTTTCTACAGAATGCAGACAATTAAATGCAACTTAATTTGTGGTCATTCAAACATTTATTGGTTTGCTATTAGCATAATTTAAAAGCAGCATGCTTAAAATCAACGTTTCCTTGGGTTGGAAAGAGTTTGATACAGTCTGTTCATGCAAACTCTGCAGTACCTACTAACCACAACTGTTTGGTTGCATAATAAACCACACAGTAGCAGACAAAGACATTAGCAAGTGCTAGAATGCTTGCATGTATCACTCAAAGGATCACAGGAGAATGCCTACTTTTCCCTAATCTGTTTCCACTCCTACCCCATCCCACCCTGGCATGTCTCATTGCAATTCCTTTCAGGCACAATCTGAAGTGGCAATTTTGATCTAGATAATCACCTTGAGAGACTTGGGTCATAAGGATCGTCTCCACTGAGGGCAGCAAAATCGTCTGCGTCAGATCGACCTTCCTGATCAGATCTCTAGAGACTACCCTGGCACCCGGAGTAGCATTGAGTTGAAGGGAGTAACTTTAAATAACTTATGTATCTCAATTTGACTGCCACGAAAAACAGTGGGCAGTGTAGACCTGGCCATAGACACTCAAGAGACTCTCTACCCCACTCTGGAAGTTCGTATCAGTCGGGATGAACAGCTGGCCAGCTTTTTAGAAGTGCTCAGTATATAACAGCCCTCAACAAGAACGGAGTTGTTGGGTAGTGACCAACTTCTGCAAACTGAAAATCTGCACTTCTCTTAGGTTGCACTAGGAATTAAGGCAGGGGTCTCAAACTCAAATCACCATGAGGGCTGCATGAGGACTACTGAAGGGCCACATGAGGACTAGTACGTTAGCCTGAGGGCCACACCACTAAAACCTTTTCATACAACAATATTGCAAATATCGGTAAAAATAGTGTCATTGCGGGCCACAGGAAATAGCTTTAGGGGCTGCATGTTTGAGACCCCTGATTTAAGGGATGAGTAAAAATCAGAACAATTTTGAACTGCAACCTCCATTAGTTCAAAGAAAAATGTCTTCAAAGTCATTAAAGAAACATACCTGAAACTCTTGTTCCAGTTTCTTCTCTATCCAGTCAGTCACATGAACCAAGGTCACTTCTCTCTCACCAAGCTTTGGCCGAGCTTTTAGTTCTAGATAGGGAGGTCTTCGGAAACCATACCTCAAGAGAAGAGGGGAAAAAAACGAGTATTTTTCATTGAAAGGTTCATGGGAAAAAATGCTTGAACATACTGTGAATAGAATTCAGAATATTTTGATGACAGGTCCTGTTACTACTTGTTTATGTATTTTGAAAGATAAGAAATAATGTTTAAAGTGTCTACGCTTTTCTTGTTATGATCCTTCAGAACTATTTTGGATCTGAAATAGTTTGCTGAAGGTTCTATTGATACTAGAACTTCCGACATGGTGGCACTGAGATGTTTTGTAGGAAAACTTCTAAGAGATGCTGGGGAAGGGAAGAAAGTCACACTGATTTTTATTTTATAGGCTTGCCAGAGAGCTGCAAAGATATGATTCTAATTCCCCCTATAAAAAGACAAGATACTCTTACAAGTGGAAAATGACAGGTCAAAGAATTCAATTTCTATCTCACTTTGACAAACAAGGAGTCCCATGGTACTTTTAAAGATTAAAGTTTATTTATGGCATGAGCTTTCGTGGGAGAAAGTCCCACTTCATCAGGTGCTTTGTTACACTTACCATATTCTGTCAGTAGGTGGTGGTGGAATGTTAATTGCTAGTGTTCCTTTACACTCTTGTACTTCAACAGTTAGCAGCAATGGAGTATTAGAAACCTCCTCAATCTTCTTTTTAATGAACTCAGTCTCTGTTGCTTTCTGGAAATATTTTGACTTGGTAATTTTATCCACAATCCTCATGATTTTACTTGTCCTGTGTCCTCCAACATACCTTCAGATGTGGAATAAGTAAAATACATAATCAAAATGGTGCACCCAGAAATTAGTTAATTTTCTTTAAAAACTTCTTTTTCTGTGCATGCTCCAGAAAGGAGCAGCACCATAGGTGCCACTGGCTGTAAAAACAATTATCTGACACAAAAGGGACTGGCATGAACAAAAATGTAGATAAATACCAGGGGAAGCTTGTGTGTGTGTGGTGGAAGCCCCAGCAGCTGAGAATTTTAAAACAAGGCATGCTGAAGTGCACCTTCAAACTCTCCCCCGCCCCCCAACACATACTGAGATTTTCAAAAGGGACCTAATGGATTTAAATGCTTAACTCCTATAGGGCCTTCAAAGCTCTCAATGAGGAATGGACTAGGCCTGATTTTCAGTGGTATACAGCTGCCTAATGGAGTTTTCAGCAAGTACCTAAATGCCTCTCTATCAACTTCAATGGAAGTCAGGTGCCCAGATGCTTTTGAAAATCCCACTAAGTGACTAAAGCCTTTGCAAATCTGGACCTAGGGGATTTGAGAGGCTTTTTCAGTCTAACTGACCCAAACAACTTACAGTCTTTTCCTGGGTGAAAATTTCCAGAGGGATAGCCACATTAGTCCATGTACAGCAAAAACAACAAGAGCCCCGTGGCACCTTGAAGACTAACAGATTTCTTCGGGCATAAGCTTTCCTGGGCTCCAAACCACTTCATCTCACACGTGTGACAAAATGGGTTGGAGCCCAGGAAAGCTTATGCCCGAAGAAATTTGTTAGTCTTTAAGCTGCCATAGGACTCTCATTGTTTTTGCTTTTTCTCTGGGTTTCATATAAAGTCGAGTAGATGGGAGCCAAATGTTTTTGTGGTCTTTGCGTAGTACAGCAAAACAAAAAAATGGCGAGGTTTATTCAGGAATGAGCTTTCGTGGGAGATTTTTCTCCCACAAAAGCTCATGTGATAAAAAAATTTGTTAGTCTTTAAAAGTGCCGCCAGACTCTGTTTGTTTGTTTTGCTGAACCAGACAGGCACGGCTGCCCCTCTGGAACTCGTCATCTATGAAGTCATGTTCATCTGCCAGGTGTTAAACAAAAGTCCTATACATAGATTCACAAAGATGTGTCCACCCAGCGTCTGTCAGAATCTCTAACCAGCACAAAAACCCTGTGGGTTACAAGCCTCTCTCCAGTCTGTTCTATTCAGTCCGAGCACACTTCCTTTTCCAAATGGCAGTGGAAACAACAATTTTTTTTTTTTTAAATGGCTGAAGGTGCTTAGATGAGCACCAGCAGTAAGATGGTGTGACATATGCTAATGCTTATGTCACTGTCTTAACCAAAAAATGTCAGGAGGCAGACGTCCTGAAGCACATGCATGTGCATTTTGAGCTGAGGGAGGAGCAGGGGTGTGTGTGTTGGCTGAACACCAGGACTGTGTGTTCAATTACAGTATTTTACAATTATTGTTACTCCATTTAGAGGGTCGAGTCACTGGAAGGAGGCAAAGGTAGAAAGAAGAACCAGGCAGTGGGAGAAGCAGGGCTCCCAGGAACAGCCAGCTGCTCATATGTAGAAAGAAAGAGTGTTTTTCCCTTCACTACAATGGAGACATAGATGACATGGTAGCAAAATGGACATTTTGTTGTAACCACAGGGCACATCTCACTTCCTCTTACACCTAGAATGTGAGCACTGCAAAAACAGCCATAAGGACAGCGTCTTTAGCATCTCCCACATTCCTGAAGTCCCCAGGTCATTCACTGAAGGAGAGAGTATGAGGATTATTTAGAAGAGGTGGGCCTGACAAAACCTGGCAACAGGTAACACACAATGACCCCCTCTCTACAATACATGCAACTAATAATTCATGAGTCTATTCAGTTTTCTTTCTCCCAGGCACTAATCTCTATGAATACAATGGGCTGATTCTCAGCTGGTATAAGCCAATGTGTTTCCATTAATTTCAGTTCACTGATTTATAAAGGTTGCGGATCTAGGGCCAACAAAAATAGATTTAGCCTCTCATTTGATACTATGGTGGTAACAGTGCAGATTTTCAAAGGCATAGAAGATAGCTATGTGGCTGATCAGAATTTCCTTCCTTCTACATTTATATTAAGAAAACAATCACATGTAATTAGCATGGCCAAGAGAGCAAAAAGGCAAACAAAAGGATTTGTGAAAATATAAGATCTATATTTACATACAAATAACTCTGACAGAATACCAGATACAAATCATATGGATTTGCCCTTTAAAAATACACACCTTGCGCAACTATCTGAAATAACACAATCCACTGGAGAAACTAAGATCATCCTTTGACAGTTCTCTCACAGCACACCACTAAGCTGCACTCTAAAGTCAAGCTACTCTACAAATGACTGAAGAGAAAAATACAGTGACCAACAGAAGCTATGTTTCAAAAGCTACACACGTAACCATCAAGTAAAGAAATTCCTAGAGCCTGGTTCAAACCCTAACAAAAAGGAGCTTCTTTCAGCCTCTCATGGTATTTAAGACAGCTGTGGTTTAAGCTGGGAGATCTAGTCTCAGTGCTGCCATCACGCTGACGTTGAAGGCGTCTTAGGCACAGAAAGCTCAAAGTAACTCGCCCATGTCACCGTATCTGAAACATGGGATGGGGACATTTAGGCATCTTTGAAATCTGCACGTAAGCCATGGAAGTATCAGGGGTGTAAGCTGAGCACCGGGCAGTTCATTCTGCAGGCGTATTTTGCACAATACTTTAGACACTCCTGTCTATTCTGCTATAACAACTTGCAAGAGTAGATCCAAACAAGGTAGCCGTGTTAGTCTAGAGTAGTTATTTGTTCTGGTTAATATTTCCCTTTCTTTCTTTGTTGTGTAGTGTGCTCCTTGACTGTCACCTTCCATCCCCTAAGTAATGGCTTTTCAGTTGTGCTGTTGGAGGGACATATCTACACCAATATTCATGATGCCCTTTTCCCATGAAAAGCACCATAATGTTACCATGGAACAAATCGAGGAAGATCAGAAGCCTTCGGCTGGTGAAGAAGTTTAAAAAACCCAGATAAACATCTCACCCTTCTGCTCCAGGAGTCAGCTGTTTCTCCCCTCCCATCACCTCAGGAGCATCATCCTCCTCTGAAGACCCAGCACTCGAAGACTCCTCATCGCTGTCTGCAAGGCAATATGCCCTTGGCCTGAAACTGAAAAAGACAGATGACAATTTCCATATGTAACTAGACATTCTTTATCATGCATACACTATGTGTAGCTCGTTTGGTGCCTTGTATCTTTTTAAGGATACATCTGTAGTCCCTTTCCTCTCATTCCTTTACTATCCAGAGAGAGAAAGTAAAATAAACAAATGCACACTGGGATTGGTTGCAGAGTCCCTGAATTAAATGTACATGATTATTTACACAAAAGCTGTTTTTCTTCAGTAAAGCTGCAGCCTGCATAAAATGATAGAGTTTTGTATGGAAGACAGAAAACGTAATGACTTATTTCGCATGCCACCTAACAGAATGGGAGATGGCTTTAAGTATGTTTTGCAGACACATTCTTGTTGCTGTTATTTGCTTTCCAAAAGTTTGAATAAAAATATAGAATGTTGCTTTTTTTTTTTTTTTGAAAAAGCTTGTGAAAAACATGAGTGTTTTTTAAATGCTGAGATGAGAGCCTGCAGCTATATTTTGTACTGAATGGATGGATTTATACTGAATGCCAACATGGGACTCTATTCAACACAAATTTTCACTAAGAGGTCCAGGGCTGGGAAGTTTGTTTTGATTTTGGTGTTTAAAAAAGTATACTGTGCCATGCTAGGTGTAATTTTGTGCTTCACATAATGTACACAAGCCATTATCCCTGGTCACTACCTGCATGAAATGGATCCTTTGCATCCACCTACCATAACAGGTGCCCATTTTAGATGCAATGTGGAAAGTGCCCTAAATCACACACCGACAGGCAGGTTTACAGGAGGCTACCAATTTTAAGGGAATCAGAGTGACATCTAGATGCTGAATGGCCAGATGGTGGTTTAAGAGAACATACCATGTTCCCATGCACTTCAGCTTATACCCTCCTGTTAGCTAATCTTCCTCCTACACCTCATCACTTCTGGCTCCTACATGGGCAACTTATTTGAATTTAGACTCTCTTACTGCACCTACATCTACTTACTGGCACATAACTTAGAACACCTTATATATTCTTTTTTAATTGAAATCTGTTCAGAGCAGAGTGCTGTACACATTGCTGGTACCCAAGACATTCAACCTCTGAATTTGGGTGAGGAAGTCCATTATCATTAGTAGTTATGAAGCTAACATCTCCTCTAGGAATTCACAAACCATGGTGGGGATGGAGGGGGGAAGCTAAATGGGAATCTCAGAAGGATACTGGATTTCCCATTGGCTTCTAAAGAATGTATTCCTGCACATCAGAAATGGATAGTACCCACACCTATTTTGCATGGGTAAGTGATTCAAGAAGGTACAGAGCACTGGAGTATCAGGCCTCAAGGTTCTGTGCACATCAAGAAAACTTCCAGCCTTGAAATTAATTGGTGTGGTTACATTACTTGTTCGTATCACTGTAGCTACAGATGATGTAGTTACATGAATATACATTTCTCCCTAACGTGCAGTGTAAAAAGATGAAGATGGGCAGGGGTGTTGCTGGCACCAACCTTACGGGGCTTGAGCCTGAGTTCACCGCTGGGCTCCCCGTGGTGGTGGGGCACTTACAGGGCTCGAGCCCCAAGTCTATTCCCAGGCCAGCAGTGCTTCTGGAGATGGGTAAGAAGGTATTTTGCTAGTAGATTCTAGGTACTAACATGCATTAAAGAGTATTTTATGGACCTCCCTCCATTCCACACTAGCTGGCACAATCTCCCATTGGTCTCTGTTGGGTGAGCATTCCCCCATGGATCCATGGGAAAATGGCTCTTCAGGATATTCTAGGTGCAATTCATTGTATTGGTGAAGCACAGAAATTTGGTCGGTGACCTGGGGTATATGAGAGTGGTGTGATTTCTGCTGAAGAGAGTCCATCATGGATTGGAGGAGCGAGGGTAGTGCTGCAAAGAAGTTCCTCACTTTGTGCGGTAACTGTGGTTCTTTGAGATGTTTCTACAATTGGTGCTCCATTTAGGTGTGCAGGTGCCTCTAGAACCCTTGGAGAGTTTCGGTTAACAGCATCCATGCACGTGCCCCATGCCTCCTCATGCCCAATATCAGTGATGCACAAGCAAACTGTCCTCGTTCCTTCTTCACCCAAAACATCCCCTTTGGACCAAGAAAGCACAGGGGAAAGACGATAGGTGCACAACCACCCCCTTTTGGTGAAAACATCTCAAAAAGCCACACTTACTGCAAAGTGAGTAAGCTCCTCTTCTTCTAAAGGTAGCCATGTCAGTCTAATTCAGCAAAACAAGGAGTCCAGGGGCACTTACTATCGCATGATCTTTTGGGGGAGAAAATCCCATCTCATCAGATGCCATGGGCTGTATGTTTGACAAGCCTGCCCCGGACAAACATGTTAGGGTTCCACCTCAGACCAAAATAGTTAAGAAGAAACTAGGGACTGTTTGCTTGTGCATCCTATTGCTTTGGTATCCAGCACAAGGAGGCACAGGATGCATAAATGGACCAAATGGACACTGCTAACTGCAAATCTCTGATCAAAGGCTTGAAAGGCAGATGCGCACCTGACATAGAGCACCTAGATGGACACCACTCAGAGAAGAATAAATGTTGCTCTTAATCAGGGTATAAAACATTACACAATAGCAACTAATTCCTGGATTCACTCTTTGGAGTAAATTTGTGCTCAAATGCAAACCAAACATTTTTGCAACAGATTCAACTTTAGGGAAGGATATGAGTGAATATACTTTGACATTAACATCTCTTGTAATGCAAAAGCAGGAGACTTAAGCAGTTACATAATGAAAGTTTTGGCCTAAAGGGAATTACTTAGGATAATATTTTTAGTTGTGTAATATTTTATAGCTGATTAAGAAAATGCAGGTTAAAGCTGGGTTTTCTTTCATTGTTGTTTGGATGGTTTTGTTCTCAATATTTCCCTTTTTCAAAAGAATTAGGCAGAAAATGGACTGAAGTCATTAGTCACTGTACTGTAAGTGAGCAGATGGAGAAATAAAACGTGCTATAGAGAGTCCTAACAATCTAAAGGAAAATTCAAATACAATACACCAAGGCACAATATTTTCCCCAGAGAACATGATTAAAGAACGAGAGCGATAATCTCAATTTTCCTTTTTGACTAGTGAGGATCCAAACCGCAAGGCTCGGATTTGACCTTCCCCAAAGATTTCTCCATAGATGCAACCCCACTGCAGCTCCATGCTTTCATCAGAGCACCCAAAAGTGACACTTCTTTGCCAAGGCTTAACGAGGTCACTCTCACAATGCCACAAGTTTTATTACTCAAAGTAATGAGCATTCCTAAAATAATCCCACATCTAGAACTCTACCAGCTAAGACATCAGCAAGTCCTCTCTGCATCAAATGAGCTGACAAAGAGGACTTCAAGTCTCACTATATTACGAGTGTACACAACACAAGATCATGACACACAGGTGTGCCATTCTCAAAGTACCTTCTGCATTTACTGCATGAGATTTTACCAAAATGCCATTTTTACCTTGTATCATTGCATAGTATAATACGACCATGAGGAATTATATTGTGTAGGAGACTGCACTTCATTTCTAAATGCAGATTAGGCTGCCTCTATTTGCATATAGACATCTCTGGTATGCTCTCTGAGACCCACTACAGTCATTTGTTTACAGAGCAGCCATTTCATATTTTGCTCACTAGCAGTGATTCAGAAGAGCTGCATTTTGTTTCTGAGTGCTCTCCTCTGGGGACAATACCCCAACACAGTTCAGTACTGTCCAAAAAGTAACGCAAGATACTGTTTTTGAGAGAGTACTTGTGGACCACTGCAGTAGCAATTTTTATACTGATAAAGCTTGTTAATATGAAGAACAGAAAGCAACATAAAAGCTAACACCTTTTCCTGATGGAGGCAGATGTCTTTTTCCAGCTATTTGGGTTCTAGGCTTTTGTGACTGATGCTCCATTTTGGCTCTAGGCACCTTGTTATGGTCATATTGAGTCAACTGCCTAAGCTAATTTATAAATGGCCTGCACTGACCTAAGGATTTCCCCCACTTGTTTATGTAAACCTTACCCATCCTCAAAACAAATACCGTATCACTCTGACAGAAAGTGAGGGGTCATCTGGGGATGCAAATAAAGGTGTTCATGTCTTAGGCAAAAGAGTCTGGCAGAACAAGCATAATGTTGGGAGCCAGGAAGCTCCAAGATCCAATCCTTGGTTTTCCACTGACTCACCATGGTGCATTGGAAAGTAGCTTGCCCTCCTTGCCTCTGTTTTCTCATCATGAGGGTTTAACATTTGAAAAGCATTTTGAACATGCAGCAGTAGTAAAAATTATTTGAAATAATGATGTTGAATGAAAGAATCACTTGCTTAATGAGAATTATTTATGATTGCTTTATTATGTCTGTTTTTTATTTCCTGTATTTTACTTAATCCTTTTATGCCAAGGCAGAAATCTCAATGCTGTCTTAACACAGGCTTTTCAAAAGATAACATTTCAAAACCCTGCCTCTACAACTGGCCTGGGGAAAATGATTCCTTCATATGGGCAAGTGATATCTTGCTTCTTCATCACTGGCTCAGTAAAGGCATGTGACCATGTCTGGGTGAATCTCCAATTTTTACACTATCATGTGGCCACATTTTATTATTTTAAAGTGCTTGTCAGAAATGCCTGTGCAACTATGGAGGTACCATGGTTTGCCACTATATAGCAACTAAATCATGCTGTGCTACAGCTATATGTATCGACATAGTTTGAGTAATATCCCCCACAGATATGTAGTAGTTTTGAGTATTACTATCTCCCTTCTAGTAAAGGACACCAACTACAACCATTTCAAAACTTGCATTCAGAAGCATGGATATCAGTTCCATTTGTCCTAGAAATTATTTTGACATAATCTGAACTAATACTTCACTGTATTAATTTTAATATAGTTCGAATTCAGATAACCTGTAACTAAGGTTTCCATACTCATCAGAGTTCATATTTCATTTTCAGAAGCTTCCCATGGTATCCACTGTATATGGTAAAAACAAAAAAAGTGTATGAGAATTGTTGATGGGTCAAATGGATGAACATCTGGACTTAGCCATCAGGCACACTTAGGAGGTGCCATCTTAAGGGTATAATACAGTTGTATTTAATAATTCTAAATTCAAAGTATATATTGCCTCATTAACATTCACTTTACTGGTAGATGATTGCCGTGTGAGAATTCAAACTATGGTAGGTTAAAAAAGGAGGTAGGAAATCAGTGCATTTGCCCAGTGCATTTCAGACTATCCTTTCATATAAACATATGAATCCATTCAAAGACAACTCTGTACGGCTGAGAGAGGGGAAAGAGAATCTCCATCTCTATAGTAGTTCACTTTTTTTCCAAGGAGGTGGGGAGAGGCATTATGTGGAAAAGCCCCTTTTAATGTTTAGGATCAAATTCTTTTTGTCAGGGACACTGATGTAAATAAAAAATAACTTGTGTGACTTCAGTGGAATCACTTAACATCAGTAAAACAGAGGAGAACCCAGACCACTGAGTTCAAATTCCAGATTTATCTGTGCAACAGTACAAAATCTGGTCATTAATACGTTTTTGTTTGTATTTCTTTTTTATATCTTATGCAGTCTAGCACTGTTGTATATCTCACTTCAATATATTTCAGAATAGAACAGATTATGTCTCAAGCATGCAGAGTCACTTTCATTAATATTAAGGAACATTTTGTTTATACACCAACAAAAGGTTAGATTTGCAAGAATATCTTCCAGATTTATTGGCAGTGGGTAACGCACTAAGTCATGGAGTCTGCCTACTGTGTGGAGACTGCTCATCTCTCAATAACTACTCTCACATTGTAGTCTGTTGCTGGAAGGAAAAATGGATCATGAAAAGTCTAGGACTCCAGTGTCTCCATTTATTCTGCCTTCATTACATAGATAACAAAACTGGTATAGACTATAGGAATTTAGGAACCTTCTTAGCTTTGCAAGATTCAGAAATTGTCTTCACCTCTAAGCTCAACAGTATTGAGACACTAGGGGGCAGCAACAGAGGCAGAGAGTAATTCACTATCCTAACCTCTCACTTTGACCTTTATCACTGTTACTTCTCTGTGTTTAGAAGGAAAAGAAAGAAAACCCACTGAATGGTGTTATCTACAGCACAAAAAGAATCAGCATTCCACAGCTAAATGAGATGGATATTTGACAAATACCACTCACCAGATAAATACAAATCCACAGATTGATGAATCCAAACATTATAAAAAATGAAGGAAAGATAGCACAAATACAAGTTAGATAGGATACAGTATGTAATTTCTAGTCAGTTTATCTAGAAGGCATTTCTCATTTAAACAGGAGGTAACAGAACTATTAAATATGCAAAATTGCCCTTTTAAAGGTAGACATGTTTTCACGCTGTGCAGTAGAGGGACAGTGTATGAACTGCTGCCATTCAGGGTGCACTTATCCTTTCACATTCATTTGCAACATTATTTGTGTTACAGTTACACCACGTAATACCCATTAATCTAAAGAAGAAGCTGGAGAGGGTATTATATTTCAGAGGGACAAATGGGAGAGATGTGTCTATGAAAGAGCACTATGAACTCACCAAAGGCACGTTCAGCTTTGGAATTCCCTTCACGAAAGCTTCAAGTCAAGTCAAATACATAAACAGCACATACTTAGATACCTTCAAAAAATGTCATGTAGAGCCAATGAATGGGGACAGAAATAGGAGGCAGAAAAACCTAGGCTTTATTTTCAGTTCTGCCATAACTCTGTAATCCCAGGCAAGTTGCTCCACCTCTCTGCTTCACTTTCCTCCACTGGTTAAACATGAAATACTTGCCTGCCTACTTACTATACAAAGATAATCTGAGGACTAGCTAATAATTAAAGATCTTTAAAAATGTAACATCCAGATTAGTTCATGCTCTCATAATATTCAGTAATTTAGCTTCAGAAAGAGGAACTACACACAAATGAGTAAGCTAGTTAAGGGGAAATAACCAAGTACAGTCACAAAAGTGAAATGCCTGCATGAGCTGCATGGAAACTTTTTAAAAACAGACAACTCAAATGCATACCCCAAATTAGTAATAAAGTAAAAGAAACAAACAATTAAAGGCAAACCGCATCCTTTAAAAACTGGAAGTTAAATCATATTGAGAAAAAGAGAAAGGGTCATGAATTCTAGCAAATCAAGTATGATTTGGCAGGCCAATTTGAAGAGTACCTAGCCAAAAAGACTCCAACTAATGGGGGGGGGGGGGAACAAAAACAAAAAAAAACTTTTTAAGTACATCAGGAACAGGAAACCTGACAAAACTGGTGAGACCACTTGACAATCGAGATGCTGAAGGAAGCATGGAAGGAAGATAAACTCATTGCAGAGAAGCTAAATGAATTCTTTACATTAATCTTCACTGAAGGGGATGTAATGCGGTTCCCACATCTGAGCCATTCTTTTTAAGTGACAAACCTGAGGAATTCTCCCAGACTGAGGTGTCAACAGAAGAGGTTTTAGAACAAATTACACAGGAATTCAAGCAGCTTTTGGGTGTATTTAACAGGAATCAGTCATCAGGACAGAACTTGGAAGAAACTCACATTGGAAATTGCAGAATTATTAAGTATTGTCCCTATTATTTAAATCAGCTTCTGTACCAGATGGACAAGAGGATAGCTAAAGTGACGCCAATTTTAAAAATAGGTTCCAGAGGCAATCCTGGCAATTACTGGCTGGTAAACCTAACTTCAGTAGCAGGTAAATCAGGAAAGAATAGAATTATCAAGACACACAGAGTAACATAACTTGTTGGGGTAGCTGAAATTCAATGTTGATGAACGAAAAGTAATGCACAGTGGTAAACAATCCCAAATATACATACAAAATGATGGGGTCTGAATTAGCTTTTACGAATCAAGAAAGACATCTCAAAGTCATTGGGAATAGTTCTCTGAAAAGCAGCTGCCCAGTGTGCAGTGGCACTAGAGCTAACAATGTTAGGAACCATTACAAAAGAGGTAGATAATAAGACCAGTTAAGAGAATATTGTGCGCAGTTCTGGTTGCCCCATCTCAAAAAAGATACTTTAGAACTGGAAAATATACAGAAAAGGGCACAGAAATGACTAAGAGCATGGAACAGCTGTCTTATGAGGAGAAATGTTAAAGCCTGGGACTTTTCAGCTTGGAAAAGAGAAACAACTAAGGGAGGACATAATAAAAGTCTATAAAATCATTAATTGTGTAGAGAAAGCAAATAAGAAAGTGTTATTTACTTCTTCATTTAACACAAGACCCAGGGTCACAGATTTCAGAATAAATTACTAGGTCACAGGTTTAAAAATAAATAAAAGGAAGTATTTCTCCACACAATGCACATCCACTTGTTGCCAGGGATGCTGGGAAGGTCATAATTAAATGGGGTTCAAAAAAAGAATGAGATATGTTCTTGGAGAATAAATCCAAAATGGTATTAACCAAAATGATTAGGGACACAATCACATGCTCTGGAGGTCCATAGCCTCTGACTGCCAGAAACAGGGAGTAGACGATGGGATGCATCACTCAATGTTTGCCTGTTCGCTTCATCCCCTGTGAAACACCTGCCATTGGTCACCATAAGACGACTGGATACTGAGCTAGACTGACCGACCACTGGTTGACTCAGTAGAGCTGTTCTTATGTTCTAATGTAGGTATACTTTAGTATCTGCAATACGTTAGGAATTTCATGACAAAAATGGATGAAACTCATCCCTAACGGGAACCTATCAATGTCACTGGAATCACCCAGGGGATGTATTTATACAATATTTGCAGTTGAATTCAATCCTTCTCTTTCATACTTTTCAGTGTTCTCATCTTTGACACTGACAGGAGATTTTCTACACATTCAAATACATGTATTTAGTTTATCAATATTTTTCCTTTTAGAAATTAGCATTTTGCCATGTGGTTTTTTTTTTCTTGCAGGCAATGTACAGAATAATGAATTCAGAACTTAGGTAAATAATGAATTAAATTGATTTTTAAAAATAGTCAAAATCTACTTATTTGTAATTTAAATGTCTACATGTTCTAAGATCTGATCTTTTAAAAACAAGTATTTTTCTCTGATTACAAAAGCTTTACAATTCATTTATTTAAAAAGTCAGTCCTTTTGGATAGCATATTATACCTTGTGTACTAATTTATCTTCAGCATTTAAGAGTGCTCTCAGAGCAAGTGAAGACACTAAGATGAAAATCTATTGTCTAAACAAAATGAATTAATGTAATAAAGTATATTATCTTGTTATAAAAAGTTGGTTTATGAAGCTAATCAAATGTCAATAAGTGGACGTAACTGCCTGGTTCCAAATGCTATTAGAGGCTTACAGCCAAATTTAGCCCCCAGATACAAACATTAACTCCCACCGATCTAAAACAGAACTGCAGTAATATCTAATGGTAGAACTTAATCCTGCCTTTCTATTGCAGGTATTTCCCCCTTGCAATAACATCTTACCCTTCTCTGCCAATCTCTCCAACTTTCAGTGCTTCACCAAGAGGCTCTTTACCAAGTTTGGTCAAATTCATTTTGGTCTCAAGGGTCATTAGAAAAGATCCATTGTAGGATATCTCCAAATCAATCCATAGACCTAGGATTGTTAATAAAAAAAATTAAATTTTAAAATGCACTATTGTAACTTAAAATATCATTGTTTTATGTTACAGTTATGACAAAAGCATTCATAAGGTTACCAACACCAATGGAAAAGATTTTGAAAATACCTTACTTTTTACCACTTGTGCTGTTTACTTTTACAATTTCACTCAGCTTAGATAGTGCAGAAAATGTAGATGTGCCAGTTAGTAAGCCTAACTGGTAAGCCTCCACTACCATAATGACATTATGGTTCAACTTCCAACATTTTGGGCCCCCCCTTTTTTTTTCTTAAATAAAAAGTGAGTATGAACAGAATATTAGTGTTCATAAAGTTTTATTTTTAAACAGTGAATCCGTGAACTAGCTGACATCTCTTTGAACAGTAAACCCCAAGGGCATCAAATAAAAATTTACCAAATCCTTCTGCTGTCAGCCATCTCTTGCTGAGGTAATAGATGAATACTTAAGTCACTTTTTACTCATATTCAACTTTTATGAGTGATGTATTTGAAGTCAGACTTCAGGAAAAAGTTACTCTAAAAGTGTCACACTTCTCTTGCAGTTTCCATCATCTGATGGACATTCATTTTGTACAGGTAGCCTTTTATCACAGGGAGACTTTCTGGAGACTTAAATGTTTGTACTTGTTCCTTAATGAGTTATGCATCCTTACTTCTAAATATAAGTGTTAACTACAGTTCTGTTCTATCCTGTCCACTTGTGAGGCATGAAATGATTGTCAAATGAGAAGAGCTACAGGTCAGCTGTGCTTTGGGAGGCAGAATAGTGGTTCCCAACTTTTTCTCTGCCGCAGCACACTTTGATACCTTTAATTATTTTGAGGCACACCATCATACAGTCTCCCAATGAACTCATGAATATGCAAGAGCAAATCCAGAAATCGGAGAAGTTTTTTGAAGAATTCAGTGGCACACCTGTGTGCCATGGCACATTGGCTGGGAAACACTGAGGCAGAGACACAGGCAGGTGGCACTGAACAGAGAAATGCTCCTGGATGGAGCCTGTACTGTTTCATCCTCTTCCGAGGCAACGTGGAGTTAGCAATCCAGGAGAAGACTAGTCTCAAATTATGGGTGTGTATAACTTCCAGCAGTCCACATTACTGCCTTGGGCTATGTCTACCTAGAGGGTTCACTGAAGTCGACTTAATAAGGTCAACTTAAAGTCAACTTTATTAAGTCAATTTTAATGGCCACATTTTGTTAAGTCAATTTAATAAAGTCAACTTAACCCATAAAGTCAACTTTAAGGGTGAGAGTTAAGTCAACTTAAGCAAGTGCTTAAGTTGACTTAATGAACTCCAAATGTGGCCATGGAGTTGCTTAAGTTGACTTAAACTTCCAGTGTAGACATAGCCCTAGTTAGTAGTTTGATAAAATACCAACACAATTAACTAAGTAACTTATTACTATTGAAGTTCTAGCTCTACTGTGGTGTTCCGAAATCTATACATCATCATCCTCACCATTAAAACTGCATAAAATTAAACTGCATATTAAAAGTAAGTTAGAGAATCACACCCTCTACTAGCTCTACACATTCACAATCATTTCTAAATCACTTAAAAAATTATATGGAAAAGGGCAGGAGAGTCCCACACCATCCTGAATGGCAAGACAGAGCCTCTCAGGAAGGTACCAGATATTAGTCTAATATTGCATGATCTTATGCAAACAATCCAAGATATGACCTCTATATATTCATGCCAAGGATTCTAAAAACAAGAAGAAATCTTTGAATGGCCTTATTTTCTCTAATTATTTACCTTATGGGAATAAGAACAACTAACACTCTTGCTGTCATGTTCTAATGCACTGCAGGTCAATGCAAATAAAATTTAAGAGTTTTAAAAAAGGACAATTCAAATAAAACCTTTTGAAGAGGTTGAATACCAAAAACTAAGATATAAGTTTTCAGAAGGGATGACTGATTTTAGCTGCCTAAACTGAGACACATTAAAACGCCCCACTACAGAGAGGCCAGGTCCTCAATACTTTCTGCAAAAATCAGGTCCCCATGAAGTATGTCAAGTTGAGCAATCAGAAATGAATCTACCAAGAACACGGGTCACTTTTGTAAATTTTGGCCTATGTGAATGCAAAGCATCAATAGTTCTAATTTCTGAGAAACTGAAATGCTATATACAGGGTCCAGGATGCAGGTCATACAGTATACCAAGTCTGCTATTATGCAATTAGAAATAATGCTAAAGTGGGTTGGATTTAGTTTCATTTCAATATAAATCTTCAAATTCACCAGAACTGTGTAGTGTTGACTTTCACATTATGCTTCTAAACAAGGAAACAAATGCCAAATTACACATAATATTCCTCTCTACTTTCTGCTGGTAAAATTAGAGAGAGCCTTAGGAACCAGCTATCACAGATATGAACAGTTGAGAACAACTATGTAATCAGTGAGTCAGCATGCTACCGGGCTTCAATGATGTTCTAACAATGGATTAAATTAAGCAAAGGAAACAATTCAATCAGATTACAGAGAGAGAGGATGTTCTCTTCCACTCAGGGTGACTGATTGTTAGTATATAAAAAAAACCCTGTCATGGTACAATTTAGTAGTCAAAATTGTCTGTTTCCTAACCTTGATGAAAATACAGTAACTCCCCAGCATATCTTATCAAAATACAGGTGTGTTAACACAAGCCCAACTGTTTAAATTTAAAAACTGCTCTTTCTGTCAACATTCATAACTGCTCACATGCACCAGAGTCATGTGAGCAGAATGTCTGTTTCTCATATTCAAACATTAGTGGAAATGTGTTGTTTGTGAGGTTCTGAAAGAGTTCTTAAATACTGTGTTTTTAAGATGAAAAGCAGACTACGCAAAGTGATTCTGATGGCCTGAAATAGCATAAGGCTGGCATGTTTCATTCAGAACTGCTATTTTGATTGAGAAAAACCAGACGGCTCATGTAAAAATAAAAACATCTTCCAACACATGCTGTTGTAGTCACATATATCCCCTTGGAGTATTAAACTAAGGTTATTTTAGTGATTCCATGATTACCAGAATTAATGGAACACAGGAATTAAAACACTTCATGTAATTTGACAATGTGACTGCAATTACCAGGATTACAAACCCTACCATAAGCATTTGTCTGTTGTAACTAGTCTGTAAACAAAATACTTAATCACAGTGGTATTGTAAAAACAAAAGTGGACCAAAACACAGCAAGCTCATACAACCCAGTCCCTCAATTTTTAAATGCAAAATATTTACTACAAAGATAAGAAAAAAAGAGAACTGCAGTGGTAAGTCACAACTGCCATCCCTAACAGATGCTGACTAATTCAAATATATGCATCTCCAGAATAAAAATTCTTAGAACCCAATTTTAAAAGCTCTGGAATTCCACTATCGGATAATCTGTCTATAAAATCTTAGAGCAAATAAAATTTAATATACAGGGGAAGTTAAAGCAGTTTTACTGCTTTTAATCAAGATTGGGTGTAAGAAGATTTTATTTTCAGTTATTTCTGTTAAAAATTATTAATGGTGATGAGGCTTGGATACTAATGGCTTTCATCAGGAGTAAATTTTGGTGGTGGGAGAAAGATGTGTCAGCATATATATCCTGTAAAATCAGCAGAGGGAGTGAAAGACACACTTGAACATACACACCTGTAACAAGTCTGTGGGGGGAAGGAAACCAACGTCAGGGAAGACAAATTCTTTCCACCACCCACCACTGCTTAGAAAATTATGGCCCTGCTTGCAGATACTGGGAATAAACCTGCCACTTGGGGAGAGCAGTATCAGCACAGTACGATTTTCATCGCAAAGAATAAAAAGCTGATTAGCAAGCTGCTTTTTATGAGAGTTCTTTGCATCTGTAGTACGGAGGACAGGTAAACTTCTGCCCCTGGACACGATAGCCAGGGCACAACGTTTTGCAGCCAGTCAAACTCTTCCCTAACATCCCAGGCACTGAAATCAGCAAGACTTGCAAAGGCTGAACTGCTACAGATCCACGTATATAGCCTGCCTTCTATATGTAGACTAGAACAGATGATAAACGTATGTAAAGTCACTTTAAGAACAGGAATTTTTTTAAATGCACAAAAACAGTTCAATGAAAAAATCTTGGGCATTTAAGCAGAGCTCTTCCCCTTCATTAGCACCCTGACTAGTAACATAAGAGTTTCGGAGCAGCACTATCAGTGAGATTCTGTAGGCTAAAGGATGAGAAGGCAGAAATACCTCAATACCCCATCCTTTGCTACTTCATGGGCATCTAGCATTAAAACCAACACTAGGAAATTAATAGTGGTACCTTAGATTTTATGAGATCAGGTTGCTCTATAAAACTGTCAACTGATTTCTCACTGGATAAGACAGGTGCTGAGAAAGGATTTTTATTTTTCCCTACAGTCCAGAAGCAAACTCTCTCTCTAATACACAGCTGTAACTATGCTTTCAAATCTTGATGCTCATGTACTCAGAAAAGGCAAGCCGCAACAAATCATTGTTATGGGTTTGTGCTTTAAGAACATTTCTTTGACATTTGGAATTCACTTTCCAAAACATGATGTAGCTAAACACATACTACCTACCAATCTACCTAAATACATAAATAATAAATTTTCCTTGTGATTTTACCTTAACACTTTAGATTAATAAAACTGAAAGGATTTGAAAAATCAATTTACTTTTGGACAGGTTTCACTTACAAATTCAGGTCCAGCTGGTATTCAGGTGTTTCTGTAATTTTGTTAGAAGATACATAAACTGCTCTTTCCCTCATCATGCATAATACAGTTTTCATATAATTGCTTTTAGGAATGAAAACTTGTGCAAAGAAGAAGTCAGTTTTGCAGCAAAATACCCTTAATAGATTCCAAGACCAGATGAGACCACCTGTGATCACCTTGTCTGTATAACACAGGACATAGAGCTTCCCCAATGTAACTCTTCTAGCATGATTTAAAAAGTTGCCAGCGACAGAGAATCCACTATAACCTTTGCTAAATTGTTGCAGTGGTTAATTACTCTAACGGTTATAATTTTTTGAATTTTTCTAGCTCCATCTTTCGGCCACAGGCTGTCACACCTTCATCTAGCTCACTGAAGAATCCATTATCGAATATTTGTTCTCCATGTGCCTTATAGACTGAGTTCAAAAAATCATCTCTTAACCTTCTCTTTGTTAAACTAAACAGATTGAGCTCCTTAAGTGTTTCACTATAAGGCAAGATTTCTTATCCTTTAATCATTCCCATGGCTTTTCCATAAACTCTCTCCAGTTTATCCACATCCTTCATGCATTGTGGACACCAGAACAGGCCACTGTATTCCCAAATACCTTATCTACTTCTAATGGAAATTCTCAATTATTCATCCAAGGACCACATCAGCCCTTTGGGCCACAACGTTGTACTGGAAACACACGTTCACTTGATCATACATCATGATCCCCAAACCTGTTCACAGTCACTGCTCCCCAGATGGATTCCTCCATTCTCTAAACACAACCAACATTTTTTGTTTCTAGATGTACACATCTACATTTAGTTGTATTAAAACACCTGGCTTGCTTGCACCCAGTTTACCAAGTGATCCATTTCATGATCCCATCAGTAATCTGGTCTCTATAACTCCCCTAATTTTTGTTTCTTCTGCAAATTTTATCAGCAAGAACTATGTTGTCTTCCATTTCATAGATCAGAAGGTTAGACATAAGCCTCAAAAGTGATCCCTAGGGGACCCTACTAGAAATGTACCTGCTCAACAATGATACTCTGTTTAGAATTTTATTTTAAGACCCATCAGTTAGCCAATCTTTAATCCACAATGTGTGCCATGTTAATTTCATACATTTCTAGCTTTCTAATCAAAATGTCATGGGATACATATAAATGACATGTCTTATAGAAATCTCAGTATGCTATCATCAATGCTATTACCTTTATAGACCAAACTTGTAATCTCACACAAATATAAATTAGTCTGACAGTATCTATCTTCCAAAAACCTATGTTGATCTGCATTAGTTACAATACAGTCTCTTAATTCCTTATTAAGTAAGTCCCATGTCAACTGTTCCATTATCTTCTCTAGACTCGTCATTGTATTTATAGACCTTTATGCACCCAGATCATCCCATTTAGCCTTTTTAAATATTGACACACTATTCGCTTTTTTCTAGTCTTCTGGAAATTCCCCAGTGTTCCAAGGCTTACTGAAAATCAACATTAACAGTCCAGCATGCTCCTCTGCCAACTCTTTTAAAACTCCTAGATATAGGTGATGTGGACCTGCTGATTTTAAAATATTTGACTTTAACTCCAGTTTAGCATCTTCCTCAGATACATGTAGAAAAGGAAAAAAAATGTTAAGACAATTATCATCTTTTCTTCTCCAAATACAGAGAGAAAAAGTGATTTAATACTTTTGCTTTTTTGATAATTCTGCCAATTCCATCTAGTAAAGGATAAATACCATTGTTGAGATTCTTTGTGTTCCTACACTTTAGAATTCTCCAGTGTTCTTACCTCTGCTGGTCATAGTTTCCTCTGTGTGTCCTTTTGCTTCCCTTATTATTTTTCTATAATTCCTAGCTTCTGATTTAGTCACTACTAAACATACAAGGAGTCCTGTGGCACATTTAAAGACTAGCCATTTTATTTATCGCATGAACTTTTGTGAGCACAATCCCATTTCATCAGGTGTTCATTCATTGTGCCACACAACTCCTTGTTGTTTTTTTACTGGACTAGATTAACACAGCTATCCTTTTGAAATTGACTGATGGAAAGGTCAGTCAGGCATATTTACCTGAAGACCTGTTTAATGGAAACTATTTACTTGCAAGACTTCAGTGTACTTCAAACATTACTTAAGCCTTTAATGCTGTTGTGAGGGATTATCTCCATTTACAGGCTGAGCAACTGAGGCAAAGAGCATGTATGCAACTTTTCTAAATCACACAGCAAATCAGCAGAACAGCCAGCAATAGAACATTAAGTAACATTTGAAATACATTCAGTAAAGATAACATCAGTGATATTTATCCCTTGGTAGGTATAAAGGAAATTGCAAGATGGAGTAAGTTTGGTTTGGAAGTTCTGTGTGAGAGGTTCTGTGTTTGCTAAGAGAACATTAATTACAGAATGTATATCAAGTCATAGATAGTCAGAGAAGCTAGTGGTTTAGATCGATAAGAAGGCAGACTGTTTCTATAGATAATAAGGGTGATCCACAAATTTAGATTACAAGACAATCCCTCCTGTCTGGACCCTGATCGGAAGCCATCAACCTAGTCTGGTAAACAGGTTGATGGGGGCCAGGTAGCCGAGCGGTCACAAGAGTCTGGCCACTCTCATTGGTCAAGGACAGTAACTGTTACCCAAATAAGCTGTAAACAACAAAAGAGGCGGGCTAACTATATGGTGAAAAAACAACAAGGAGTTGTGTGGCACTTTAAGACTAAAAGATTTATTTTTTGCATGAGCTTTCGTGGGAGAAGATCCCACTTCCTCAGATGCTTCGAAGATGGGTGAACTTACAGAAAGGAATGAAACTAAATGCAAGGGGGGTGTAAAACATAGGATCAGGTCATAAAGTAACAGCAAATCAGAGCAGTTTACAGGCTCAAACCATGGGAAGCCTGAAGTCAAATTTGATTTAGTTTCATTCCTTTCTGTAAGTTCACCCATCTTCGAAGCATCTGAGGAAGTGGGATCTTCTCCCACGAAAGCTCATGCAAAAAATAAATCTGTTAGTCTTAAAGTGCCACACAACTTGTTGTTTTTTCACTGGACTGGACTAAAACGGCTATCCCTTTTAAAATTAACTATATGGTGCCTATTAAGTATAATCTAATTGTGTAACCTGCATATTAAGAGTAGTAATACCATGTAGGGATTTTAGGCATGATGTAACTTGTTGTATTATGTATATCGTATTTTGCATGTTAGAAGCTATGTATGACCTGTAACCCCTATACTGGGGGTCCTTGCTCTGAGACGGAAGCTTCTTTTTGCTTCTCTCAGATGCAGTTCCTGTTATTATTCAGCTGAATAATAAACTTTGAACCACACCTCGTTCTCTGCTTATTCGAGTCTCAGCTGGGAACAGGCCGTCATCTTTGGGGAGGATTCGTGGTTTCTCTTTCCAGGCTGAGAACCCGGATCAGTTTTCCCCCCACACAGGGTAGATTAGAACAGAATATTCACCTGTTCAATACTCTGTTAAAGGATTTAACTGGTAATTCTTGTCAAGAAAATTTGAAAATAGTTTTGAGCACAATTATACATCAGACTACAAGATAATTTCACTGAATACCCCTTCCTTCTTCTCCAGTAGAGAAGAAAGAAGCTGGGTATAATCCTGCTCTATAGTTTGAATACACTCTGCTAAGAAGTCTGCAGAAATGAAAGGAGTTTAGCCTTTCATTGATTCAGCATCTGCGATTTAAAGGCTCTGTAATGTTCTCCCATGTCCCCACAGGCAATTTTAAATCTTTGCTGACTCATGTTATGATTGGTCTGGGCATGGTTAGGATCCAGCTGGAGCAAGTTTTTATTCTGACATGTCTCTTGCTCAACTAGTGGAAAGATGGAAAAATGGCTTTAGAGCAAGGCTTGGTTATGAAGCAGATGTGGAGGGATGGTAAACAACAGGCTTCCTTAAGGGAACATTTCCCCTTAGACCAATTAGAGCCTTCTATACCCTAGGTCAAATATGCCTTTTAGATCAACTATATTATTCAAAAACATTTCCAACAAGTCACCATCAAAGTTAAAACAGGAAAGAAGATGTGTCATTTAAAAAGAAAGAGGTTTACTAAAGGAGACAGCTGAAAATCATGCCCAATAGCCACAACGAAAATCTAGTTCCTAGCTAACAGTTTCATATAACATCAAAACAGGTTCCTATGTCAACAGTGGGAGGGTAAAGGGAGAAGAGCTACCAGCCACCCTCTATTTAAGTGTACATGTAATATTTTTAAAAACAGATAGGCCTTTTTCAAGCTACAACAGGCTGTCAGTCTCTGAATATTTGTTCTTTGTTTGGGTGGACGGACTAAAGATCCTGCCTCTTTATAAAAATATCAAGGTGACAGAAGTCACAGCCACGACAATATCTTGGCAATATGTAAAGCCAGAAAGAACCCAGATTTGGTTTCAACTCTCAAGACTGGCAGTGACAAAATCATCAGTCAAGTTATAAAGTGATCAGCTTTGACATTGAAAGACAAGCACAAAACCCCATGATGTTATTTTTCACAAAGTCTCTTCTCAGAGCTGAGCCATATGTTTGTTTTCTGGTTTATTAGTATAGTGTTTTGCTAAATCATTGTTTTCACAAAGCAAGGCAAAACAGAAGTCAGATCTGGGTTCTTTTGTGGCAAAGAACCAATTCTCTGGGGATGGAGAAAAGATGCTAGACCCTCTACTACTTTGCACTACTTCCAATTTTTCTCTACATCTATAATTCTCTGAGAGGTAGTGGTTTTCAGCTGGGAAGAGAATATCCCACTTCCTTCAATACGTCCTTGATGCTTATCTATAGAAGTCATAACACTGGTGCCAGGCACTCAGCACCTTACAAGCCAAACCCCTACAGCCTTTATTTAGCTCAGTTTCCAAAGGGATAGCTGTGTTAGTCTAGTCCAGTAAAAAAACAACAAGGAGTTGTGTGGCACTTTAAGACTAACAGATTTATTTTTTGCATGAGCTTTCGTGGGAGAAGATCCCACTTCCTCAGATGCTTCGAAGATGGGTGAACTTACAGAAAGGAATGAAACTAAATGCAAGGGGGTGTAAAACATAGGATCAGGTCATAAAGTAACAGCAAATCAGAGCAGTTTACAAGCTCAAACCATGGGAAGCTTGAAGTCAAATTTGATTTAGTTTCATTCCTTTCTGTAAGTTCACCCATCTTCAAAGCATCTGAGGAAGTGGGATCTTCTCCCACAAAAGCTCATGCAAAAAATAAATCTGTTAGTCAAAGTGCCACACAACTGCTTGTTGTTTATTTAGCTCTCCTTCCCTCAGGCAAAACTCATACTGGGAGCAGAACTTCAGAAAGGGAAAAGTCAATCTTTTGTCATAGTAAGTTTTGCTAAAGAGAACTCTCAACGTGAGCTGCTATTCCAAGGTTTATCAGATCTCTGTTTCCTACACCTATCTATATCTTCTAAAGTAAAAAGCTTTTCAGACACAAAGCACACTTGGAGGGCTAAAGACACTTTATAATCACTACAGTCTGGATGACAACAGATTTACAAATCCATTCTTAATAATGGTAGCCAAATGAGAAATTAAGACACACACCCAAATCGTTTAAAACCAGATCCTGAGCTTTGTTTAGAAAAAGGTTTTGCAGAACATCAGAGAAACAAATGTGGGGTGGCTCTGTTTGTGTTATTTAAATATTTTAGTGGAAACAGTTTATGTTGTGGACACTAGGGAATATTTACATCCAACTATTGTAGCAGTAAACAATAAAAGGAAATGAGAAATAAAAATGGACTATAAACACACGTGAAACTTAACTGCATGTCCAAACTGAAAGAAACCAAAAAAGCAAACAACTCACAAAGGTTATCAGTAACACTACATAAAGTATTCTGAAATAAATGGTTTATAACTTGACAGCATCCATTTAATTCTATAAAGAAGCTGAAACAATCAACATCCCTTTTACCATCAACATGAGAAATTCCAGTTCAAACCATGGGTTCATTACCTTGGTAATCAACAGACGGTTTGAAGGCTTGAAGGATCTTCGGCATCGCTACTCCCATGTCAAGTTCAGTCAGGGTTAGCTCATTCATGAAATATGGCAACTAGAAGAAAGCACAAAATGCAAAAATCAAGTTAATTTTAATGGAATTATAAAGAAACCAGGTGTTCCTGTAATAGTTGGATTGCCATTACAGTATATTAGACCTGAGAAAACATTTAACTGAGTTACCAATGAAAGAACACAAAAATTATTATTACACATAGAAGTTTACATTCTAGGACTTCACATTCCTTTACTTTAAAAAGGCATTTTAGGGGGTGTTTGGTGCATAAACTCTGAGCCAATGCATATTTAATATATCCATTCCAAACAGTTTTACATCTTACATTTGTAGGTGTGCACCCAACCAAGAATACAAGTTTCAATCTACAGTCGGTCAACCAACCACCATTTGTATCCCACATTTGACTAATAAGTGAACTGTATGTTGCATCAGTGAAAACAAGCAAAAGGCTTAGATCAAGAACAAAGTGTAGATGTTGGGCAGCTTCCCCGGTTTATAACAAAGCTTTTTTTTTTTTTTTTTTTTTTTTTAAACTAACATGTTTAACTTCAGTTACACACTTTCTTTGAGAAATTCTGCAGTTAGATAAGCTGATATCTTAAAATAATATGATCACCACTATTTTTATCCACAGCAACTGTGCCTAGGGTCTAATGCCTTTTATCATATATCACATTGTTAGTACTACAGACTACATGTGCAAAAACATTCAAAAGAGGGGTTTAGAATAAAAGCAACTGAACAATCAGCTAAACATAAATAAAATCCTATATGGACAGGTACTTTCATGTTAAATCCAAGTGGTAAGTGCATATATAAATTCAAACAGAAACATATCCTAAACTGTGTTATACATACAGTAATCCTCATCTTTAATTCTTGTTTTTGAAAGCTCATTGTTTTCCTAACTCACACTTTTCTGTGCTCTGTCACTAAATCAGTCACAGTACACATATTTTGTGTCTCTGCCTCCCTCCCATTTGTCCCTTGCTCTAAGTGAAGAGATAAGGCAAACAGCTGTTTTAAATCAATGGAGAGAGTATTACTTTCAAGGAAAATTCTGCAGGTGAGAAAGTACATTATTAATACACTCAAGCAGTCCTTAATTAGAACTGAGTGACTTGACCTGAGTCTTTCACAGCACCTGGCCCATCTGAGACAATGCTGGCTTTTCTACTTTTGCCCAAGCAGCAGCAAGTCCCCATCTCACAGCATGTATTAACAGCAAATACAGGCAAAAGGAACTTCTGATCTAGATTGTAATGCTGTCAGTGGTGGCACTGGAGTTCAAAGCAGATAGAAACAGAAAATTATGTAGCAACAGTCCTCCTGCAACTCCTGGAGGAATTACAGGAAGGACGGAGGGAAATGAGAAAGGCTGCAATTTGGCCAATCAAATTAAGAGAAAGCTCTCATTATCAAGAGGCTCAGCAGCGGTGAGACTGTTCTCTGCTAGTTACACAGTAAACAGGTTGCTTAAGATCATATAATAAAGCATAGCAGCCTGCAAGAGGAAGAGGGTTAAGAGGAATGTTTGACCTAATGCGAGGACAGCCTTGAAAACAAGCATGATGGAACACACCTCTGAAGAGTACAATAACCTCAGCAGCTCAACGCATCAGGACCCAATGTGGAGGCATCTAAGGGCCCAACATCCTCTCCAATGTTGAGAGACCACTACTTTGGAGAGTCACATGGTACGGCCATTAATTGGGGCCATCACTATGCACAAGCTACATAAATCACTGCTGGACACTGCATGGCTAGATGATGGTGTCTAACGGTAGCTCAGAGCCACAGTAACTCAGGAGCTGCTTGGGAAGAATAATGTCCCACACCCAAGCACTTTAATGTTGCTTCCCTGATGGAAAAAATTCATTTTTAAGACTTCAGAGAAAACCCATGTGCCTCCTGAGAAGCCCACATGCAGCACAAAAGATCTGTCACATGTTCTCCCACTTGACTTTCACACTGACGTGAAAGAAAGCTGGGAAGCAATAGAGTTATTGTGAGAGCTTTTTTGACATTGGTCTTGAGCCGCTTGTAACAGAACTATATAGACTAGCTTGTTTAGAATAATTCCTCCTATTATAAAAAAAAGGTCCTTACACCAAAGGACTAAAGAATGTGAAGGCATTAAGTGTTTCACTATAACAGGCCACTGGAACTGTATTTCACTCTGAGGCCTTCCTAGACACCACTATGAATACCTATCCTCTTGCTCCCATTTTGGGCAATTAAACAGCCTACCTTTCATAGGGCATTGCAGTAAATACAGCATTTCTAAAAAGAAGGTTTTTGCAAAGCACAGAGAACTGAAATACTGTGAGCACAGCAGACACCACGCCAAGAACGCCAGACAACGCCCACTGCTCAAAGCAACCATCTGAACTCTACCTAAAGGAACTCCACCTGGGTCTGAGAGCGAACACCACACCAGACAAAGGCCCCCAAATCACTGTGAACGCCCCTGGAGAGTGAAGCCTTCTGCCATGCACAGGTTTTTCCACAAGGGCCTGCCAATATGCTTCCAACCTGAGCCAGAAGGTTCATGACTCTGAGTCTGAGGTCAGTTCCCTCTCCATGGCCCAAGGCACCCATGGCCTTGCTGTTGACACCCCTTAGTGGACTTGTTGCGAGGAGGTTTTTGTACTGTGGACAACTCCACACTAGATACACCTCTGACACCATTAATGAGTTCCTCACAGGACACCACACCATCAGAGGTAACTTAGTAACCAGTGGACCGAATTCACATTGACTGCTGAGGAACTGAAATGCTCTGAATGATATAATGGCAGCAAGCGAGTGAAAACATATTGCACATGTTTGCCTGTAACAGCGGTCGGTATTTATATTACAGCAGTGCCCTATACATCTATGGGGTTTGTCAACATTTCATTTCTCTCTACCCCAAACCAAGCTTTTGCCCTCAAGCTGTTCTCAAGATGGTGTTTTAATAGGTTGCTTCAGCAGTTGTGGAAACAGCCACACACAGAATTAGCGTATGGCTTATTCCCAGTAGCACAAGGAGCCTCTTTCGCAGTTAGTTCTGGCAGCTAAATTCCAGTGCTGGTGACAGCAAGCCACCTCCCACCTTTGTATTTAGGAACAGACTGATAAACGCCTCACATCCCACCCCAGAAGTTGTTGAACAAACCTGTGATTAGCTGCTGCTATTTGGAAGAGCTCAAGAATGCAAGGGACAGACCATGAAAGTCAGTTAAAACCCTCTCTCTTTTGAATTTATGTATTAGATAGTACAATTATATCCCTTGGCCCTATAGACAGTTGCTGCCTCAACCACAATTCCCACAGAATGGCCTTGTCGATACTGGATTTCTGAATTTGATGTCTGTTCACATGAGCCCAATTACAGCTACCCAGTCCCCACTTCTTCCTGTGGTCAACACACCATTTCCAAGAACACCTTTTATTTTACTGAAATCCTGAATCCTCATTGGGGGTTCCTGTTTACAGGGTTAGCAAGTACATAAGTAAACAACAAGCATGATGTGGACATCTAAGCAGTTAAGAGAGTACCAACCAACTACAGCACAACAGGTTTGTAACACAACAACATTAACTACAGAGATGTGTTAGTCAAACAAGCTTTATCTGCTGTAATAACCTGCTATTGCTCAATGCTAATACCATAATCTTCTTCACCTCCATGGGAGATTTTCTGTGTTTTGCAAACATCCAGGAGTTTAGTTACCATAGTCCAATGAAGCAAGCAATAATTGCTATCCACCTTTCTGTCAGGTCAAGAGACTTGGCCATGATGCCAGAGTGAAATCTGTGGCAGAGCTGGATTAGGTCTAACTACTTTTTGTCATTAACAGAGCTGAAGACATGAAATCAAAATAAAAAGATATTTCAAAAAATATATTTTAAATAAGTGTCTTTATAAATCATCTTACTAAACTCAAAAAAACCCACAACCTTTTTTATTTTCAAGAACAGAAAGTGCAAGCTCGCCAGGAGTACCTTTATTTTGCTCAGTTTCATCTGGATCTTCTTGGACACAAGATCAGACCAGTACTTTTCTCCTAAGAAATCCCAAAATATTCTTCCAAGCAAAGCATTTACCCATGCCTCCTGTTCCTCTTCTTCAGCTGCTGTATGGATATCTGGCAACTGGCAACAGAAACAGATCATTCAGCTACGGAGCACAACTTAGACAATCTAGCCATCTCATTAAAAATATTTCCATCAGGGTCTTGTCTGGAAATTCACACTGTTCATTAACCTGCATTGAAACAACAGTAACAGGGACTGTAATCTTCAAAATCATGTAAAAAACGGACTGCCATTACCTCTAGTGGTTTGTTAATGCAACAGAATTCGTCAGTGGAGACCTAAACGAGAGATTTGGGGTCATTTGTAGCAAAGAATGGAGGCATTCAAGCTAGACATTCACATGGATTATTTTTAATGATAATGGGAAAACCAAAATTCAGTATGAAAAGTTGCAAAATTGCTAGTCACAGCAGATAAGAACAATCTGACACATGTTTAGAACTCTTTACTGCACAAACCCATTTGCCTTAGTAAGCCTGAAGGCAAAGCTAAACAATTTTAGTTTTACTTAGCAGAAAAAAAGGAATATGAAGAAAACATGAGACAAGAGAAGGGAAAAATTCCTGTATCCTTCCCCCAACTTGGGTGCCCAAAAGGACCAGAATTATACAAATTAAAGATTAAGACTGAATCAATGTGAGAGGAAACAGGATAAAGAATAATTTTCTACAAGATTGCCAAGGTTTAAGCACAAAAAATGCAACATGAGCTATACAATAAGAGGAAAATCTTCAGTATGGAAGCTTTCACCCATCTCTCCCACACCACTGACATTTGACCATATGGCTGAGGAAAAGGGGGGGGGGTTTCTTTCCATATAGTCAAAGCCTTGTGCTGTATTTAAATGCATCATGTTTTGAGACATTTAAGAATATTCTCAAAGTAAGATACAATCCATTTGGATATTGCAGCATTCTGACTTCAGCTCTAAAGTCAAAGCCAACTGAAGCTATATGATAATATGTACACCAGCTCTGCATTCAGATTCAGATTCAGGGAGTCTGAACTCTACAGAGAGGAGACAAAAAAAAAAAAGTATTTGGTTTCCCTGTAAAGTTTATTTTTAGTAAGGTTCTAATACTGAAGAGCTTGTCCAGTCCTTCAACCTCACTGGAATTCATAACGCCCATTGCTAAGCACAACTCTCAATTCCATTCAACTTGAAAGATTAAATGTCACCAAAAGCAAAAGAAAGATGTTTGATTATGAAGACATAGAGCTTTCAGTGCATCCTAAGAACATGAGAGTTTCAGTAAAGAAGAGAGAGTTTTAAGTACAGGAAAATATTTGGGCAGGACAAAAATAACTAGTCTCTGAAATGCCTTACAAAAGACTGCCAGAGCTGTCAGGTTAACTCCATATTTCCTGCTTAAAAATAAATTAAATACATTTATTTTTATGGTCAATTTAATCTTGATGTGCATGTTAAAAACTTACAGGAGGAGGAAAGTAAATGCCACTGATCCCAGTCCATACAGTTTAGTGATGCATTTTCAAGTTGCTTGTAAAATGAATGCTGAGTTAGAAACCTTATGGTCTGTAACAACTGACACGAACACATCTACTAGTTCCTGAAGTGTGTACAGAGAATGCTTTTGCTCAGAATCTCATCAGACCAGGGTCTGAATAATGCTTTAAGAAAATTCTTTTCTAGAAAAGCCACCTTTTAATTGTATTGTAAGAAAAGCACCATTTTCTAAATTGTCACGGAACATACATTAGCTAAGCTAGCATCAAGAGTCACTGACGGGACATCTGTTAAATAAAATAGATTTTTAAATGCCAGTTTCTCTGGTTTGAAGTGACGAGAGTTGATTTTCCACAGGCAGCATAGTTTGCACATTTCTGTGCCATTCTAGAGCTCACTGAAAGTTTAAAAGAAAAAATGGCAGCAGGCAGTAAATTTGCAGTGATAAACCAACACACTAGTAACCTTCATGGCACATGTTGCCTCAGTCTAATAATCCTTTCACATACACCAAACCTGCCCTAAAATGACCATTCTGAAGCGTACACGCACAGGCTCCATGCTGCCTGAGAAGCTCCACAACTTGTGATTCTAAACACCACTAAAATCTACCACAGGAGATACAGCACTGATAGTAACCTGCATAGGACCTAAGGAGGTGGCATGGTATTTTTCTCATGACAGAAGGATCAAGTTACCCAAGTCTGAACTCTGTACCTGCAACAAGATTTCTCCTTGCTCCACAGTATCTGTCTATTTTTTAATTTCTCTGCCTTGTTGATACTTTACATACATATCCCTGTAGACAGAAGTGGAACGATTCTTTTACCATTTTAGGTCAACATTTATCACCCCACTTCAAACTTGTGTTTTAGCACAATCACCGAGTAGACAAAATGGCTGTTCTGAAATCAGCTGAATGGTATTTCTTGCAATCTTAATATTCCCAAGGGTTGTGACTTTATGCAAAAAGAGAACTTGCAGGGTTTCTAGGTGCCATTAACCCAAGTTCTTCTCAGCACCATCATCACCATTATAAACTTACACCTGATAGGTGTCTGGTTCAGTATTTCAATCAATCACGGCTTCAGAGATTGATTGAGTGGCCAAGATCCCTCCTGGCTAGGACTAATGAGCACCAAGTTGGTTCCTATCATGTATTATGCATGGGCCTCCTTAACTATGAGCCAGATGAGGACTACAAAGTGCAGATATTTTACATGAAAAAATATATTAAATAAAATGAGATCACACTTTATATTAAGAGCCCATTTATTATGGATAAAAGAATGCTTAGTAAGCATTTTGGTTAGTAGTTGAGCATTTATAGAGTTAAAGAGATGAAGAGGTTTCTGATAAGCCATGGTTCATTTGCAGCACCCACTGGTATTTTACACATACTACTCAAAAATTCCCCTTACATGTGGATGAGGCTGGGCTCATCCTAAAATAATCCCATCTATGAGATGGTAGAGGTGTACGGACATACTGAAATGCTTATCAAAAACAAACAAGGAGTCCTGTGGCACTTTCAAAGACCACCAGACATATCGCATGAGCTTTCATGGGAGAAAATCCCACTTCGTCAGATGCTTTGAAGATGAGGGAAATTACAGAATGGGTGGGAAATAAATGCAGGGGAGTGTAAGTCATGGGAACAGGTCACACTGTAACAACAAATCAAAATAGCTGTTAAGGGTCAACGCTGATTTGACTTTGATTTGCTGTTATAGTGTGACTGGCTCCCATGACAAACTCCCCTGCATTTATTTCTGCCCCCTCCTTCTGTAATCTCCCTCATCTTCAAAGCATCTGGCGAAGTGTGATTTTCTCCCACGAAAGCTCATGCGATAAATAAATCTGTTAGTTTTTAGAAGTGCCACAGGACTCCTTGTTTGTTTTGCTGAACTAGACTAAAACGGCTGCCCCTTTGGATCTTCAAATGCTTATAACTCCCCTAAGAAAGATTATCTAATGAGAATAATCGCTCCTTACTTGGCACTTAAATCGCAGTTACGGCTGTAAAAGGACTCCAACAAGGACTCCCTCCTGACTTCAGCACATCAAGTATATTTTTAGTTTGATCTGCTTAACATTAAACAAAAGTAAGTTGATCTGATATTTTTAATATTGCAGCATGAACACAGCTATCTGAGTGTGAACTGAACTGTATCATGGCTCACTCACCAAAACCGTTAACTATATATTTCTTGAAGGGACTAATTCTGCCACCCTCAGTTGCTCCCGTGTTAATCTGCACTGTAGGAAGTTAATGACTTAGGGCAGACTTGGCTTTTGAAATCATTTTTGGTGCTGCTGTCACACAAGCCACTAGACCAGGGGTGTCAAACTCAAATCACCATGAGAGCCGCAAGGGACTAGTACATTAGCTCAAGGGCCACACCACGCATGAGGACTAGTATGGTAGCCCAAGGGCCGCACCACTGAAACCTTTTCATACAATGGTATTGCAAATATTGATAGTGATAGTGTTGTTGTGTGCCACAAGAAATAATTTTAGGGGCTGCATGAGGCCCTTGGGACACAAGTTTGACACCCCTACATTAGACCATAACTGAACTTTGGAGATCCCAGGTCGAGCCTAAAGGGATGACACTTAAAACAATGTCATCTTACAGCAACAAGCAAGTACATAAGTAAACAACAAGCATGATGTGGACATCTGAGCAATTAAGCAAGCATGAGGGACAAACACATCACAATGCCGCTCTTATGCAGTCAGTTTTCCAACCAGCACTGTACTTTCAAGCTTTGGTCGATTTCCTTATATATAATTTACATTTTTAAAGTAACAAGCATCAAAAAGCAAGAGGACCTTAAAATGTGTCTGATGGACGTAAGCTAAACAGCATTTTACCTTTTTCACAGAAGTAGGGCTACTGTCTGCACTGCGGACTGGACTAGCTGCAGGACTTTTGTTTTCTTGCAGCACATACTTCGCCATGTACACATTGTAGTCCAAGAGCATTTTTTGTCGCACACTGCCTGCCAGCTCCTTTTGCTTCGGCTGGGATGTGATTTCTTCTAGGCTTCCTTTGCTGCTGCTGCGACTGTGTGTAAGTATTCCAGACTGGCTATTGGTTCTACTATGGGATGGCAAGACCCCTAAATCAGAAGTAACAGCTATTAAAAGGCAAAGAGGAGACAAACTGCAAAGCCAGTAGCAGAACACATGACAGATTGTCCAAGGAACTGAATATTTGAAGTTTACAAGGTACCTATGTTTCAGAAATGATGTTGTCTACACATTTCAAGAGAAAAATTCGTAATAGGGAGCCAAAACAAGCAAGGAGTCTTGTGGTACTTAAAGACTAACAAATTTCTTTATCATGTGAGCTTTCAAGGGAGAAAATGCCACTTTGTCAGATGCTTTGGAACTTCATAATAGGGAGGAACAATAAGGAGAAGAAAAGGAAATTTAAGATGATACCAAAGGTTGTTTTTTAACTAAAACTTCAAACATTTGATCCAAGTTTTAAAGTTCTTATTAGGAAGATTTCAGTCCACATAAATTGTTTCTTTTTAGCTGGGAGTGACATTAAGGCAACAGGATTTCACATTTATAGAGCACTGCAAGTAAATGTGGGCCTTGACAAAAATATGCATCAGTGTGACTCTACCAATGGAAAGGCTTCTCCTATTTTAATGAAAAAGGAAGGGTAAAAATTACAAATCTAGCCCCCTGTATCTACTGAAGTCAGCTGCATAACTCAGACTTCAACAGTGCAGTAAAATTATTTAAGTCTTTACAATACGAAAATAAATACTCAAGAAAACAAAAATGAAAAATAATTTATAAGTAAAGGATTACAACCACACACAATTATATCTTCATATATGAGCTCTAAAAACCTGTTCATTTACAATTTTAGGAAAGATCTAATGTTGTATGATTATCTTTGGACTTGCTTTTTAAGAGCTAATATTTAAATTAGTTCATTACAAGCAACACTAGCAGTTTTGTGGAAGGTTTGTCTGTACTTTATTTTAACTCCCTTTATAACTCATACCCTAGTTAGTTTAAAAAGTGTCACCATTTGTATAAAAGATCATCAGTACCTGGCTTGTTTCCACATACACTGAGTGGCTTCTTCACTTCAGACTTTAACCTGGAAGCCAGAAGGAATCTTCTAAACCATTCCTCCTTCTCCCGACCTGTTCTTCCAAACAGGTAAAGTATTTGATCCTTCTGGCTAACGGGCTTTGTCCCATCTTGAGGTTTTTTAGATTCTTCACTGCTTAGGTTTAAATTTTCTGCATGTGACCTTTCTTCTGAGTTCTCTCTATCAGTCTGAACTTTAGCCATAAAGTCCTCTTGTCTAGCAAGTTCAATGCAAATAGGATACTTTTTATTCCAAATTCGTTTTCGAGCCAGACTCTTGGGAACCAGATAAATCTGTGAAACGAGCAGTGAGATGGTTAGATAGATTAAAAAAAGATTCCACATTAATATCTTCTCCACTCATAAGTTAATGTAAAGCACTGTGCATTAGGTGATGAAAATAGCCAGATTTCATGTGAGAGATGTTGAATGACCTCAATTCTCACTGGGTTTAATGGGAGTGGCGGATGCTCCACTCACGTACATATAAACTTGATGCCTTGCTTCCTAAGTCTTCTAACAAATGACAAAGAAAGACTTCACAATGAGTTTTGCTTAAACTGGGACACATTCAGGTAGCTTGTGACCCTCAGAAACAAGGTAAAGAATCCCAGAATTATTTACTCTTCGGTCTCATGACAACTGGAGGTCTAATTTTTGGGCATTAAGAAGCGAAACTGACTGACTGATGGTCATATTCTAAGCTGAGTAAATGCAAACATCACTCAAATATAAATAAAAATGAAGGACTTCTTTAAAGAAAAAATGTCTTATCTCAACTGTCTCTTTACAAGAGTATGTATGTTACTTTCGGGGACTTTTTAATTCACTGTAGGTAAGGAACTTAAATTCCATTATTCGCTCTTTACATTTGGGCCATTAGTTTCTTGTGTGATGGAGTTTGTAGTGAAAACTCCATCTTTCTTTCAGTCAGATTTTAGGGATCACTAAGAACAACCACCCGAGTCCTATCATAATGAGCTATAAAACTGCTCAATCTCAATTTTAAAGTCTTATAGTTAAAATGTTTCCAGCAAGGGAAAATATGCATAGAGGACAGGAATCTTTGCAAATTTTCTCATCTTTCTGTCATGGAAGGATCTAGGGGTTTATTTCCATAGGAGCAGATTTTGGGAGATCAATGAAGATCTATCATCTCTTCACAGTTTTCTTTATTCTTCCCTTCTCCAAGCCCAGATGCCAGTGTAGCATGGGTTCCTCCCTCCTCTTTGCTGCCAATTCTCTGTGACCACCACTCCTTGTGACACAATAGGATATCATGCAAAATAATGCTGATGTAATCAGTTCCCCCACGGATACGAGGAGGGGGCAACATAGGGCAAACATGTCCCCAGCCTCACCTCTTCCCACTTCTGCCTTGATTAACAGTACCCACAGTAGGGGGACTTCCACAGTAGTGCAGTGGGAAAAGACATGAGGCAGCATAACAGTGCCTTCTATGTATCCATCCCCAACTGCTATATCTTGTAATTCGTATTCTTTCCACTTGTCCAACAGCAAAAATGATCTATTCTCTCTGTCCTCTAACTTTTCAAGTGAATGAGAGCAGAAATTAAAGCAACAATAATGCAGCAAAAGACTAGCTTTTTATACTACTTTACAGAAAGCAGCAGCATTACTAAACAGAACTCACCTTGCTGTCCGTAAGCTCATACATTTTCTGGGCAATGTAGGTGACATCAGCCTTAGCCTCATTGTAGATAGCTCTTCTGGAGATATTTTTATTAGGTTTGGAAAGTCTTAAAGTGCTTCCTTCAAGCCGCACATAGACAGAGTGAGTCAATGTAGCATGATATGTTTCTGGATCATAATTATAAATTTCATTCATCCACCCCTGCAAAAGGAAATATTTGTTAAAATATATTGATGTAACTAGCAACCTGACATAGTATGAAAACAACATTTTCAGTAGCTGTCAGCCATTTATGAGGATGGATTCCTTCCCTCCCACCTCATGTGAGATTGGTGAATGCAATGAGGCAGTAGAGGGAGCATCTGACTGCAGTCAGGAAAGCAAGACTCTATTCCAATCTCTAACATGGCTGTGTGGGTTTGCCCCACCCCCAATCCATTCCTCTAACTGCACTTTTTTTGCTTCCTTATCTTTATAATAGGGACTTTTTTTTTTAACGTACCTGTGACACCTATGTATGAAAAAGAGCTCTGTATTTAAGTAATTATTCCTAATCCTGGGGATACCAGATTAGCCAACAGGGGAACTGGGCAGAAGAAAAGTGTAGTGCTTTGCCAGAGTATACATGCATGAGGACAACTATGAATACAATGTTTTCCTTATCATACCCTACCAGATAACGTATCTTAATAGCGACTCCTGCATTAAGAGCCTAATCCTGTAAGATTTTGAGCAGCCTCAGTACTCAATGAAGTCAAACGGAAAGTGAGATTACTCGGCACCCCACAGTCAAGCCTCCCAGTCTGCACAGAAGTAATGCTTACATGATTGGAGAAGAGTATGGGAGAGGCAGAGAGGAGGAAGGAGGAAGAAAGGAAGGTCTATGAATGTATACATCTCAGTACCCTAAAACAAATATCTCACCCAAGCCATACAAAAACTCAGTAAGTATTACTGCAACACTGGAGTCAATTTAAATATGTTCCCATACAAAAAACAGGACACTTTCATTCTAAGTCCCATTTACTTCATGAGCGCCACACAGCTTCTCAGAACAGACATTGCATAATTTTCTGAGACATTAGGTGCCATTGCATTAATGGTGCCTAAATTATAGAATTTCACTACTCATTTGCATTTTCACAAATACCCACAAAGAAAACGCTAAGAAAACTAAGTTAGTTAAGTGGCTACTAAATACATAAGTCACATATCTGACATTACATTTAAACAAACAAGGAGTCCTGTGGCACTTTTAAAGATAAGTTTATTTATTGCATGGGCTTTCGTGGAAGAAAATCCCACTTCATCAGATACTTTGAAGATGGGGGAAGCTTACAGAATGAGAAGAAAATAAATGTAGGGAAGTGTAAGTCATGGGATCAGGTCAGACCGTTACAGCAAATCAAAGCAGGGAATGGCACATATTTTCAGCCTGCACTGACTATTTTGTAGTGTCTCCAAACAATTAATTAATGGCCAATGCTTAAATATAGTAATTCCACCACCATAAGAGAATACTTCACCCTTAGACTACTGAGGCATCAATAATGGGCTTTACTGTTGCAGGAGGTTGTATGGTTTGGTTTTTGGTACTAGTGAAGCAGCTAAATTAAGAAATTTAGTAACTCAGGGAGGACAATGGGAACAGTCAAACTACTTTGCAGCTGCCTGCTATGTACTGTGATCTTATGATCTACTTCTGTGAATATGAGCTGTTTTGTTTAGCAGATAGAATAGAAGAAATTGTTGGACTATCAACAGAATGACTACATTGAAAAGTGCTTTGTTAAACATTGGGTGAAAACTGCTTCTTTTTGCAAAAGTCAGCCATGCTATCAAAACAGCTGGATACACTAACAGGACTTGATCTGGCTATTAGACAGTAAATGTCAAACTTCTGGCTTTAATGAACAGGGTGACCTCTGTTTTACCAGTATCAAATCTCTTGTGAAGGCATACTTCTAAACAGCACTCACAAGAAACTTAAGTAATTAGGATTAAAATGGACTAATATTTTATACGCATTACAATACCACTTTGGGCCTAATCTTGCAATTTTTTATCTGAGTTGTAATCCCATTGAAACCAATGGGATTAATGCCTGTAAAAATACAGAATCAGGCTTTTTGGTGCACACTTATGCAATCCAATATGTTAAAAAGATCATTTCAATATCACAGTTTAATACAGTTGAGCTATCAGGCAACCTATAGTTGAACATGAAAAACTGAGGCTGCCCCTTAGTCTTAAAACTGACAAGCCAAAGTGTTCGAAAATGCCATCACTTATAAAAAATGAAAACATCAGCCAGCCATGGTCACAACATGAGCCAGAATTCAACGAATCACTTCCTCCAAGAGCCAGTTGGCAACACTTTCACAAAGACTGATTAGCAGACATTAGCAGTAAATTGATCAAGTACAGAGGTCCTGAAATGCCTACAAGGTCTGATAGACATGCAGTCTTCATCCAAACAATTCCTCTGTAGTAGGCTGTTCCTTGCATAATTAATTGATTACAGGAATATGTTCTTGAGAAAATGAGGGAAAGCTAAAGAAAAAAAAACTGTTCCAGCATCTGTCAGATCAAAGATATTAAGCCACTTTACAAAAGATGACCACTTAGCAATAGAGAATACTGAGATACAGGAAGGTTAAAGGACTCATACTTTGCCACAAAATAATCAAGTGGCAGCATAAGGAATAGAACATGGCTTCCAGCTTAATCATTAATACGCTAATACCGGGGCTCTCCCCTGCCCTATTTTAAAAAGTTCACAATGTTTCCAGACTTAAAGTCCTATCTTTATTGGATAAGGATGTAAAAGCTGAGAAACCTTCAAACAGGATGGGGACTTGAACAAAATTAAAGGTAGGAAAGGGCCTGCATAGTGTAAACCATAAACAAGGTGAAATAAAACTTAGCATCCACAAACAGAAAAAAAGAATTGGAAGAGTTTATCTATGGTCAAACAACATAATTGAACCATTAGCTTCTGGTAATCAAACTCATCAGTTATTGTGACCAAGTGAACTCCACACAAATTAAAGAAATTCCACACTGGTGTACCTCCCCTCCCCCCAGACTTGATCACAGGGGTCAAACCACTAGATCAATGGTTTTCAAACACTTTTTCTTGGGACTCAGTTTAAAAAAACACCACCACACATTTATGGCCAAGACCCAACAATTACATCTTTGAGCAATGCACTCCAGTCTTTTGGTGGCACCAGCAGGGGGTGATGTGACCCAGTACCTGAGGGTCTGCCCCCCCACCCCATGGTTTGAAAACAACTGCACTAGATGACCTCCTGAGGTCCCTTCCAATCCTGATATTCTATGAATTACACGAGGACCTGGCAGGTCCATTGTGCAAATCAGCCAATTCAACATTAATGCAAGGCTTTGGGGGTATCAAATACAGGAAAGTATAGACTTCAGAAGGTACACCGACTACACTGCTGAATCCTAGGCCTAACAGGAAATGAAACACTGAGCCAGTGGACATGTTCTGCACAATTCTGTTCTGCAAACTGAATTTAGAACATAAATGAAACACCATCAGAAAGTAAGTTTCTTCAGTAAACCTAAGTTCACTAAAGCTATCAATTTCCTAATAAATTTAAATTATTTGCAGTAGGGACTGCCTTTTGCTACAATATATTTTTGTACAGTGCCTGGTACAACAGAGACTCCCTACTCTGATTGCTCCAACACAACTGACAAACAGTAAACGGAGCATTGCAGCCCAACTGTGAGGTAAAGCATTTTACTTTTCAAACTCAATTAGAGTAAAAGGTAGATGATTCTCCCGCCCAAAACAAATAGGAAGTCTGTAGCACTGACAAGAACAGAACCCATGATTTGCTGATCCATGGCAATGTGCCTTCCTCTCATAACCACCCTTCCTTTTGACTCATCCAGACCAAAAATAGTTATAAAAATGACTGGCTAATTCAGAAACAGCTTTTCTGAACTTACTGAAGTTATTTAGAAGGGCGTGAAAACTCGGGAAATTCCACATTTATGAGAGATTTCAAACCTGCAGGATGCATGCGCGCGCGCGCACACACACACACAGAGTTCAAAAAAGAACTCAAGATGGATCAAGTCCTAAAACATCAAGTTTGAGGGTATTTCCATATTTCACATTTTCAGTTAATTATTTAAAGCCTGAAGACATTTTCCCATGTAACAAAGGGAAACCCTAACATCTCCCATAAAGTTATACAACATTTGGCCAAAGACTTTAATCTTGTTAGATTCTAAAATCTTTCAAAATTCAGGACAGTTTTCCCCCAAATCCCCACTCAGAATATGGAGTGTGGGTTCAGATGACTTACTAGACAGAGCCCCCCATCTGTGCCATGAATTTCATTCTCAGAGGTAAGAAAGACACATACAATACACCTTTGATTTGACAGGATCAAAGCACATCCAATTTCATCCACCTCCGGTGCTGATCCTTTTTCCTGGCACTCTTCATATTTGAGTATTTTAACAGTAAAGTGTACACAGAACTTTCTGCCTAGGAACAGCAGCAGCCTAAAACTGAAACTCTATCACATCACATAAGCACACAAACTTAAATCACAGCACTCCGTGACTATTACATAAGCTGATGCAAAGTGCCCACTACACACCAACAAAACCCTCAAAGTCAAATTGTATGTGGCACTGGAAAATTATTCTAACAGAAGCAAAATGAGTTCCTGCTAAGAACATTATCATTTCAATACACAGATTAAGCTAATGTATTCAATGCTTAAGAATTTCCTGACTAACAGTGTGTATCGTCAAAATAAGCTGTACATATTTACTCTATTCTACCATACCACATTTAAGCTCCTTGACTCTCATTTCCCAAGCTCTGCATAAATGTCAGCCCACTTTCTTCTAATTTTCCCTCCCAACTACTTATTTTCTTTTCTCACAAGGCTTCCCACCTTCTTTCAAGCCCACCAATACTCTGCAAATAGCTTTCCATTTTGTGTTTGATGAGTACCCTCTCTGTGATCTCCTTCAGATCCCCTTTAAAACTACACCTGTGCTAAATCTCATCAATGAGCTCCCAAGCACACACCTGCAATGCTTTTAGAGGTAAGCCTTGCAGACTATGCTTATGAAAGTTTAACAAACATGGGCTGGAGCCGTATGCAGACAGGAAAGCTAACCAGCCTGCTCATGTACTTCCAAGCATCTGAAGACTTCCTCCTCTTTCTTCATGAAGTTTTGGGTGAAGGTTAACAGTAGAAAGGGGAGTTTCTAGAAGAGGTAATAAGACAGAATAATAAGAGTGTTTCCAGCAGATCAAGAGATATGATTATTCCCCTCTATTCAGCGCTGGTGAGGCCACATCTGGAATACTGTGTCCAGTTTTGGGCTCTACACTACTGAAAGGATGTTGACAAATAAGAAAGGGCTCAGCAGAGGGCAACAAAAATTATTAGGTGGATGGGGCACATGATTTACGAGGAGAGACTAAAGGAACGAGGCTTATTTACTCTGCAGAAGAGAAGACTGGGGCACGGAGGATTTGATAGCAACCTTCAACTACTGGAAAGGGGTGCTCCAAAGAGGAAGGATCTAGGCTGTTCTCAGCAGTAACAGAGGACAGAACAAGGAGCAATGGTTTCAAGCTGCAGTTGGGGCATTCGAGTTCCGTATTAGGAAAAACTCTTATTAGGATGGTGTTGAAGCATTGGACTGGGTTCCCTAGGGAGGTGGTGCAGTCTCCATCTTTGGAAACTTTTAAGGCCCAGTTAGACAAAACCCTGGCTGGGATGATTTAGTGGGAGTGGTCCTGCTTTTAGCAGAGGTTTGAACTAGACAACCTCATGAGGTCCCCTAAAATTCTACGATATTTTTGGGAGGGGTGTAGAGCAAGTGAAGTGAAAAGTCAACAATTCCTCTTAATGTCACCTGTTTTAAAGCCTATAGATAGTTCAGTAGTTTCAGCAACTAATGGATTTTCAGTGGATGACTCTTGCTTGAGCTGACCAAAACTGCAATCTTTCAGATATAATTAACTACTCAAATGCACGTCATGCTGTTATTTTACTTAACCAGAAAGATGGAGAGTCTCCACGTTAGCTTCCTAAAATTAGCAGCCACTCAAAATCCAATGGCAATAAATCAGAAGTGCTACAAACATGCTAGTCACTTGTCCTATTATTTAATACAGTTAATCTGGAAAGATCGAAAAATTTAGAGCACAGAATTCTACCACATAGTTTGCAGTAGCCTTCAGCTTGGGAACTCACAGAAACTATAGGCCCCAGCACACAATGGTCCCTGGATGTAAGTAACACGCCATTCTTTTATGCATCTTCGTTATTGCTGAGCCCTCACCAAGTTCTCATTTTGGCAAAATATGGGCACACCCGTTATAAATACAAGTCATCCAAAATATTCATTATTTTTAATTAGCAACTAAACTTCCAGTGATCTCCAACCTTTCACCAGCAGATGGCACAACAGTCCTAGGTTTTAATGGCAACTGCCATTCAGGAATCCATCCTGATCAACCAGTTGGGGACCACTGCACTAAAGTATCCTGGTCGAAAATTAAGAAGTTGTATGTAATAGTTGTATGTAACTATCATATGCCCCTTTAGATACTTTTGATAACTGTTTGTATAAATCAAAAGAGGCTTTACAGAAGGAAACCCAAATGAAACAATGGTGACAATAAAGCTTGAGTTACCAGTACAGGGGGGCTATCAACGGAAGAATGCCACCTAACAGGTTCCATCAAGTGTTTTTGTTTTTCCAAGGCTGAGCCTAGATCAAAGGGAAGCCTAAAACCTCTAAGATGCTAGAAGGAGAGGTGATGAATGAGTGAAAACTGACACTGTATGACAAGCACATATGGAGAGCCAGCCAAGGAAGTTAAAAACAAACTATGTATAACAAAATGCTTCAAAGAACTTGCATGATGTGACAAACATCCTTCTGGGCTCATACTGATGAGCAACACAAAGCATACAATTTAGTGAATTTTGAAATGCTGTAACTCCCTGGAAAATTGAATTTAAAAAAAGTATCCATAAGCCTCTGTCCCACATTTTTGACTGGACTGGTAGTTTTTCCATTTTGCTTTCTCGGCTTCTCCAAAACAGGTTAAATGCTCCTCCCCTCCCCCCCCCTTCAAAATTCCTCGTCTGCTTTTAAAAAAGCAAGACAGTGTTTTTAGACTTTAGTTTTAATTGTAAAGTGCTATATGAATAAAAAGGAAAAAATCCAAAAACATTCTTATTTTTGACTAAAGAACTTTAAGGAAAAATATCCTCTTTCCTTGAAAATTTGTCTTCTTTCAAAAAAATAAAGTACGTCTTTTGATTGATATAAATGTTGGAGAAAAGTCAAAATTTTGTATAGAAGTAGAATTCACACACACACAACCCCCTTCAATTAGGAACCCATCACGGCAGGGACAGTCTATCCCCCATTTGTATAGCACTCAGTAATTGTGGTGTTTGGTGTTTATTACTACAACAGTGGTTATTCTAAGAATGGAGGAAGTAGGAAAGAGAAAAAGATTGTAACACGTTGAAGAAAACAATGACAAGCCTGCGGGGAGTGGAAAAAAGACGATATACTTTCTGGGGGAAAAAAAAAAAAAAAAGAGGTCAACCAGACCAAGTCTTAGCAGAACCACCCAATCCCAATGCACTTTATAGGGAAGATGTGTTAGGAACCAAAATCCATCAAGCACATTGCAAATAACACAACGTCCAGCTTCCACTTACACACTCCTCTATGTGTTTCTCTTTCCTACCCACCTGTCCGCTGTACCTGCCACTTCCCCCGAACTTAGTACAGCAGGACTTCAGAGTCAAAAACACAAGAATTACAAACTGACCAGTCACCCATACGGAAAAAAGTACAGTACTGTGTTAAACATAAGCTACTTAAAAAAAGGAAAATTTAAAAAAAGATTTGACAAGATAATTTAAATGAAATAAGCACAGAAACAATTTAAGATGGTTAAAAGCATTTTTCTTTTGGATGGTAAAGTTTCAAAACTGTATTAAGTCAACACTCGGTTGTGAACTTTTCAAAGAACCACCATAAGGTTTTGTTCAGAGTTACGCACACCTTATATTCCCATGGTGTTCATAACTCAAAAAGCCCTACAGTTAGTGCTCCCGAGTACAGGAGCACCCACATAGCATTATATCCAAAGCACACAAATTCCTAGCCAGCACTATGAAAGCAATGCCATTGGGAAAAAACTCCAGCTCAGGAACAGCGGTTGGAACAGGCACTCCTGTTTACATGACTTGGTGCAGAAGAGATAACCTGTGGTCAGTCAGCACGCACCCTGGATTGACAAACTACTGACACACACACACACACACTCTTGCACTAAAGAGAACAAAAAATAATGATGGAGAAAGACCCCAGTCTGAAAAAAAAACAGTAAGTAGAAGAGGGAGAACTAAACAGAACAGCAGTGGAAGGAGTTGATAATTTATTTAACACAGATTGCTCCTGGAACGGTATTAAGAATTACACTCCCAAAACACAAAGAATTTACAATATAAATTTGGGATAAAACGCAAAGATGCACATGATAGCACATTGGCTGAGGGTCTCTACTGCAGAGGAAAAAAACTGGAAATAAGTAAAACAAAAACACACAAAAGAAAGCAATTTATACAGAAAACCAACACTGTTATTCTAAAGAAAACTCCTGCACTTTGTAAACACAAAAAAACAGCCCTAAGACAGCCTATGAAGATCATACCAAACATTGAAGCTAAAAATCAAGAGAATTTTCTCATTAAAAAAGAGTCACTATTTCAATTTGCTTCTGTCCTCCCCAAATCTCTGACTGAAGGGCTTTTAAAGTGTATTGCATTATGTTCCAACATGTGACAAACTGAAATAAGCGCCAACTGCAAATAGAGATTAAAACAAAGCTCTAACCAGGCTTAAATTCCTTTAATAATCAGTTTTTTTGTACACTATACATTCTAAGTAGACTCTTTCTGGAGAGTTTAATGGTCATCTGCCTAAAAAAACAGAATTTGCAATTAGAGGAAAAAATAAGCTACTTGCCTGGGAAGTCTGAGTCTCCAAAGCAGCCAGACACATTACAACAAGGTTTTTAAGTTCTCTGATGGGAATGGACACTATTAGGAACACCCGGAGAGATGCACCATTTGGCAGCACCCTATTTGTGATTTTTCTTGCCAGTATTTTGGGTCAAATTCTTAATGGTCAATTAAAAAAATAAAAATGGAAGACCCATATTATGCTGAATCTTCAATCAGTTAAAATGATACCAAAAGAAATTCACTGTTGTATCAGTGAGAAGGTTGAGATTAAGATCTAAACTAGGCAATTAATCAACTGACTTTTCTTTCTCAAGTTTTATTTTTATTGTGGTCACCAACAGAAAAGATGATTATGTGAGTCCAAGAGAAAACAAAGTAATAGAAAGAGAGGGTTACCGCTGGACAAAACGTATGTATAAATTATAAAAGAAAAGAGTACATAGGCTCTGAAAAAGGAGGGGAAAAAACAGAACGCTAGCTCTTTTTAATCCAGTTTTTAGCTCATTTGATGGGTTATAATCAACTGCAATGTATCATTTACAAGATAGTCAACATTTTCAACTACAAATGCACACACTCCCCAGCTCAGATTGTTCCTCTTTATGTTGTCCTCCACCTACCATTTCTCCTCCCTCCTCATTTAAGGCAAGTTTGGTTTGTCTCAGTCTCTATACTGGAAAGTGGAGGCTTTGCTAAAAAACCAAACCAGAAACAAACACCAGCACTCTTGGAATTCCCTGGACTGATGAGATGAGATGAACTGCAATCTGGATAGCAAACTCCCCAAGAAGTAGAGCCTACTCTCCAAGACGCACAGAATTTTTCACTTACTCGCCTAGAAACACTAATCTTTGCAATTCTTCAAGACAAGTTCAAAATACATCTGCCCTTTTCCTTTTGAGGTGGCTACTTTCTTTTTCTGTATACCTGGATGTTACGTTAGCACTCTCTCATCTTGCATAAGCAATTCACTAAGGCAGATGAAATGAATACTCGTGGCTGCTAAATAATTTCTGATATTGCCAAAACCACATGCTCTTAAAGGGGCACTTCAAGTGAACTCACTAACAATTCAGCTCACTTGCAGCAGAGAATCATATTTAATTTAGTTCATCTAGCCAAAGTAAAATATGTCTATTAAGAAACCTCACCTTCAGAATTTCTGGTTCTTTGATGTCCAGAGATGCTGTATTCCACGGCTTGCTCAGATCTTTATGTAATTTGTGATATTCATGAGCACTTGGTATAAGAAGCCAAATCACACAGACGGCAATCATAAACCCAAGGGCAAGTCCCAGGAAGAGTCCACAGAAATAACTAGGGAAAGGGATTACAAGATAAGCATAGACTAGCATTGTAAAGAAGTACAAAGTCTTAACTGGTATTTTAGGCTGTTGAACATATAAATCAACTTCATCTTCACTATTGAGTGCGGTATCGTTTTCCTCAGATCTCTCCTCCTGAAGCAAAAGTTCTGTAGGTTTTTCCACTTTGCTTTCATCCTCTATTAAGCAAAACTCTTCGGAATGCAGTTCATAGAACTCCTCCTCCTCTTTGCTTACCAGTGCAGACAAAGAACATTTTTCAAGTACCAGTGGAGTTTTCAAATTTATATCCTTTGTGCTTAGAGACTGATGTCTTATCTCAATGTCTTTCACATGTTCCTCAGCAGTTCTAGACTGGCTGCTTTTATTTAAAGTAGGATCACTTCCATTGTAATCCCCTTCTGAATCACATTCTTCTTCCTTAATGCTATAGTTATTGCTTTCCAAATGGCCATTTAAATGGGAAAGATTTGAGAGTTCTGAAGCACTTGAAGATAAGGCTTTGGGCCTGTGGCTACTACTTTCATCACCCATTATTTTGCTGAGAAGCTGAAGAGGCTCATAGATGACTTCTGAAAGGCGTCTTTTAGTGTCTTCAATTTTAGCCTCCATTTCAGGTACTTTAAAAAAGGAACGCGTATCTGAAGGAGATGTCAATGGAGATGAGGGGGCAGTTTTGGAATCACCACCTGTAACTCGAGGCTGAGTGAACTGTTTGAACAGGTGCAAGTTCAGTTTTGAGTCAGGTTTGTAGGATACAGCTTCAGTTTCTTGTTTAGAAGTATCAGTGGAGAGAGACTTCACTAAGGTTTTCATTAAGTGTCTATGTCTTGTGGGTGGGGTGGATTCTTTTGGTTCTACATCTGTTGAAAGGGACTTGACTAAACTCATAAAAGGCTTTGAGCTGGAAACAGTGGATGAAGCACTAGACAAGACAGTTGGCTTGGATGGAGATGACAATGGGGAGGATGATGAACTGGCTTTTTGCTCCAAAGGGGACAACACACCCGATGAGCTAGCTTCATGACACGAATGAGATGAGGGCGACAGAACTAATGGCACCGCATTGAATACTTGTGATGCTGAAGAATCCAATGGCTTTACAGTGTTTACAGTTGGCAAAATCACAGGTGACAGAGGTGGAAGGGATGCAGTGTTGACCATGCTAGGCGAGGTAGCTGGATCAAAAAACTCTTGGTCACCAGGTTCAAAGCAGAGGTCTTCCTTGGCTTCAAGTGCTGTTACAATGCTTTGGTCACCCAGTTCATCATCAGGAGATCCAAACTCCTCTTCCTCCTCCTCTTCCTCCTTCCCAAATGTCGAGAAGTGAATGGTGATGATATCTCGGGAAACAGATCGGTGAACCTGCACTTTTGGTGCAGACTGCTTTGAAGACATATCAGTTTTCTCTGCATGGCTACTGTTCAGACTTGTCATTGCAGGTCCCAGAGATGTGTCAGGGTCTGTGGAGAGAATATTGAACAATATTAAATGTAATTTCTTCCCAAACCCCACTACTTTCAACTAATAAGATAAAACACAGAAAAAACTATTTACATATGATGTCTGCAGCTAAAGAGCAGCAAATAGCTTTACTAGTACTTTCTTTCCACTGGATTTAACTGTATTTCATCAAGTAACAAAAATTAAAACTTGCTCTAAAAACAATGAATTTATTTTCAAAATTCAGATGTGTTTTAGATAGCATGCGTACAAACCTGAGGAAAACACTTTCTCTAAATACATGTCACATGCCTTTCATATTAGATGCAAGGATTAAAGTGGGACACAATCATAAGGAATATTAGATAACAAGCAAAGGAGATGGAGAAAAGTAAGAGAATGAAGGCAATGGAGATGTATGTGGAGGAAAAAAGAGGGTGGGGGATCAAGAGGTCAGAAAATTCCTTTGAAACTCTTTCAGATGGTCTCCAGAAAAAGGATCTAGCAGGATATTGGGGGTTGGAAAAGAGGGAGAAAGGAGGAAGAGACACCAGGGATTAGAGATATAGATTATTAGTGTTCTCCGTAACACCAGAAATGCAGCTAACAGACAATGAAATGTTTCTACACAGCAGAAAAAATACACTACCCCTCCATTAAGAAAGTTAAAAGATTCTGCACTGTTGACTACCTTTAAATTTCTACAATTATTTTCCCCATGAAGCACCATCATCCATATCCCCAGTATATTTAATTCTTACGTATCTGTGTCCTGTGATGTTGAAACTGCTTATTCCTAATCCTCACTTCATTGTTATAAAGAGGCTATGCTGGCTTTAACAAAAGCCTCCAAACTCTAAGCAAAATCAGAAACATGCAAAAATTGTGAGGTGGCCTTCTTAGTTCTCTTTTCAATTTCTGTCAATTATGGATGAATGGCCAAGATAATGATCCTTTAGCAGTACGTACCAGAACAATAATTACCAGCAATCAGAATTGTTATTGGGCAGTATTAGAATTCTAAAGTCCTCATTTTAAAAGGCTTCTCAATCTCAGACTGAAAAACCTTTTAAAAACATATTAAATTTTGGCAATATCACCATGCTGCGAAGTGTAAAATGGCACAAAACTCTGAAAATAAGCAGGTAGCATGCTTATTGAAAAGAAGGTACTACCTTAGGACCATTTGCTATGTCATCATGTACAAATTTCTTCTCTGAGAAAACACTCAAGATAATGAAGTTCAAGGCCATTCAATGGCTAGGAGGGCAAGTGTCCAGCTGCCTCTGACTGTGTGTGGCAACAAGAGACTGTTTCAATTCTGATCCAGGTTTTTAACAAGGGGCTCAGATTCACACCATTTCAGAGATAAGAGCAAGATGTAATATTTTAGATCAGCTAGCTTGCGGCTCTTCACATTCAGGGGATTGTTTCAGGCCCATCTTTAACTGGGACATCTGTTCAGAGGCACTAAAACGGTTTAGAAATCTACTGCTTGTCCAGTAGACTTCCTGGGAAGAGGATGAAATATAGAAATATTAAAAAACGCAGCTAAGGCAAGGAGTGTGGGCATCCACTGGCCAGAAAAGGGCCTGGAATTAGGAGATCTTGGTTCCATTTTTGGATCTGAGGGAAAATGGACCATTAATTGAAACTCAGAAGCAAGTTGGTTTGTCTCTTTCCACTTTTAAAATAAGCAGTCCAACAGCTAGGAGTCCTTTTGCTGAATTAGACTAACACAGCTGCCCCTTTGGAATTAGTCAAATAGCTGTTCTCTAAACACTGCAAATGATTTTCAATTATTCAGAAGTTAAGATACAGATTTTTTTTTTTTTTAAAACAAGTGTATCAGCCCATACACATCAAGTCAGTGGTTTTCAAACTTTTTTCCTTGGGACCCGGTTGAAAAAAAAAAAATCCTTTATGCCTGAGACCCATCAATTACATCTTTGAGCAATGCATTCCAACTTTCAGTGGTGGCAGCAGCGGGTGCCATGACCCAGTCCCTGAGGGTCCAGGACCCAGTACTGGGTCCCAACCTTATGTTTGAAAACCACTGCACTAAGCTAACGCAGTTGCAAAGTAAGATAATGTGAGAATACCATTATATTTACAGGAAAAAAAAAAAAGTATTTTCATCAGCTGCTGGAATCAGAGCAAGGAGGACACTGATTGGCTAATACTAATACAGTGGTTCCCAACCAGTGTGCCGGGGCACACTGGTGTGCCGCAGCAACCCCCAAAGTATCCCGCGAGCATCCCATGTGGGCTGCTCAGGGCTGGGAAAAGGCAGGGGTTAAAGTAATAGGGAAAGCACTGGAACACAATTCCGGGCTCCCTATTTTAGGCAGGCAGCATTCCAGCTCCCCTAAAAATAGAGGAAGCCACAGGAACACAGAGTTCCAGGGGTCCCCCTAAAAATAGCAGGAGCAGCCAGAACACAGCATTCTGGTGGCTCCACCTTAAATCCCGCTCCACCTTACCTAGCCAGCAGAGAGCTGCAGGAGGCTGGGAGTGTGTGAATCTCCCCCCCGCAGTGCAGAGCAGCTTGCGTCAAGCAGCCTGCAAACAGCCCAGGTAAGGGCTTTGGGGGAGGGAGGGCTGCGGGGGGTTGTGTGGGGCAGGTGTATGTGTGTGTGTAGCAGAGGCGGGTGGGAGTGGATGTGTAGCAGAAGGTGTGCAGCCGGGGGATAGGGCGGCTGGGGGGGGTGTAGTTGGGGGCTGAAGGCCTAGTTCCAGCCCCTGCAGTGATGGGAGGTCCATCACAGTCACCAGGGGGCTGGGGGAGGAGAGGACGGGACCCACTGGGGTGCGAGGGAGCAGCAGTGGGGTGAAGATTTTCCCAGGGTGGTAGGGAGCCACTGTGGAGAAAGGTGAAGTGGGTGCTGTGCCATGCTCCCCTGCCCTACCCTCCCACTCCCCAGGTTCCCTCCTGGCCCCTCCCACAAAGCCACTCTTGTTCTCCCTTCATCTCTCCTCTCTTGCCACCCCTGTGCTGTTCCCACATGGCTGCCCTTGTCCTTTTCCACTCTTGCCCTGCTCTGTTCCCCACACTCACTCCTGCCACTGCAGACGACTTCTGACCTCCCCTGTTTTGCCACCCCTGCTACCCCATGTAGCAGCATTTCCAAAACACTGTGCCATGGTTCATGAATATTCACAAGTAATTTAAGTTAATTTGAATATTCCTGAGTTTTTTAATGATGGTGTGCCTCGAAAAATTTGAAGGTATCAAGGTGTGCCACAGCAGAGAAAAGGTTGGGAACTACTGATCTAGACCACAGCGCAGTGGTTCTCAACCATTGTGTCGGGACACATTACTGTGTCACCACTCTGTGGAAAGTACATCGTGGAGAGCTGGGAAGACAGCTGGATTTGGCCTGGAGGGGGTGGGTTGTTTTGTCTTGTAGGATCATGATATGCCACCAAATGTGTTGTGACCTGCAAAAGGCTGAGAACCACTGCTCTAAAGAGCTGATGTGCAAGCTGTGTAAGCCGTTTTCCTATGAAAGATTTACATCAGGGACAGCCATAACCAAGGGTGGACAAAACTGACTCACAGCTAGGTACCAGCAATTTTACTTTTGGTTGCCAGAGGGAGTTCCTCCATTACATTTTTGCAGTGGAGCTAGGTGACAGGCTACTAACACTGGTTGCCATGGTGACCAGAAACACACATTTGTTGAGGCTTGGCCAAAACAACTCACCATCTTGTTCAAATCCATACGGATAGCTAGCACTGAGTAAGCATATATATAAGCACAGAGGGGTAGGGTAATAATACCTTTTAGTTGGTGAGCAAGACAAGCTTTCAAGCTTACACAGAGCTCTTCTTCACGTCTGAAAAATGCCTACAGTGTCACAGACTAATACAAGGTAGAACAGACAGTTTAACGTAAGTTCAATACAAGATAATGCCTTATTCACCTTGAGTCTCTAATATCCTTGGAACAACACAGCTACCCCACCAGTACATACTTATGAGCATATTCATTCCAGTATACCAAATCGCACAGACCATGTTGAAGCTCAAAAAGCTCTCACTCAAATGCCCTGCATCTCCTTGATGAATAAATGAACTAGCACCAGCCAGCACAACCAATGACACCTTTAGTCTTCAACATTTTACACTTAAATCAGACTCTGGAAACATGGGGAAAGGGGTATAGCTCCTGCAATAGGAAACAACTCCTCATCACTCAATGCCCACCATGCACATTTATCCCATTCTTCTACACAGGCATAGTAAATGACAGTGTGTCAGCTGCATTAGGTATGAGCCAAAAATCAGTTCAAAACCACATAGTTTTACAATCTGCAGGTGAGATCTTCAAATGAAATATTGCCAACATGCACTGTGGCAACAAATATTAAACCTCTTTACATTCCACTACAAAAGTTCTGCAAAAATGGTTTTGAAATACAATGGTTTAAATCAGACTTGGCCAAACTGTGGCTTGGGAGCCACATGTGGCTCTTGAATGAAAAACTGTGGCTCCTAGACCACCACCAGCAAATCAATTTAGGAAAGCAGCCCCAGCCTAAGAGTTCAGAAGCGGGTTGGGGCAGTGAGGAGAAGCGTGGCATAGTCGAAAATAGCAGGCAGAAGTGTGGCATGGTTGGGATTTTAAAAAATTTGCCACTAGCTTGCACTCTTCTACATTGAGCAGCAGCTAAGTTTTTACTGGATAGGCCTAATTTTCATTGTAACCTTAATTATTAGAATCTGACATCAGAAGGATCAATATTCGTCCTCGTTTTACGATAAAATTAAAGTGTGCAATGAATTTTAAACTGAGTAATTTTAGAGTAAGTGAAAGTATATGGCTATATGCCTCAGTGTGGCTCTCAAAGTTTTAATAATCAACTTGTGTGGCTCTTGAGTTCCATAAGTTTGGCCACCCCTAGTTTAAGTCTTACTGTTTTCACTTTACAGCCAGAGGACACTACTTCATGTATGAACTCCCATGGCTAAATTTACAGCTTGTCTAAATGAGCACGTTTGCCATAAGCTTAAAAGCAGACTAGATCAAAGCCCACCAGGAAACTTTTAGCGCCCAGCATGCCAGGGCAACAGGATTTACATACCAGTGTGCCACAAACATGTTTATCTAGATTAGCCATTAGTCGCCTTTATTGGAACGGATGTATTTTATGAAAATAGGAGTGCATTATATATTTAAGATTTCTGTTTTGTGGGAGATTACATGAGAGATTGACTGTCCCTAGCCATGTGTTTTTGGTAACGTGCTTTCCTATCCCTCAAACACTACAAAATTACATTGACCTAATTTATGCTGGCATACAGTCACTGAAGTTATTAAAATTGCTAGTGGTCACGGACACTTGGCTCCCTGTGTCAGTGGTGAGAGACCTCACCCGGAGCACTTGTATTGTTTGCACTGCTAGTGAGAGACATTGTAGGATAGCTCCTGAAGGCCAGTTGAGCAATGCAGCATCTCCACTGACCTTTGTCATCTTAATTACCTCAACTGTGAGACTCTACACTGCTCAGGGAAGAGGTGTTAGTAAATTGGGTAAAGAGGCACTTACATGAGTAGGAGCCAGACCCAAGTGAAGACATTTGCACAGTGAGGTCAACTGATGGCAGCTTATGTTAAACTAACCGTGTGGCATAAACCAAGCCTAGACTAGAGATAGTAATTAAGGGCATTATAAGTACCTAAGATAGATATGTTCAAAGATTGTGAATTGTTTAATACCTTGCCTATGAGGTAGGGAAGTGCTATTACTCTATTCTGCAGATGGGGAACTGAGGTACATAAATTAAGTAGCTTGCCCCAGGTCATACAGGCTGGCCATAATAGCCAGCAGAAAACCAAACCCAGGTCTCTGAAATCCCAAGCTAGTGTGCTATACACTGGACTATTCTTTTCTACTATATATCACTATGTCACTGTGGTTTTCTGTATTCTACTGTTCTGCGCCCTGTATAAATCATACACAGGCAGCAAACAAAATCTAGGAAGATTGCAGTAGAATGTACACGTGCCATTCAACTATGAATTATAGGACACCACCATTTGAAAGTAAAAAACTGTACAACCCACGTTTGCTGAAACAGCACTTTTACACTTAACTGTAGACCCTAGCTTCTCTCAAATGCACTGTAAATTCACCCCAAACTCTGAAAAGTGATAGGAGAATGAAAATATATTTGCAACTGAAAAGTAAAAGAAATTAACTGGTTTCTGAAAAGAACCTGTCAGATAAAATCCAAAATGGTAGTTATGTTTGTCTAGTTCAGCAAAAAACAAAAAAAACCCACATACACACCCACACACCCACACACACCAAGGAGTCTTATGGCACTTTTAAAGACCAACAAAACTTATTTAAAGTGCCACAGCTCCTTGTTTGTTTTGCCAGATGAAACAACATCATCATCATCACTGAGTACCATGGTCATCCTTAAAGATACTATTTGCAAGCAAATAATATACAATTATACTTATTTTCTAGTTTAAGTATACAGCAAGTCTTGACAAATAATATGTTTGTGGTCACCATGGCAACCAGTTTTAACAGCCTGTCACCTAGCTCCACTGAAGAAATGTAGGAGAAGCACACTCTGGCAACCAAAAGTAAAATTGCTGGTGCCTAGCTGGGAGCCAATTTTGTCCAACCCTGATATACAGAGAAACTTTAGCATCTGATCACAATGTATGATAACTCTTTTTTGTAAAAGGAAAACATTTGCAAATATTCTGTGACTGCAGATGTACACACCCATACACAGTGGTTGATTTTCAACTTTTCTATTACTTTAGCCAGAATAAATGTTACATTTGTTTGTGTAGTTTTCCTACATTAATTATTGTGATGAGACTAAATACCAATGAGGTACTGTTATGCTGGACAAAGAACTTTTTAAGGCTAATTACTGTAGTTACACTGCAACAACAATGCACTGGGCACTCTCACCTCGCCATTCTTTTAGCACCAAAGCTTTTAAGTCCATTCATTTGAACTTCCAGTCTTGTAACTGCACGTCTGGCAATGCAAACAAAATAATATGCAGGTGGTTTGTTTTAAATATTTTATTTCCTGGACTGGTGGGTTTTTTTGGGGGGGGGGGGGGACTAGCAGTAAACCTACTCGTTAGTTAGGTCATTAGCACAATCTGTATTTACAATCCAAAATTCACAATCTAGTGTTAATTATCTGGTATTTAAGCTATTTAAATATCAGTTGCTAATATATGCAGTGTTAATTAGCTGAAACAGATTTATTTCCAAAACCACCTTTTGTTAATAAAATTATTTTGACACACAAATAAAATGGATTTTATGTCATGATGAACTAGCTACCATGCCAAGTAAAGACTATGAGCTGGTATTTTTCCATCTCCATACCATGAATTTTATAAAAACCTTCCTAAATATCACTCAACAGGAGTAGCAAAAACAGAAGCAGGACATTACCTATGGTTCACTTTGGCCTCATCTACACAAAGCTAATACGACTAACTCTGTACAGACCCCATCTTCAAAGCCTCTGCCGAAGTGGGATTTTCTCCCACAAAAAGCTCATAAAATAAATAATTTTGTTAGTCTCTGAAAGTGCCACAGGACTCCTTGTTTGTTTTGCCCTAATGAAATTCACCCAGTGAATCTGCAGTTAACTCAGCCTACCCAACTAGCAGTTTAAATTTTAAGATAAAGATGGACTACCACTGTAGTAGGGTCCAAAGAGATTTATTACTCAAGAAGCTATTCTAAAGTGCCTGTCTATACACTTCATTTATTATGGACATTTTAAAAATTTTATCTGAATTATGATAGTGTCTATTATGTCTGAGCTAAAAGCAGACCGAATCCCCCTCGACTTGCTCAACATCATGGTTCCACAATAAGCCTGCTTCAAAGGGATTTCTTCATCACTACTGAGGTCATCAGCTCTATTAAGATGATGTAGTTGCAATGTAAGTTGCATAGTTCAGAGAAAAAAGTCTCAACTCCATGGAACTTGGCAAAATTAACACCTTGAAATTCAAACAAACAGTGGATGCTGATACCATAAAAAGAAACATTCTCAAAATGAAAGAACTTGTTTTCCCAAGAGAAATAATCCTGTTTAAAATAGTTTTTCCTAATTTGCAGATATTGCAACCACCCTCTGCAGATCCATATTTTTAATGTCTTTGATTCTCAGGATGTTTCTCTGACACGGGAAAGATGGAGAACTAAAAATTTCCCTGCTTCTACTCATGACCGCTTTTCTAGTCCATGTCTTAACTATTTACCCCCACCCCCCAAATAAGCAGATAAATTATTTTTAAAGTGTAAACAAGTTTTCTCAAACTTAAGAAATATTCAATAATATTCCCAACTACTTCCCACTAGCCATACAAAGGTTTCCCCTTTAAAGAACTAACAATAGCTTAACATTTATGATTTTTCTCCTACTCTGAAGCTCCCGTTCTCTTCCAGCACCTGATTTGTTTCTTAAATTATTTTATATATTTGCTCCCACTCTTGCTCAAGCATCTCATAATTCTAGTTAAGTTTTCTTCACTTATTCCTCCCACTTTCTCTGCTGTTCCCAAAGACTCTTGCTCCAGTCTCTTTTCTCCTGGCTATCTAAAACAAACTGCCATTTCTCAACCTCTAGGGAACCTTCTGAGACAAACATTCTTTCCCCTTTTCCTTTTAAATGGCCACCACCACAAACAATCTGCTTGCTATTTTAAGTAAATACCATGAACATCAATACTGAGCAACTCCAGAAAACATTAAGACAGTTGATAATCCCATTCACCATGCCATTTAAATCCCTTCTTTCCCAGGTTTCTCAGTTTACAGGTTAATTTTTAAAAATCACAAGAGTAAGATCATTTAACTTAATAGAGAAATGGATCAGAACCAAAATATTGGATCCCTGGACTTCAGGTGTTTCAAACCATGAACCCTCGTCTGGGACTAGTGGACAGCCATTCCCTCCCTCAAACAGCCCAAGAAAAACAAGCTTGCACTTGAATACCTTTGGGATGGGAGGGTCATAAAATTTTATCTTGAATGACCACAGCAATATCATGCTGGTATCCAGTTGGCAGTAGCAAGCTTAATTTGTAATCCTTCCCTAGCAGGTTTTTCTTTTAGCATTCTGCAACATCACACCATTTTGCTGTCTCTGATGACTCTGCAGCCCTCAGCCCCAAAGAATGCATTTAGCTGCAGGGAGGTGGGGGGACATTAACTGTCTTTTAATCTTGCCTAACAGTATGCCTGCCCTGCAGCTGGAAGGATGCTTTCCATCTGGGTAGAGAGACTGCTAACTTGCTAAAAATAGCAGCGTTGTCACAGTGGAACAGGCAGAGGCTCAGGCTAGCCATAGGAATAGGATGGGTTTGTATTTGAACAGGTGGCTTGAGCCCCTGCAGGTCTCTCCAAGGCCACACTGCTCTTCAGCTAGTGTGTCTGCCTGCACTGGGAAGCACACTCCTAGAGGCACGTAGATATAACCTAAGTGAATTTGTCCTGCCCACCTTAGCTGACCTGTGGTGGAACAGCATGGGAAAATAGTAAAGATAGAGACCAAAGACCTGCTAGGACTCTGCCAACAAACTCAAATCAACCAAACAAAAACACCACAAGCTTAGTCTTATGAGATCATGGTATCTTTTCAACTGGTGCCACTGTCCTGTATTTTCACATTCCACAACCAGGAATAGGCTTGGATAACAACATTTGGAGACATGTTTGACTTACCAGAAGGGCACAAAAGCAGATCACAATAAATCTCCATACTAAGCTGCACATTTTTAATTTTATTAGCAGGAGACTCAGGTATGTACATGAGGGGGGAAAGGTGAATAAGAAGGCAGGAGAGAAGTCAAAATTATATTGAAAGGATAAAATCTCTTGCAGTTCTCTTCATGCTGCAAGATACAAAGGGGACAGCACAACAGTTTAGAAAAGGACACTGTAACAAGACAAATGGAGACTCTTAGGAATAACAACCTTTTATAAAAACAATGCCAAAAGAAATGTTTCTAAGACAATTTTTAAAGTGAATTTTAATAAAGTTAGATTTTTAAATCAAACATTATCCTGCAGTGTCTGCAAACCAAATACTGTAACTTTATGCTAAAGAAATTGACTAGAACAAGTTAAAAATTGTTAAATGTCCAAATTGACAGAGATGAAGAAAGTGAAAACAGCAAGAGAAAGACTTAAGATTTTCTTGCTATAATAAATCATTTAAGGTGAAAGAGGTGAGGAATTTTTTAAACCTGTTATTTCACACCTCACCAAAAGTTTAGATCTTCTTTATACCTGATCTATTTAGAGCATTCTTTTCTTTTTATCAAACAGACTTACTAATCTCTCTCTGAATAATGAAGTAACACAGGGGGGAAAAAATCACAACTACTTAGTCCCCACTGGACATAACGTTGCATAGCTTGTTCAATGTTACAATTCAGGGAAACCTAGAAAACTTAGCCCCACCATAAGGGGTTTTAACAATTGGTGAAGATTTATGGCTATATGAAATCCCTGAAGCAAAAGTGAAAAGAGATGACAGGCGGAAGGAAAAACTCTTCAAAATTACTCTTGAAAAGCGATATCAAGCAGTCTACAGACAAATCACCATACAAAGATGAATTCCCAGATGAACTAGAGTTTTGCCCTTATACACCTGAGTGGAGAAGGGGGGGGATGCCTCTTCTCCAGAAACAACTTTATCATCAGCATTCACAGAATTAAGAATAAATCTCTGTTCCTCTAGTAAACAAGCAGAATAGTTAAGCCAACTGCAGTTTTACAAGGGTCAAATTTAAATATAAACATATTTCCTAGAACTTGATCCGAGCCAAGAAAGCAATTTAAGAAATATTGAGCTACAATTTAAGGCTCTGATCCTGAACAGAAGTAATTTTATGCAGATATGTATTTCCATTGGATTTCAGTGGAACTCACATGGAATATGCATCTGCCAACAGAACTGCAGCCCATCAACAATATTTTAGAAACAAAACTTGAGCACTATAAATTAGTCTTATTTCCTTTCAAACCACCTCCAGATTTCACCAAGAGGACTATAAAACTAAGATGTCAATAAGCTAAAAGGCCAGGCTTAACTTGCAATATTCCTATCCCAACCACTTTCAACAGAAAAATAAAGAAGCATTCAATAATATGAGTGGGGACAAAAAGGTCAAGAGTGTTTTAACATTTTTCAGTACAGAAGATTTTGCCATAGATATCACACACAGTCAAAATGGCAACTAATTGGCCAAAGATAGCCCTGCCAGAAGCAGACTGCTCCCCCATTTACACTAAGCTGAATTTGGTCAAAAACAGAATACCTTTAAATTACTCTTGAAATCTCTTTTTAAAAGATGTTTGACCAAACTGTTTTAAACAGAAGAAACTCAGGCAGATGATACTTCATAGAAGATACCCAAGGGATGAGTGACTCATTTACATTATTAATAGCTAAACATATGCAGAGCTAGGTTCTGCAGTTTATGAGCCTCTTGGAAAAACATGCTTAAAAACAATGAGAGGTTTTTTTTGCTCATGAGGTGAAAGATCTTAGCTAGAGAAAGTGACCAGAATAAACACACTCATTCCTTGTTAATAAAGTGGTTTAGGTGCCACAACCTGCTTTAAGTGTCCCTTTTAATACTATTTAAAAAAAAAGTCAGCTCTTCTACATAATATATGCAATGATCTCAAACCTTGTGCATGAAGCATCTCTTGTAACTCAACTGTAAAGTGTTACCACACTTCATGTCCAGATGGAGGGACAGGTGAAGTGTGGCTAGTTAATCCAATATATCCTCCTCAAAGACAATAACTGATGTAACAGATACATTTCTTGTGCTTGACCAACAACCCATGGTGGGACACCACCACTTGGAACATTTGATGACTTTCTGAACAGCTGTCAAGGAAAACAGAAAAGTCCTACTATAGGGTTCCAGGGGGCGGAAAAAACTGCCATCTAAAGATTTTTTTGCCTTTTCCTTCTTTTAAGAGATAAATTTATTTCTCTAGGAAACTCACTTTTTCCAAGATATTCCCTTTTACCATGTCTTCGCTTCCCTCCATCAGTCCCACAGATCCCTCCATTTTCTACTTCTTGGTTCTCTCCAAAAACTCACTGAAGTCAGTGGGCAAAGCTCCACGGCTGTCAATGGGCTTTGGATCAGGTCCTTTGCAACGCAGCCTTGCTCATCCAACAGATGCAGGTGAGTTGACAGCCCTGCTGTAGTTGTCTTATTTCTAACCTCAGTTTGGGCTTGATTCAAAGGCTGTAGGCGACTGTTTATTCCTCAGTCTTCTAACAGGTCATTATTTGCTATTAGTCATGATAAAGGACTAACAAATGACACACTCATGGCTCATTAACGAAGCAACAGCTGCAGCCACTTCACTCAACAGATAAGAGCCAAGAACTAGCTGGCTACCTTGCAATGCAAGCCCGTCTCTTCACCACACCCATTCTAGACAGTGCACTTTAAATTCTATGAAGAGCAGCTGCCTACACAATCTTTGCTGTTGATGTCAACACACCCACTTTGGCAATGCAACAAGGGACATCCCAAGTCAGGAGAAAGAGTATCCGTTCTAGGACACAGCAAAGAGGAGAGGAGGAAGTTAGAGTGATTAAACATCAGTATTCTTTGTATTACCAGCAATAGACTTTGGACAGTCTACCTCAGGAGGATTCTGAAGCCAGGCAGCAGTAGCCGAACTGAGTTCAAAGGGCTGCTGTAATATACTAATGCAAACTGATATGGATAGGACATGTTGCTTTTACATACTGCTGTCGTGATCAGCCACCAACAGAAATGACTTTCCTTCACTCCGCTAGAGATATTTCTGTGGAACTTGTGCAAGGGGTAGCTCTCTTTGGAGGGCACTGTGAATTATGGTGGGAAAATACCAGACAAAGACATTCTCTGCAGGATACGAAAAAGATGTGCTATTTTTAAATACACGAAACGCAAATCACCACCTCTGTCCCTACTCCATTATCAAGAAGAAGCGGAGACAGCAAAAATTCTTGCCGCCTATACCCTACATCACAATGAACAAAACCAACTAACAGATGTATAAAACATGGAACAGTCTCAATCAGCGAAAAATAGACTGGATGACCCTTAAAAAGCATCATTCATTTCAATTTTCCACAAGTTCTGAAACCTCTGAGCTCAAAGTCAAGATTTTCTAAAGCAACTAGCTATTTTGGGTGATCAACCAAGGTGCCTTAAAAGGGATCTGATTTTCACAGAAATTTAAGCAAGTACCTTCTGAAAATTAGGCCCTATTAAGAGAACTTACACCCAAAAATCACTGGGCACTCTTGAAAATGCTGGCCTATGATTTTAGATGGTGTGAAAACTAGACAAAAAGTTATCACCCAAAAAGTCAAGAAATGCTAATTGGAATATATATGTTTACATCATTGCCTCTAGCTTGTTCTGTTATTGACTCAGATCAAGGGTCTGTCTGCATGACAGACTGATACATCTGAATAGGGCAAACTAAAGTAAGATGCCATTTACGGAAACGCATTCTGCTAAAGCAATGCTGATCCAGCAAGACAACCACATTCAACATAAGATCAAAGAGAGAGGGACTGATACGGAATGTGGTTGACTGCCAGTGCCAATGACGGAAGATCCCAGTTACCACACCACCACCCGCCTTCCCCAGTATAGATTGAGTCTTAACATCTAATATGCTTTCTTCAAAACCACTAGAAAGATTTTAAAAGGAGCATATGAGAGACTCATTTGTATTAAACTGCTCACTCAGTACTACTTTTATATACAAAATTAATCCATCCCAGAAACTATATAAACTGATAAGCATTAAAACCAATAAGTTGCAAGTGTACCAACAGCTTATGAAAGTACCAGACTCCAGATTTCCTGGCACCTATTAAGATATTTGGAGTCTTCTCTATACAGCACAGCTGTTAACTTGCCTGTTCCCTTGCTGGGGATATTTAGTCAATACTCTACAGCATGAAGTTGATCACGTTTGGTGCTTTTTCCTGCCTGTTACTACTTCAACTGAGTAGCTTAATCACATTCTCATTACTTTTGGCAGCTGGTTACACCAAATGTGATCATGTTGTTATGGGGGGAAAAAAACATTAAATGCAGATGAGAGTTAAATTCAATAATTTTTACCATGTAGCTGATTATTAACTACACTTTTTTTTTATTCAATGATTAATCTGAAACGGACAAGCTACCCTGGTTGTAAAACATGCATGTGGCTATCCACACAAGCACATCGTTCCTGCTACCAAGGTAGTTCTAATAATCTTTTATTGCATATATGCATAATGGGCACTGACCCAATTTATTGTAGCCTATCTGTGATTGCCATTTCTCTTGTATTTCCCAAATATAGCTACTGGTTTTTACACTCACCACCGTGGCTAACTGTAACAGGTCTATAACTCCCCTCTTCAGGGCCCTTTACCAACTGCCTACCACCAATCCATAGTAATTTAAAACATTCCTCTCCTGGGGTCCTATTTATCCAGTCCTTACCCAGTCTGGCCCTACCCAATCCCTGTTCAGCCTCTCCCTCCCACTCCGATAGGAAATCCTCAACTCTCATTGCTGGAGCGAGATCCCAGTTCAGTCAGTACTCCAAGGTGTCACCTAGCTGGAACTTACCTTCCAAGCTCAGATTTTCAAACGTCACTGCTATTTTCTTCCTCCTGTTTTAGCAGGCTAGCTGCAGTCCTCTTACCTAAGGCAACTCCCATGGCCTCAGTGTCTTTCTTATAAAAGCCTCTTTACCACCGTTTCTTGAGCTACCACTGCCCCTGCTTCCTGCTGCCCCTTACAGGGTAATCAACTGTCATCAGTCAGGCCCCATCAAGGTTGTTAACACAGCACATGTGGCTGCTTCAGGTGGTTTGGCTGGCCCCCAGCCAAATGGCTTTAAGAGGCAAGCTACCCTGTTACACTAACATTGAAAGTGTACATTTTATTCTCAAAAGATGTAGATTCTCTGTGATGTTAGAAGTCACCCTCTTAAAATGTCCTCCTTTAAGAATAATGGTTGGAGGATGGGAAACCTTGTCCTTTGTAAATGAAAAAAGTTATTTCCTACTGGAGGATCAAAAATAAAAGCCTGTGACTAAATGAACTCAGATAACCCTCTAGATAAAGATTTGGTGTATATCACTGAACAAGTGGAAGGAATGCCTTGCAAACAGAAGGGCTGAGGAAGTTTTACTTTTATAGTGAAAGGAAAGAATAGAAGTGTGCTGTGTTTTGCTTTAGTCTCTCCCTCCCTCCCAACCCAGCCAACCTCCTTTCAAAACTGACAGACAAACTCATATTTCAGTCTTGACATGAGCCGTGAAGGATCATCTGCTGATGTTACTGCAGTTTGGCACCTTTCAACAAGCTTCCTACAATCCCAGCGAAAGGTCTATTTATGAAAGACTGAGAGCAACAGCCACACTGATGCAAATGGTCCAAGAGAATATTTTAACTGGAGTTGGGCAAACATGGCAGGAATATCTACAAATAAGACCCAGAGATTAAATCTTTATGTTCACTGTCCTCCTCTCCAAAAGAAATACCCCATCAGTATCATCGTCTTAGGTCAATCCTCAGAATCAGCACTATGTATTACAACAGACCCTTTTTCCCCCAACACCACTGGAAGACCTCCTGCATGATCACAGGCTTCATGAATTCTTTTTTTTCTGTCTGCCCTGCCCCATCCAGCCACAGCATCTCAACTTAAACAGGTCACTCACTTGCCAGATAGAGAATGCTTAAGAATTGGTCTGAAAAATTCAATTTAAATGCAGAGAGCATATATTGGATTATCAGATAAGACGAGAGAGGTAGCATATACAATTGATGCTACTGGATTTCTAAATGGCTTGTTTATCTGTTCGAGGCTTGGCTGTAAATTAATCATTCTGCATACATGCTGCACACACAGTTGATTGTCTGCATGTGTTTATTTTGCTCTCTAATAAAACAATCAATGACTTTAAAAAGGTTAAGTCTTATAGAATTGCAGAAAGGCAATGTTGCAAGGCTACAACCTATGCAGGAACTTTATTATAAACTCAGCTCTGAAAAAATGGCTTTGAAAAGGGAACTCAGAAAATAAACAGAGTGAGACACACAACCTGCTGGCATACACACTTATGGGGTTGGGGGGGGGGCGGAGAAATGCAGTTCAGAAAGGAAAATAACATTTCTTAGTCACATCACTATCAAATGATTACAAAGAATGGAAGAGGAGGCAAAGTATTCTTTCACTGTGAAGATTTTTCCTGAGCCAAGTTTCACGCAAAGCCAAATTCTGAACTCAGACACTTGGGGCTTCAGAAGACCACTGGAAGACCTTGGTGTGCTGTGAAAGCAAGATTCGGCTGGTAGACTGTAGTTATGAGATGACTACGTATGCAACAGTGAGGGGACAGCAGTCAGATCACAAATACCAGCAATTTCAAACATAATTAAAAATTAAATCCAAGAAACACTGTGCAGTATGGAGTTGTCCTAGTAAAACATCCATGTCTTTAAAAAAAAAAAAAGAAGTAAAAATAACTAGACACCTTGTACAACTAAGAAAATTGCTCTGTGTACTGTGTCAAAGACAACTCAATGTGTAATGAACAGAACACTAAGATACATTAGTTTTGTGGTCCATTACTTTTGTTTAAAAAAATAAAATGAAACAAGATAGCATTGCAAACAGCAGTACAGAGAAATAAATAACGACCAAAGAATGAATTTTTGTTTCACATGCTGATCAGTTTTCTTTAGTTTTGCTCTGCAGTTAAATGATCATTGTGAATAAAGGCAGCTTTATCTAGAAATAATGGATGGATGATAAAGCAGTATCCAGTTCAAGACAGTGAAGAGTGGAGGTGGATCAAACAAGAACACTTAAAAATAATTAAGTCTGCCTTGATTTCATATGCAAGAGAAGTGAGACATGCTTTCCTACCATCTAAGCTATTTAATGAAGCATCAAGCCTCCCCTGAAAGATAGGCTGGTGCACACCTGGGTCACTTTCCACATACATATGGTGGGGGGGGGGACACACCACCAAAACAGAAACACAAAACACGACGCACTTCCTGCCCCACAATCTGCGTGTTCATCTGCTTACAAATGGCCCCACAGCAGTTTGCAAGGAGGGATGCTGCTAGCCAACTACAGGTCCTACATTAACAAACAAATTCTATATCTTATAGTCACACCCTTTGCTTAATCTAATTATTCTTCATTTGTTAAACAGATACAAAAACTTCTGGTCATTAACTGGGGCAAAGCAGACAGTCAGGGTACTTAGGGGTCAGATGAACAGCACGGCTTAACTAACCCATTTACTGCAACACAAGATGAGTAGGAAAGACAGATGAGCAACAGGGCCACAGGTAGATCACTCAAGTTTGGGAAAGACTTGGCAAACTGGAGATAAGGCCATGATGCCCTGAAGCACTAACATGGATGCTGAAAAACCATGGGGAAGCAAACAAGAACTTTTCCCAGATCTGAAGAGCTTGGTGTGGCTTGAAAGCTCGCCACGCTCACCAACAGCATCCGGTCCGATAAAAGATATTCCATCACCTACCATCTCTCTAAGTTGAGGACTGGAAAGTTCAGAAACATGACGAGAAGGCTGTGGAGACCAAAAGGCAGCACTGGAAGTGAGAACCAGATTTCACACATACAATTCACCCTTTGATGCTAGTTTCAGCACTTGCTCACCCAGAAATTAGCAAGTAAGCTAAAGCTCTCTGTGACCTTTCGCCACACTGTAGAAATCCAGGCTTTGAATCCCTCTTAGGATGGGCACAGGGCCCTCATATTTTAAAAGGACCTACCTCACTCATCCAGATCCTTCCAAAAACAAACAATGGTACAAGATAATTATTGGTGGTTGATTTTGTGCACTATTCTCCCGCTCCTCTTTTTTTACTTGAGATCTTTCTTTCTTTTATTGTGCTGAGTACTGTTTTAATCTCATTCAACATTTTAGATGTTAATCAGACACACTTTAGAAAATAAATCAAGCCAGTATTGTTAGTGTCTAAAAAAGAAGGTTTGTTTTTACAAAGAAAATTTCTGCAGGCTTCTAAGACCACAACAGGGATTAGGCTGTTTTTAGTCATTTTACATGCATGTGTATAAATATCCACCCAACTCTACAGTTTTGCTCCAGAGCTACCCAGCAGTGTCCCTTTAGCACTGAGGGCTTTGCTGATGTATCATTTCGCTAAATCCAACTCAGGATCCAACTATCCAGTTCACAGTGCTTCTTGGAAAAAAGTTAAAATTGAACTCCACCATGATCAGAATTTACATGCTTCAAAAAAAAAAAAAAAAATCAAACAGTAACATTTTGCTTTTAGCTCTGTTCTAAATAAGTATACTTAAAAACTGTCTATTTCATGGTTAGCTTTATACATTTACTAAAGTAAAAACAGTGGGCGAGGATGCAGACCAAGCTCCAGGCTGCAGGGCAAGAAGTGGCATGGGACACTCAGCAGAGCACAAACGTGGGCTTGGCCCCGCACACCCATGGGCACCAGATGCCCTCACTACACCAGTGTATGTAAAGCAAAACAACATCTGTACACACTATCAATTTACAGGAGGCTGATTAAAATAACCCATAAAATTCTGTAGAAAGTCAATTTGAAAGAGAAGGTCAAAACTAACCTTGTTTCAACACCGCCAAATGTATTGTAATAGTCACAAAGGGGAATTTCGTTGTGCAATTCCATATTCCATTGCTTAATGCACCCACCTATTTGGAGGCCACAAGCATGATTCTTACCACAAATGAGTCTATACAAATGGTTCAAGCACTCTGTAGCAGATACCCTGTAAAAACACACAGAATTGGGCACTGCTGTGAACTGCAACAGGAGCATATTTTCTTCACAACAAAGGAAGGGAAAATAGTCTAAATAAAAGGCTTCTCAGTTTTCTTCCTTATGAGCTCTTGACCGCACTAAGTGTGGGCACCTGTCAGCGCCCCATGAAGACACTGATTTGGTCATTCTGCGTGCTAGGACTGGATTTCATGCATATTACCTTTCAACCCTTATGAAGAGGAAAGAAGTTTTTATGTTGTTAAATCTTGACTTTCTCCAAAGACTCCTGCCACCTTATATGTACCCTTATTCTTTAAACATTCATCTCTTGTCTTGGCATGCATACATCTGATTTGGGGGAAGAAGGCAGGAAAGGAGGAATAAGTTTCTTGAGGACCACCATGGTAAGGCCTGTCTTCACTGCTGTTTCAATGGGGTTTGGGGGGGAGAAGAGGGTGAACCAAGTACACAGCTCCCATGGTATCACAGTCTGGCTCATCCCATATTTTTAAACATTGCTCCTGAGCCAGGCCAATAAGATGAAAAAATATTTAAAAGATGCTTATTTCAAAACAGAACTTTTCCCCATCTTAAGACAACCAGGTCATGTGTCCTCTGAGGTTAAGAAATAATGAGCCAGTTGCATAGAAAATAATTTTCAGGTGCTCTTCCTCTAACTTGGAAGTGAGAAGCACAACTGCACCTCATGGCCAATGCATTACCTCTTTCCCAATCCATCAGTCTTCATTCAACAACAACAGCTCTTCTGAAACACAACGGCCACTACTGTGTTTTGCTTTTCTCGCCTCCCAATTAAAAGTTAATTTATAATATTTTGTCTGGTTTTAGCATGTTGGAAAAGGGTCAGGCAGATATGACTGTTAAAGTTTGAAAAATACTTTAAAACAGAGAACAAACTGAGCCTTCCAGTTCACTGAGCACGTTGGGATGGGATATAACCATTGTTTTATTCTTCACTACAAATCATGAATATATTGACAGTAGCATCACTCAGCAGGCTACTTAATCTTGACTTTGACCTTCATAAAACAAATACTATTAGAACATGGCCCTTTACTGCCCTGTCCATTTACGCTGATTTCCCTTATGTATCACTATGCTAAATATCGACAAAGGGAAGCTGTCTTAGTCTAGTTCTAGTGCTAAATACCATTTACCTTCAGTATATTTCTTCATGGTGCAAAAGAACTGTATGCTTTCACCAAAATTTCTTTTACCTTAGTTGTCACTCTACTCGTTAAGCTAGACAGGATTCAGAATAGCAAATTTGCTCTCTCTTCACGCACATTATTACTCTAAGTTCATATCTTGGAGCCAAGTAGCATGTTACAGCATTACTCTAAACTTAAGGAGTAACACAGCACTTCCAGATTAGGGAAACCTTTATTTAAACGCTCTGATTTTGAACAGCGCATGCCCACACCAATTCTAAAAGCAGGTTTTGTTGCATGCTTTCTCTGTAGAACGATCAGAGATGCGATATAGACCACAACATTCACGTCCGACCTCTACACGATGGTTTTTTTTTTTAACCAGCTAAGATCAGTTCAGCTAAAGTAGTCTGATCTGTAACTGAGTTTGTGGTGCATTAAGGTTAAGATGGCCTGTTTTTACTGAACCAGTTAAAAGGGTTGAATTGTGGCTAAATTCATACAGACACTGGTCGCCAGCACTATAATTAGGACCTTTAGCACTGAAAGTGCAAGTCCCTGTGACTTCAGCTGAATCAGTACTCCACTGGGGGCAGCCACTAACAAAAGAATCGTCTCACACTAAGCCAGTACATATTACTGCACTGGATACAACAAACAAGGAGCCTGATGGCACTTTTAAAAACTAACAAACCTATTTGTCACATGAGCTTTCATGGGAAAATCCCACTTCAATAGACATTTGAAGATGGTGAAACTTATATTGGATCTAGGGTTTCAGTTTGGGCCCCACCTTCAGCTGTAACCTTAAGGCACCAAGAATACCTTTGGAACATCTGCGGGTTATTTACTTGCGAAACAAAAGCTGGAAAGCCTAGATCCTCCCCCCACCCCCACCCCCTGGCATCTTAATGCTGTATTACATTCTTCTGCAGATGCCTGTCAGCCACTTTTCTCCCCCCACCATGAAATGGAACTCAAGAGCTCAGCTATCTACTTTTCTAAATCTCTGAGACCCTTCCAGGTGAAAAGCACTGCAGAGCTACAGTCACCATTTCAACAGCCAGCTTCTACATTATCACACTATCATTGCACAGGCATGCTGGTTTTCAGCAGGACGCCTCAGTCAGGCATGTTTAGTGTGCCAGATTTTCCATTTAAATATCATTTCTATTTTTACAGTAACAGATCCGTGGGAGTATGTACTGTCTCTTTAAATCTGTAATAGAAAGTAAAACCACAACAGAGGCCAAAGGGAGCTCTGTAATGATCTCTTCTCACTCTTTCCTGACTACTGTCCTGGTTTCGGGAAGTTCAATTTGTCTTAACCCCAAGTTTTGCAACACTTAAAAACTACTAGCTTACAAAAAATCGGATTAAAAACAAAGAAGTCTCACAGAACACTACTACTGAAAAAATCAGTTGCTTTCTCATTTTTATCATACAATTATAAAACCAAACAAGAATATATTGTATTTACATTTCCATGTATAGTATATAGAGAGCAGTATAAATAAGTCTTTGTCTGTATGAAATTCTGTTTTATACCGACTTTACTAGGGTTTACATTTAGCCTGTTATAAAACTAGGCAAATATCTAGACCAGAGGTTTGCAATCTGCGGACCGGAGCCATATGCTCCCCTGTGGCTCCAGGCCCCCATGCCTGGCTCTGGGCTCCCCACCACCACCAGCAGGGGACCCTGTGGGGAGACTGTGCCTGGTTCCAGCCTCCCCCATGGCAGGGGACCCTGAGGCAGGAGCCCTGGCTCAGCTCCCCACAACCCCAGCAGGAAGCTACACCCTTGTGGCTCTCAAAACACTTGGTTATTGAATTAATTTTTTTTAAATGGCTCTTCTTATCTTTCAGGTTGCTAACCCCGATCTAGGTAAGTTGCTGCATCCCTTGGAAGACCTCTGTGTAAGCCCAGCAGTACGTGTACCCCCACTGAGAGCCACTGACACATTCAAACAAGAGTTCCTTGCTTAGTGTTATTAAAAAGTAGCTTTTCCCCCCATTTGCAAAATGACAAGCATTGCCCAGAATAAGAGTGTAACGAGTACTCATGAATCCTGCCTGAACATTAAAAGCTTAGATATCCCAGCCCTAGTATCACACAGGTTTAAGATTAATATTGTACAGTTATGAAATAGTAATCAATTGGCTGAATATATTTAAAACGAAGTAAAATCAGAGCTGCCTAACCTTGCAAAGTAACTTATTTTAAATATAGGTATCGCTATTTGATTACAGTTGGTAGCAGTAACTTTCTTAATGCTTACACATACACACACAAAACTACAAAGGTCTGATAGCAACAGAGTACAAAGGAGAACAACTAAACAAAAGTGCAGCAAAGTCATTCCACTTATCACAAACACAGCATGTTCAACATCTAAATTAGCTATTAAGTGGATTAATGCTGAATTCAAAGCAAGTTTCTATACTGAATGGCTCAATGATAAAATTACTCCACCCTAGCAAAGGCTTTTAGAGCACTCAGAACAAAAGACAAAACACTAGCAAACGCGTACATGGTCCTGCATGAATTACAGGGCAGAGCCAACATGCATTCCCGCTTCCAAGGCTGCTTTTGACTAAGCCCACTTGGTCTGGGATTCATCTTTTCCTCTCGATTCTAGTCTGAAGCGCAGCCACTAGAATCTCAGCCAGCAATTTCATATCAGCATTAGGAGAGTTGGCTGGTGCTCTCCAGGCACTTGAAAAAACAAAATCATCGGAAGTGTTATCAATTCAGCATCTGTCAACAGCCAGAATTCCTGATACAATTGGAAAAATAAAAATTATAAATCTTCAGACTAGATATACAAAACTGTATTGTCACAAAGTACTTGTAATCAGAGCAGCAGTAGCCGTGATCTGAGCAATAAACTATGTCACCAGGCCAGTAGCTGAAACAGTCACCAATAAATATGCAGTACTACTTTGCCATCAAGCTCAGCTGGCATGGTCCTCTTGAGGTGCTGAGAATGATGCTGCCAGGTCAAGGGATGCAAAAAAAATCATTTCCATTAAAAGTTCTCTCTCTAGTTTCTGGGACTCAGTTTATTAATAACAGGAAGGTGATTTAATTCCTTGAACACCGTAACTTTTGTTTTCCCTAGTCAGTCTTCAGTCTTTTCCCATATATAAATATTAAATATCCTCCTTAAAATAGACTCACAGAGCATTACATTACAAATCATGGTTCCCCTGGGCTAACATTTTCTCAGAAATTGGAAAATAAACAACTATTTTGTGACATTAAAAGCCTGATTGAAAGGAGAGGTGACGAGCAACTATGAGACAAACGCAAATGTCAATGTACCCGATCATACATAAAGATTGGCAATGTCCTTGAAAGGGCAGGAGAAGCAACAGTGAGACGAAAGACAGGTTCTTGTAATTTCTAGGCTCTGGAAAAAACATCATTCACTGCAGTAGTTTTCAGTGCACAACAGCTGCACAAATAAGGACAAAAGGGCTTCCCAGCTTTTATTTGTGCTGCGGGAGGTCGGTTTCATCTCAATGTTGAGGGAATACAAATGTTAGAGCCATGATGGATTCAGATAGTAGTTCTTATCGAATGCCTTTAAATTCAGCACCTCATAAATAAATGCAGTCTACAAAACTCATGTGCTTCGGATCCACCTGTAATTTTTTCAGCGCATGCTGTTAGAAATAGGCTCATTTAACTCAAGGTCATTTTTTAGTTTTAATGAATCTAATTTCCCCTTTACTGCCTAAACTAAATGGTTATCTTTCCATATTTACCATATGAGCACTAAACTTCATTCAGTTAACCACAGACCATTCATTTTACATGCAAGGGGGAAGAAAATCCCACCCCATCCCATTAAGGAGGGTACAAGCACTGAAAGACCCTCCCCAGCAAATTGGGATGAAGAGACATAGGGTTTTATGTTAGGAGGATTTGGGAAGCATGCCTTTTGCAAGAAACAAGACTGCTGTTAGACAGGCTTTTTGGTTGTGAGGAATGGAGAAAGGGAACTGGTTGGCAGACTTTTTCAGCAGCAAGATGGAAAGAATTTCTCTTTGTGCTGACAAAAGAAAAATCAAAAATAGAAGATGAATTGGGCGGGGAGTTGGAGATTATTGGCTATAAAAGCCATATGGAGAGGCGAGAGAGTAAGTAGAACAGAAGACAAGAAACAAGAACACTAACTTTACTCAATATACCCATTTACAACTGTCTCAATGGCAGCTGGTCAAACCTCTGATGTATTAGTTTCAACATTACTACTTCAACCTTATGTAATGCTTCAAATTAATCAAAGCATATCATAAATTATGGAAACGGGCAAGGAAATGTTTTCCATAGAGCAAAAATGAATTGCCCAAGACCATGTAGAAGTCAGAGGAAGAACCAGGAATGGGACTTAAAAGCCTTTGTACAAACCCAAACCTAAGGCTGCCTCTCTGAATATCTTCATAGAGGACGGAAGAAGAGGATGTATAGGCAAGATGGAAATGTGAAGAGTTTAATTTTTTTTCCCTCAAAAAGGTTATTTCCTGTTCTTGTTGATTAAAAAAAAAATGTCAAGCGTGATTTTTAAATCCATTTGACCAGGATTTTCAGTGGAACTCATAAAGCAGTTCTGCCATTAAGAATCCTCCCACTACCATCTATTGAAGAAAGGAAGCTGTGCACTTCTGAAAGACTGCCCTTAGACAAATATTTATGAGAGACATGGTGCACTGAAAACTTTTAGGAGAAGTCCACTCTTCACCAGTGCTTCATGTAACTTTGCAATGAGGTGCATGATTCCTTATCTTCAGTACAAATCAGAGAACTGATTTTTTGGTGGGGCCTGAGGTTAACAGGATTGGGCACAAACCTTGCATTTTTAAACAGCCTTTGTTTTGCTTGTGCCAGATCTGAAGTGCTTAAAATCTGATAGGATGGGCCTGCTTTAAAAGGGGGTGAGCCATTATCCATGCAGGCCCACCCACAGCTACACTCTGGGTAGGAATGCTTAAGGTAGAGCTTTTGAAGAACAAGGAAAAGCATTCAAAAAGAAGTGTTGCATAATTATAACCTACTGAACCAAATTTATCCCCAAGTAACATTACTGGAACTAACGGACTGTCATCCATCACGTAAATCTACTATCTTTAATTAATTTACTCCATCATAAAATAACAACTGGATTTGAAAACAAATGTAAATATCAGATCCCCACAACTACCCCACTCAAGATCCTCGATAGGTGATTAGCAGATTAAGAATTAAAACCCTTTGGACTCACCTTCAGATAATGTATTCCAGAGTCAACTTCTGCTATTGCGTTGCTTTCTTATATTTAAGTCATTACTTTTAAATGGGCTACACCACAATAGTCAATAACTACCACATCATGACAAGTCCACTTGACCCTTTGTATCAGACAAGAGATCCAGTTCCCAGGGTACAGACCGTGCTCTCACAGTTCACCTTCCCACAATGTTTAAAGAAGAGCAATCAGGCTCTGTCTTAGTTTTGTCCTATCAGCTGCAATGGTTAAAAAAAAAAACAAAAAAAAAACAAAACAAAAAAAAACACACACCTCAAAACAAAACAAAACCCCCAATACTTTAAATAGTTGGGAGTTTATAAGAGATATAGTACAAAGAACACAACAGAGACATAGACCTAGGGAATAGCAGCTGGGTGCTAAGCTTTCGAATGAGACGAAATATTGATTAGCTGACGTAAGAAGTCTAGCGTGTTCAACAAAGCCAGCATTGGGAGGAGACCACAGTATGCACATTACACAGCCAAAATTGTCATCCTCTCTCCTTCTCCTCATAAGAATCCAACTATAGTTCAAAAGGGGCAGATTTTTAGCTGATGTAAATTGACATAACTCTACTGAAGAGAATGGTGATAACAAAAATAAAGAGCAGCTGAAGATCTGCTCTAGAACCTTTCTACTGAAAGTCCCTGAACTTCAGGAAAAGGAAAAATTTTGTTGTTTGGTGTGTTTTTTTGTTTTGTTTTTGTTTTTTAAATCTTCTAGTAGAAAGTGGTAACCAGTTCAGCGTCCTAAGCTTTTTCTCTTCTTTAGCAGTAGCTTAAGAATTAAATACATACGTCAAGGACAGACAACCAAAAAAACCAACCACCACCACCATCACCCTCCTAATTCTCCTCATACTAAAAGACCAAACTTAGTTCAAGGCACTATTTCTCCTCTGGGAAGTTGATTTCTTCAAGTACACCTAAAGCAGAGTTCTAGCTCCTTTCAGTCCCATAAGAGTTTGTGAGGTCTTCAATTACTGAAGGAGATTATAGGGCACTGAGCTCTGATCCTTCCAGCTAATGCCCTTCTCTTCAACGAAGAAGCTGCAGACATAACGGTATGTGATTTTTTGGCAAGGGAATGTAAAAAATAAAAGTCACCCAGGTAACAGTATCTATAAAAGAGTTCTCTAAAATACCATCTGTAAAATGGGTATTAAAATACTCACCTCTTTGAGAAGGCAGTTGTTTAGCTTCATTAAAGTAGGATTATGCTTTTGTGAGCAGGCTTTTAAAATGAAAAGCTTGGGTGTTAATTTTGTGAAGCTCTTCAATTGTTCAAAAAATTCTCAGCCTTGTGGATGAAAGATTCTATGGAAGTGAAAAGCATTATTCTACTTACATGAAAGCTGTTTCAAATTAGTACCCAAGAAACAAGCAAGATGGTTTGCTCAATAAAAGAACAGCCTTTAAAACAAAAGATCAGACAAAACTAATGGGAAAAAAAAAACTATAAGGACATTTTAAAGGCAAGTCATCACTAATGATCTTTAGTGCAGGTACCACTGTATTAGAGACATTTAGAGGTACTTCTAAATTCACACAATGAATTTTGTTTAGTCTTAGCTATGTTTGCTTTGTTCTACTTTAATAACATTTTCCTCAAACTATTTTTCTTAACTTGAATTCCCCTAAAGTTTCAAAGAAACTATAAATCAGATGAAAAATAAAAAGCAAACCTAGCATCTTACAAAGTGTAATGACAATATAGCAACTAGAGGCGGGCAGAGAAAGAATCTCATTTTACAAAGGATTATGATTTTCCAAAATTCAAATCGTGTTTCCACTTTAGAATGGAAACCAGAAGTTTTGACATTCTCTGCAAATGTAAAGGGATCCCTGTCTCCAGGGCAAGTCTGCCTGATGGGCCATGCAGGGACAGGGCCCTTCAATGCCATGGGTGACTAAGGAGCTACAAACTGGGAGCCAGGATTTCCAAAGCTTCCTGGCTCCCCACTAAGCCCAGAAGACAAGCTGATCAGGCGCTAGATGCGAGGGTTCCCCATCAGCTCAACAGACAGGTTGCCAAGGAGCTGTGAGAAGCCTACCTGGCAAATAGGATTTCATTAGAACTCCACTGAAATTGAGCCATCTCTGGTTGAAATCAACAAGTCAGACACTCAGACAATTCCAACAAATCAATTTTTTTGCGAATTTTTCTGATCAGCTCTAATAGCAACCCTTCCAGCTGCAGCAACCATCTGACAACAGCAAAAGGTCAACTTTAGATTAAATGTGGCTCTTCTGACTTGTTCCATGTAAGACACTACCACCCAAGGACACGATTAAATGACACTACCTATCAAGGAATGTTGTTATTAGTTAATACAGCACATTCTAACTGCAGATGTTGAAGTCTGCATTGACAGAGTAAACAGATGTGTTTGAAACTGAAGCCTGCTTCTTCCGTGTATAAATCATTGTTTGCTAGGCAGCAACCCATATAATCATACCATTAATATGGTGATTTCAAACTGATACAGTTCAAGTCCATTTCTCTCATTTTTCTATTCTGGAACTTTTAAGAGTGACATTTGTGTCCTACAGATTTACAGGAACATACAACGCTAGTGAAGAATCTGTGCACACAATTCTGCAAGAGGATTCTGAAAGCCACCTTAGGAGCCAATTTAAAAAAAAAAAACCCAACTGTTTATTTCTAAAATGTTTTAAAATACCTATTGCTCCCTACAAATCCCAGCTGTACTCTACCTGGCACACTTTGTTTTTCTGTAGCAACACATTTGCAGACAGTCCCATTCTTTTTCCATTATACACAATTCCATGAAGCAAAATACAACTTTGCTCCCACTCCCCCATAAAATAGTATTGATGATGATGCTCCTCACATACCACACTGGTGTATTATTTCAATAAAGCCATTTGGAAAGGAAAAGCACTGAAAGAATAATATTTTACTGTATTGTTTACTCAGTTCTTTCTCAATCCCTCTTTCTGTCAAAATACAAAGTCCCCTCCACCTTGCCCACGTACCAGACTGGGCCAGATTCCAATTTCAGTTACATGGGGTAGATCCACAGTGATTCCATTGGAATAAGTAGAGTTAGTCTCTAATTACATCAGCATAATATTAAAATCAAGCTCAGCAAATTCTCCCATTTAGCAAATGCGCTTTTTCTCCTGTGGTGCTGTGGGTGGCTGTTCTGTCATTCATGATTTCAAGTGATAAGTAACATTTTTCCATTTCAAAACATCTTCATAGCATCAAACCAATACAGAACAGTTCTACAGTACCAACAACATGCTGTTTTCACTCTCAACCTCCAATCCAACCATAGTCTACAGGCAGCTGACTGGTCACATATTGCTGCTGGCTTCTTGCTTCCAACTGAGCACTGAGAGAAACCAACTATTCATTAACTACTTCCCCAATATTACTCTTCCAGGTAAACAACTGCTGTAATTAAAAACACAGGAAATTTATTTTCACCAATGGGAGAGATGTCCACAATCCACTGTTCAAATGTGGACCACACTGAAAAAGTTTAAGAGCCCCCTGTGGTAATGGATTTTGCCAATGAAATTAGAGGACGAATTATTGTCTATCTAGAAGACTCTGACCCAGGGAATGGGAATCAGGAACTTTGGAGTTCTAGCTCTGATCCCAACTTTGAGGGCTTGCTTACAATAAGAAGGCATGTTTTACAAACCATAGCAAACCATAGCAGAGATGGGCAAGTTGTATTTAAGCATATAACTGGCTGAGGTGAACACCATGCTCCCCCCAGTGTTGACCTTGACTAGCTAATGTTTTTCTCTCTCGCATGTGCACACGTTTTTCACTCTAATCCAGGCAGGCTCTTAGAGGTCTTGAGCAAGTCACTTAGCTTGCCTCACTTCCCTAAAATAGGAAAGATATTAAATGAATCTACCTCACTGGGGCAATATGTGGGATTAGTCAATACTTGAAAAGAGCTCTGCAGACAGAGAAATCTATCAATACTGGATATTTACTATAGTCCACAAACAAAATATGATGAGATTAAACATACAATGCAGGTATAAACTAAATCTTTTTTGTGACAGAGAAAGGGAGGAGGGGGTGCACTGCACAGTACTTCATTACCGCTCACTCTCCTGGCCAAATAGCAAATAACCAGCTCTTCTTTAATCTGATGAAAAAGATTATTTCAAACCTTCGTGAATTAGTCTGTAGTTGACTGGGCCGCCTCCATCACAGATTAAATTAAAGGACATTATAAAAGGTTTTTAACTTCTGGTAAGAGACTAATATTTTGGTGAAGTGGCTAAAAGAAAAATGTGTTTTCATAAAGAAGAAAGGATAGAATATCCATTTTGTATTTAGCATTTTAAAAACCACAGCCTAACAGTATCAAAACTATTTACAAACTGCTTTATTTTATTCAATTCAGATGCATGATCGCTAAAGTCAAGCTATATTTAAGCGAGTAGTACATTAGTACATCCCCCCTCCACTGCCCAAGATTTACAGAACAGAGCAAAACTCTTAAGCAGCAGTTTCACTGTAATAAAAGCCCACACACAGGTTATGCTGAAACAGATTAATCAGTGTCTAATGCTATCTGCATTTGCTCTAAATCTTACCTATTGTATACAATTTGCTTTTCTTCCAAAAACTTCTCTTATCCTCCCCAAATTTCTCCTTTTAACAACTCAATCGTGGGCTAGAGGTTTGTCACAGGGAGTGGATGGGTGAGGTTTTGTGGCCTGCACTGTGCAAGAGGTCAGGTAGATGATCATTGTCCTCCTACCCATATAGCACTCTCATGTGTGATCACCATATAAAAACACATGATTTATATAGCTATCAAATTCTGCTGTTATTTACTAATGAGGGAACCCTGTTGAAAATAACTGTTTGCCCACTGAGTAAGCCAATACAAAATTCTTCAAGCAGCTGACCAAATGGAAATTCTCGCCAGAAGCTCATGCAATAAATATATTTGTTAGCCTTTAAAAATGCCACAGGACTCCTTGTTTGTTTTTCCAATACAAAATCTATTCCAAGAGGTCGAATATCCACAAACAAACAAACAAACAAAAAAAAAAACTACCCACACACATACAAAGGTTTATTAGTACACCAGTAATTTCTTCATCCACAGCTAGTCCAAAACTAGGAAAGCAGCCTTCACATACAGGAATAAAAAATAGGGTAAAGGCCATGATTAATAATAAAGGGAGTTAACAACAAAAAACCACAAACAGAAATGAGCAGCACTGGATTAGTCACAAACGTGCTACTGTAGGGGACCCAGAGTTTGAACATGAAAGGTTACTGAAGAAAGCAAAAGAACTAGAGCTCTAATATGAATAATGGTTTACAAAGAACATGGTCTTTACTCACAATTATTCTGAACCATACAAGAGTCTCCTAATCAGATCTTTCTCCTTGTGGGTTTTTATTCTTCCCCAGAACAGTAACAAACTGTTAACTTACATTTTTTCACATGTATAATTATAATTCTTCTTTTATGCCATTCAGAGGATTATAAACTGCAGGGTTAATACTTTAAGGTTCTTTCATATCTGAGGATTAGAAGTATTCCATTCATGATTTTTTTTCCAGTCCTCAAACATTTCCAGAAAGGGTTTAATGTTTTATTTTTGTGATCTAAAAACCATGTCTGCAGAACCATCTAAATTGGTGTGATTAACAACTGGAGAACAGAATTGCCCAATATGCGCCCTCCCAGGCAACAAGTTAGTCATCTAAAAAATTCCTTCAGAATCATTACAAAGAGACATCACTAGCCCAGTAGCTTCTTTGGAAGTTGGTGCAATTTGGAATTGGCATTTTTACCACTATACATCTATTTTAGGAAATCACACTGGGAAAGGAGAAAGAAGGGAGAATCTCTTTGCTTTCAATTTCTAATGAGCCAAGATAAAAATGATGATGTACTATTCCACAATACTCTCCATGAGTCATGGGGAAGGGCGATTGCTCCACTGACCCTCCCAAGACACACATAATGCACCAATTCCTCACACAAACACTCCCACTGATTAACTACTTCTATGGCTCACATTGTCATCCTCATCCAAGCAAACTCCCCATAACTTCAATGGGAGTTTCTACCATCCTTCCTAATACGAGTGTCTCACTCAGTCTATCTGTAACTGTATTTGGCCACAGATGGGTTCAAAATCATTCAAAGTTTGAGTGAAAAAAGCCAATGTTGTATTTAACAGGTCATTGTCCTCCTTGTTCCTACAGATTTTTGTGGGTTTAGCTACAAAATAACATGCAGTGTCAATCCCACTCAAACGTGAAGAATCTGAAAACCAACCAGCAGTAGCTATTGCAGCACATAGCATGGGTCATTGCTTCCAAAGGGTTTATCAATTATACAAGGTTATTTCTGCCTCACCTATGGGGGAAAAGAAAAAAAAAATTAAACTCATCTTAAAAAAATGCAAACCATAGGAAAGGCACTTTTGTTTTCTTTAACCTAACTGAGGTCAGGTTGCTGAGAAAGAGCTCTCAAATTTGTTCCTACCACTCATAACAACTTAAACAAGTTCCCTCCTCTTCAAGTATCTGACGGAGTGGGATTTTCTCCCACCAAAGCTCACACAATAAATAAATTTGTTAGTCTTGAAGTGTCATAGGACTCCTTTGTTTTAAACAAGAGACAATACCACCTCTCCCTATTTATTATTAAATGAACTATATCTATTCACCTCTTTGATGCACCTACTGCAAGAGCTTACATGAAAAAATAACTAAGAAAGTACTTAAGGGATTTTTAGATTTTAAATGGGTTCTGACAGCTAGAAATGAGAAGCAGCCAGCTCTCCATGATCCACAGACCACAATTTGAGGACCAACTGTTTACTTCAATGGTTTTCAAACTTTCTTCCTTGGGACCCAGTTGAAAAAAATCACTCAGGCCTGTGACCCAACCGTTCCAACTTCGAGCAATACATTCCATTTTTCTGGCGGTGGCAGTAGGGGGCACCGCAACCCAGTGCTGGAAGGTCTGCAACCCAGTACTGGGTCCCAACCCTAAGTTTGAGAACCACTCGTCTATTGGGCCAGCATTTCTCAAGTTCTGAGCCTGAGCTATACTACAAAATTAGGTTAACCTAAGTCAACTTGCAACCTAGCTATGCATGTATCTACACCAAAATTCCTCTCCTGGAACGCCTGGTTACAGACATGCAATCTCTGCCCTATGTTCACTGTAGGACCTTGGTCAAGTCACTGTACCTCTGTTTCTCACTTTCCATATCTGGGAAAGAAAGATACTTACCTCACAGGGATGAGTTTAGAAATAACAGTTTTAATGAACACAGACGCTACTGCAGAATTACTAGGGTGGGACACAGATTCCAAGCTAAACTAAGACAGAATCACGCAGGCCTGACACTTCCTAATGCTTTGGTTCTCAACCTTTTGCAGGTCCTGACCCACTTTGCGACATACTGCGACCCTACAGGATACACCAACCCACCCTCCCTGAGAACAAATCCAACCACATCCGTGGTTCTTCATGACATACATACTGCTGTGTGGTGACACAGTAATGTGTCTCAACGCAGTGGCTGAGAGCCTGTCCTAATGATTGGACTTGCACAGATTCTAAAAGATCAGCAATGAAGAGCTGTGTCCTTCAAACGCCTTTAAATTCCAGTTCATAGGGAGAGCAACAGGAGGTTATTAAAAAAAAAAACAGAAGTCTATTTTAAAGGGGTTTGGTGCTAAGAACAGCAAGAAAATTAAAATGGTACTTGAGAATAATGTTTGGAGTTTTGCAAATAGCCTTCTGTGCTTACGGTAACATTTCCCTCATTTCATTTGGCCCAAAAATCTATATAAAAAAATGCATGCATATAGCATTTCTGTAGCCTCACCTCAGGAAGGGGAGGGAGTTAATTAAAACTGACAACCATTTCTCAGGAGTGGTAAAAATTAAAGCTAAAACAAAACTGTAGCAATACTGTTTACCCCCACATAGGGGACAAAAGTTTTGATCCATGGAATCCCTTTTGAATATTAAGCTGGAGAGATGGATTTTGCTGAAATAGAAAGATCAGAAGTGAAGGCAAATAAAGAGGCTCACGGTTCATCTACTCTCTCAGCGCTGCAGCTGCACTGCTGTAGCATTCAGTGAGGAAGCTACCAATGCCAACAGGAGGGCTTCTTCCTCTGGCCTGCGTACTTCATTTCCTCAAGAAGCAGTAGCTATGACAACAGGAAAAGTCCTCCTGTTATCAAACACTCTCCACAATCTGTAAATGGGATGCTACAAAACAGTGCTTATTTATGAAAATTTGCTCCTCTGCCCGCCACGCCAGAAGATGAAAGTTTCTTCCTTGTGGACCAAGGAAACACATGACATTTAACATCTTCCCACACCCGTACCCTAACTAGTGAGGCAGAAAAGGATAGTAAAATGTCAGAGGGTTTTTCTTCACTACATGGCTCTGTCGATGTAAGGTACCATACTTACGTTACTTAAGTAACATAACTGAGGTTGACGTACCTTGTATCTGCTCTCCTAGCAACTGAGCAGGTTTTCACCAGATGTGCTCAATTGATGCTGCTGTATTGATGGCTGCAGCACCAATTTAACCACATAGTTGACAGAAACAAAGAGAAAGTACTGCAGTTTTCTTCCACTATGATGAAATGTACATGTGCCATACACTGACTTGTGTTTACTAGTTTTAGCATCCATCCATTGGGCCAAGTAACATGATGAATGTTAAACACCTTCTATTTACTTAGATACAGAAGAAAAAAACCCACTATTTTGCATCAATACTCTCCCAATATTCCATAGTTATTTACTAATTCCAAGATGGGACTCTTTAATATGTTGACATCAAAATAAAGCTTTAGGACTGCCTAATACCTTTGAGAGAGAACCTTACATATTAAAGAGCAGTACAAGCATTTCTGTGAACCGAAGAGACCCTGGCTTCACTTTTAGGAGACACCACTGAGAAACCAAAGAGCACAGAACCAAAGCCACTGTAACAAACTGAACCATTTCCCCAGAGAACACTGAGGCCAAGCACTCAGTAGTATTCAGAGAAGGATTAGATCCATATACAGATAACATCCATATTTACTATAGATAAGAATTTTTTTTTTTTTTTATTTTACAGAATGCAAATAAAACCAAAATGTTTCAGGGCCTAAACCAACAGTTAACCAACAGGGACTAACAAGAAACCTTCCTACAGCACATTATTCCACTATAGCCACCTTCCTTTAAAGACAGAATACTAGACAAGATGGTTCACTAGTCTGAGTTGTTATGAATTTGTGCTCCTGTTTGTGTACCTCATCTTCATGATTCAAGCAATACGGGTTATCAATAGCCTTTGGATACTGTGTTATAAAGGGAGATATAAGCGTTCAATAACTGGTAAGGGTGCTTGCATAACAAGTCCCCTTTCCATAAGCATTTTTTTTAAACATCATATTTATTGAAAAGGGAACATGGTGAAGGCTGATTACAGAGTATCTACTTGCCGAAATCAGCTGGAACTGAAGACGCAGCACACGATTTTAATCCCATCAGCACAATAAACCACAGCAGCTAGCTATATGCATCTAAAAGATTGCACGAATTCAGCTCGCTATCTCCTTGGAGTAAATAGGCTCAGACTATTAAAGATTAGCAGGCGCTACTGCTCATGGCCTGACTGGCAGAAATCCTCCATCAAGATGACTAAATTGTTGTTGGACAAAGTCACTCTCTTGCAGTTTCACTTTCTCAATGACCAGAGTGGTCTCTGTGCCATCTGTGGCCGAGTTTCACGCCAGACGTCATGTACAGTGGTTCCAAGAAGAAAACTGCAATGGGAAGAAAGTGGGAGAGGGAGGAGAGCTATGTTCTCTTTCCTGCAACTGTTTCTCAACTATGATCCATCTCAGCATAGGGCTTCTCTGATACAAGCAGAGTCACAAAGCTAAAGGGAAAAATTAAATGCTTCAAGGATACTTACTGGAGTTTTCAACACTCGCCAGATGTGCTCTTGCCCCTTCATCTAAAGAGGCGGCTTCCAAGGGGGAAAAAATCTTGAAGCCACATAGCCAAATGTTTTGTGCACACACTACCCCCACCCACCACAACTCAGAGGTTAATTATTTTCCATTGTATGACACAGCTCTAGTAAAACACCCTAAATAGTGAAACAGATCAAGCACCCCTTATTTTACCAGAAAGCATCCAACCCTTCTCAATCAAATCTTCGCTCTAGGCTGCTCCATTAAGATGATGTTCATATTCTGGATTCTGACTGGCTACTGTACATATGGAGCCATAAAACATGTAGGCAGATTTCATTTGCAAATGTTAATCAACCTAACTGTCTCTGAGAGCCTACAGCGGACAGCTATAGAGTTGAAAATGAAAGAAAGTACATGAAAATATGTAGTTGCTTCCCTGTTTGTCTGCTGAAGTCCAAGTGCAATCACTTATTGATCACAATTCTACTATTTAAGATCAGCTACTATCTGTGCAAGTTCCTTGGATCCCCCTCACTGCAAATACTTAATAATTAGTTTAATTTGAGACAAAACTGCACTTGCATCAATAGCCCCTACTTTTGTGATTAGCGCCAGTGACTCACTGGCAGGCACCTTAAGTCTGATCCTGTGAAGAATTAAATCTTTCAAGTTAGTGGCACATTTGGGACTCAGAACTATATAAAACCAGACCATTCATACATGACCCATCAAGAGCCATGCAGATCTACAGTGCTGTGAAAATAAATAGTATTACAATAAGCTGGGTCAAATCTAGGGCCCCAGCTATTAGACAGCTTCCATCTGATCAAATACATCCCCTAGATTTTCCTCCCCCTTCCCAGAAGAAACAACAAGTAATTAAAGCAGTGATGAAAAAGCATGAGTTATTTTATGTCTGGATTTGCCTGGCAAGACGTTCAAGACTGGCAAAAGCCACCAGATGGATTCCAAAGGGCAATACAAGATAAATGACTGAAGTTCACATCCTGCCTTGTTCAATTACACTAGGTATATTGCACAGGCCATTCAGACTTTGACACATTCTGCCAAGCATGCAATTTACAATAAAATGTTCTACCAAGCAGAGTAATTTTTATGAGCTCTACATCTGATGTGCTGTTCAAACTACCTACTCATTTCCTCATACATCTCCATGCATCGGGGTGTGGTTTCTAGAAGACTATTAATAAATTGACTCAGCAATCAGAGTGGTGGCACAAGGCCTTAAAGCATCAAGTGAACACAGCAACGTTGACTGATGTCTGAGGAAGTCATTCAGTCTCATCTCTCCGACAAAGTTCCATTTCCAAGAAGATATCAAATGGAAATTAGTAGCTTGGGGGGTGGGAGGGATGGAAGAGGTGTGACCATTCATGGAGTACAACATTACCCTCAGATCTATCACAGTTCAACAGTGACCAAGAGTTGACAGTGTAGGCTAATGGTTCCCAGCCTTTTCAGTAACACGGCACACTTCAGTGAGACAAACAATTCCATGGCTCTTCCACTTTTTCAGATGAATCAACTGCTCATAAACATCATAATTCCTTATGTTTACTACGGTTACGGTCTTATTAGAGAGGTTTGCAACATAATGCATACAACAAGCTAAAGAAGGATCAAATGTATTAATGATTGAACTCCACCAGGAAAAAAAAACAACAACACACGTCTTCTCAATTATGCCCTTTGGCCACCTGGATTTAGAATGTTCATATTTTAGAACTGAAAGACCGATACCTCGCTTTTAGTTTGATGATTAATTGTCATAAGTTTTGTAAGTTGCAATTTTGACCAGATAGAATATTGTTTAAAATGCAACATTTATTTTACATTGACTTTCCTTGCCTTCATATGAAATTTCCTGACACACTTGGACAGCTCTCACGGCACGCCACTGTGCCATGGCACCTGGTTGAAAACCACTGGTATAGGCCATTAAAACAGCTACCCTACATGGAATACCTATGTTGCCACTCAGATCTTAATAGAGTGTCCACATCACAAGAAGTGACCACAGCTGACATCCGTCCTTCAAAGCAGCTTAACCAGCCTGAGGCATGAATGGACCATGTAGAGCCCTGCACGGATACAAATAAGTGGATCCATACCCAACCTGCATCCACAAAAAATGGTCTGCGGATATCCGTGTTGTATCCGTGGATGCAGATATCCGCACATTTGGAGGGATGTAGCTCTTTCCAGATAAAAATATGCGGATCCATATCCAATCTGCATCCACAAGAAATGGTCCGCGGATATCCGTGTTGTACCCATGGATGTGGATATAAGGCGGATATCCACGGATTTGCAGTGCTCTAGGACCATGCCCACTCGAATATTTACTCATAAGTAGACATGATCTTGGTAGGTCACCAATAGGTATTTTACCTATAAGGTGTGGTGGGAGCTTGCAGCGTCACTACCTACTTGTAGCCCTTCTGTGGATGAAGAAAACTTGACACAGCTGTCAAAAACTAAGCAATAGGTTCACTAATTACAACCACTGTGGAATCTAGTCACAAGAAGGGAGTACACAAGAAGCACCAGAGGGAGAATAAAACCAAGGGCAGCTGGCCAGAAGTCAACCAGCATTCATGAAATGGGGGGTTTACTCTTTGGTCATATTCCAACAGTCAAGCATTTGTTGGCATTTACATTATAAGCCCAGATCCGGTTCAAGAGTTGTATAACTTGGCCTTTTTATTTAAAAAAAAAAAAAAAAAAAAGAGTCTCCCCCAGGCTGAAAGTTGAAACAAAACGCCTCACAGGTGCACAGATTTTAGGGGTTGTTTATTAAGCATTAATTTAGCTCTACATTCTTAAGGCATCAGATGGCAGAAATAACAGACGTCCTTACAGTTAAATACTGTTTCCGCTCTTATAACAAATGTTATTAAAATTAATATTTCAGGAATTTAAACCTGTATGACCTTGACCCAAAGAACTGCCGCTCATGGTACCTTAGGGCATCAGTTTTCAAATCACAGATCAGGACCTAGTACTGTGTTGCAGACCGTCATATACTGGGTCACACCACCCCCTGCTGCTGCCACCACCAGACTGGAATGCATCGCTCAGAGATGTAGTTGTTGGGCTGGGAGCCTAAATGATTTTTTTCAACTGGGCCCGAAGGAAAAAAGTTTGAAAACCACTGCTTTAGGGTGCTATGAGACACTGAACACCTTGCAGAACTAAGCCTATTGTCACGAAAAAGCCATGAGCTATGACAGTTATTTTGCACACAACAGTCCTTTCCCACTAAGGAACTTTTTTGCTGTGCTTTGAAAATTGTGCATGTAATAGCCACACTGGTTTAATATATAATCACAAAATATAGTATAATGGTATTGCAGGGAGAGCTATGGAATTTGTTTATTAAAAATACAATGAAACTTTCATCAATCAACATTTTATTCAATCTACAGTCATGCAGATCTTAATATTCAACCAGATTATTCCCCTTTGATGCCATTTCAATCTAGGCCTCGATTCATAAAATAAATATATATGAAAATGCTAGCTATGGAAGAGCTATGGAAATTCAGTGCAAGAGCTACAAAGTTCTTTACAAAGGTTAGCTTATCAGGCCAAACAACAAGGCTCTGCGAATTGCTACATCCACCACTGAAATGCACTTACCTCTCATGTGGAACACAAGCAATGCTTTACAACAGGGTTGGATCAGAAGGTGAAGAACAGCAGTCAGTCAGTCATTGAAATTGCAGGGGGACATTAAAGAGGTGGAATTACCTGACTTGGAATGTGGCCAGACCACTCCGGGCTAAAAGTGCTCCATTTACCATTCCCATGATAGCTGTGGTATATTTTTGTGTGTTTCATTTTTAGGCTGCTTGTTGTTTTTGTCTGGTGGCTTTTTTTAAAACTAACATACTCACTAACCCTCATACAAACAGATTGGTTGGGTGTTTTTTTGTTTTAAAAATGCATCCATTGTTTGGACCTTGGTTTTAAATACCAGCCAGAGGATAAATTCTTCAATCACAGAGATGTGTTCTGGTGTTTCTAAAGAGTGGACAATCTCACTCGCTCTCACACCCCCAAATCCTAGGCAGGGAAGGGTGAAAATGGGTAGCCTCAAACCCAGATTACAACCTTAGTACTATCTGGTTTTAATATTAAATATTCTTTAATCAAATTAGCACCTTTCCAAGAATGTAAACACCCTTTTCCCAAAAAGCACAATTCTCCCACCTTGCAATCAAGACACAGACTTTTTAGTCCCCAACACTAATTCCCATTTCTGAATCCTAACACAACAAAAACTACTTCATTGCAGCTCAGTATTTAAATTTCACATCCTGAATTCATTTCAGATCATGGATAGGCTACATTTATGGAAGTTATACTACTCTGTATACTTCTAGCCCCTTCTATCCAATTTCAAAGCACACCACAGACATAGATCAAATCTCAACAATCCTATCAGAGAGTTAGAGACATAATTTAAACTAAAAAATAGAGTTTAAATGACATCTCCAAGTCTGGAGATAAACTTAGAATAGAACCCAGATATCTTGACTCACAGTCCTCTCCAGCCACAAACTGGTGGCAGTGAAAGTTATTTAGCACTGGGAGGTTTAATCCTTTTAAGAGAGTAATGCCTAATTCCTAACCACAGCAGACATTTTCAAGTCTTTTTACAAACTCTCAAGTTTGACCCATGCCCATCTCAGGATGGCCTCAAACGTGCACCACAGTCACTCAGTTTCTTAAGTGCCGTAAGAACAATCCTGCCTCGGCAGGACAGAGAGAAAACTACAACCCCCACTAGTGAAACTGAAAACCTAATTGCTGCTTTTCTACCATCATCATCTCAGTAGGGTCAAACAGCCCATCCATGGACAACCACACAGAAAACGGATGTAGGAGGAGGTCAAATATATAGAGCCCTGCAAACATGCAGATATCCACGGATATCCTCATTATACCCACATCCGCAGATACAACATGGATATCCACGGACCATTTCTTGCGGATACAGATTGGATACAGGTCCACGTATTTTTATCTTCACAGAGCTAGAGCCCTGCAAATATGCCGATATCCGCATAATATCCGCATCCACAGATACAACACGGACTTCCGCAGACCATTTCTTGTGGATGCAGATCGGATACAGATCCACATATTCGTATCCATGCAGGACTCTACAAATAAACCCAAATCATGAAGCTGTTCATCTCCATCACCCTTCTAGGCTGTAAAGGAAAATGCCAGTGCTTGCTATGTTTATCATCTGTTCCTCCATCACCTCTTCTCATCTAAAACATTGAGTCAAGAGTAGTTTGTTGGCCTGTACTTTATAGCAGAACAATGTACCTCACTGTTTTAAAAGGATTAAAATGCAAATGGAAAGAAAGGATGAAATTGCATTAATGGATAAGGATGGGAACTAGGAACTCCAAGAGGCAAAGAAACTGAGGATTAAATTGCTCTCATTCTAGATCTTATTCTCCTACCTCTTCCAACCTATTAAAGACAAACTCAAATAAGAACATCTAACCTGACTATCACCAGACTTTCAGCAAGTTTCAATCCAAATCCTGCAAGTTAACGACCATCCCTGCCAAAAAAACATGCAAGAATGACATTGTTGGTCACTTCACAAAGTATTATTCAACTATCTAGCCCCCTTTTGTTCTCAAAGAATTTCCTGCTATATTTCAGACTTTTCTGTATCTTCCTGACTGGAAGAAAACTGGAATAATGGCCCAGCAGTAATCCATTTGAGACATTTTTCAAAAGCAATCCCCAACCGTGAGTGTCACGTTTTGAGCACTCTACTTAGGACACTGGGCTTCATTTTCAGGGATGCTGATCACAACCAACTCCAATTAAATGGGACTGAACGTTCAAAGCAACTGTTAAAAGGGGACCACAACGTGTCAGATACATGAACAATATAAATAGCCACTTTTGGAAACCTTGGGCATTAGCCTCTAAGAGCCTCACTCTACTACAGCACCAAATTGAGGAGGAAGACTACACTAATTCTTTCCCCTCAATAATTAGATATGCAAATATGGTACTAGGGAAACAATCTGTCTGTCACACATTTCGATTCTGTCACAAGATTTTTGCTGACTAAGAATGCTCAAAATTTACTGGAACTCAAGGCTAACATACATTCGTAGTATGTCACAGAGGCTGCAATATGGTTTGGGCTTTTCTGGAAGAATTCAAACATAACTTCCAGTAAGTACTTTCATCTGTCAGACAACAAATATTAAAGTTATTAAAAATGGGTTTGTATGTTACCATCTGTAACATATAATACAGGAAAAAACTGAGTTTTATGAACTTATTAACATTTTTAACATTGTAATGTTTGTATTGAAAAAATAATCAAATAAAAACCTTTGCAGAGAAGGGAAAGTTTCTCTGTCTGTCTGGGTGACTCACGCAACCCAATCCAACAGCCAGTTTTCCATCACTTCTGCCTCTCCAAGAGCTTCATCCCACCACATATTTACATTCTGCAAGACAGCATCCCATTTGTTTTCAACTCTTTCCTAAGTACAAATGATTTAGGAAAAAGAACAGCATACAGGGACATGGAAAGTGAACAACTCCTGTTTTGATCAAATATTTGAAGACAAGAGGACAAAAATAAAAAAATAAAAAAAAAATACCCTTGTGGTTGTTTCCCTAGCAGCTTTAAGGATCACAAGCAGATAAAGTAAAGCCTCACAACATTCCATGTCTGATTACTGCCCTGAGCAAACTAAGGCACGGCAAAGTTGAGTAACTTGAGTTCATGTGATCTTCACATGTTCCTGTTCCTACTCTAACCATATACCATACTGCCTTAAACTAGAATGGGCCTTTAAGCTATACAATCCAAAAAAACAAGTTTACTAACTTCACTGGTTTAAAGTGAAGCTCTCATACCAGTATTCTTTTTGGCTGTCCAAGTATTTAATTGCATGAATGAACTGTCCACTTTAACCCCACTGACTGTGCTAAACTAATGCTAGAGGCTTACATGAAAATGGGGGGGGGGGGCAGAGTTAAACTGTTTAGGAACAAAAACCACAAGATTCTGACAAAAATACTTAAAAAGGACAGTAATCAAAATAGCAACCCCTGGAGTTGGCCTAGAAACCCCCTTTACACATCACCCTCAGCACAAATCAACTGTTTCCACAAAGGCCTCAGCAACTACAGCATCATCTTCCACGATAGAGAGCTAAAAAGATCAGTTTTAAAAGTACATTAATTTTAGTTACCGACAACAAGCAATTGCCTTGGGCATAGATTTTAATTATATGAACAATGTGATACAGGAACAGGCACACAAGATGAACTCTTGAGTTTAATTCCGATTCTCACCCTCAATTCACAGTGGGGGAGTCAAGGTGTGCCTTGGGTTCCTGGGCTAACAGAGGAATTATTAGCTAACGCTTGCATAATGCTTTGAACAATCAGTGCTACATAAGTACTACGCAGAAATGAGACAAATGCAAAAAGATCAAGTATAGCTTATTTGATTTTTATTCCTACCTCTTCTTCCCAACAATGTAACATCCAGTCCCACAAGGCAGTTTCCTTATTCCTCCGGACATGGACTCAATAGCTAAAATCCCTCGCGAAATTAAAACATTACTGTTTTGTCTTTTCACTTAATTAGGAGTGAAACCCACAAGCATGTACAACTCTGTCTGCCAGACTCGCCTGTGAGATGAACTGGATGAGGTATTCTTTTATTGGACCAGTTTCACTTGGTGGAAGAGACAAGTTGCCAAGCTACACAGAGCTCTTCTTGAGGTCAGCTAAGACCTGCTAACTACTTAGTTTCCTCTAACCCAAACACACAAAGTAGCTTAATTGCCTTCTTCCAATATGCATTAAGGAGACGGTAGATGTGCCAGTAGCTACATTACATACATTAATAACTAGCCCACTGCAAGAACAGAGTGACTGCAAACTGAGGCTGATACACAATGACTCACTAATGCACTGACCGCAAAAAAAACCCAAAAACAGATTTTGTATAACCCTGTTAAGAATTAACTCTGGAGAGGGAACCCACACCTCAACACCAAGGCAGAGCAAATAATTTTATACTGATGTGAAGAAACTGAAGATTTGTGCACAGAAAATAGTGTACAACTCCAACGCATGGTAAGTGAAGCAAAAATCCACATAGATACAAAAAGATGAAGTTTGTTTAGAGTCACCCTGACAGAGATTCAAAGCATTTGAATCTCTTTGATATGGGAAGAGCATGAGAGAGTAAGATGTTGAAAGAAATGTTACCATGTAAATTATCATCAGTGCCAACCACAGAGTTTGCATTTCTGGTTTTAGCTCTGAAATTTTTAAAAACATGTAATTAATGAAGTCTAAAACAGCGAGAGGAAAACTGGAGACTGTGGCAATGAACGATCCTGTTCTGAAACAGCATATCATAAAAGAAATACATGTGAAGGTAATTGACTACATAGTGTTTAACAACTAAGTATTCTGCAAATAAATCATCAGAATATCCCTTGAACATTTTGTTAGGAAAATATGTACGGTACCATTCAAATGTATGCACTCTTCCTACTAAGGTGGCTAACCTAGAGATACAGAGTTTCTATCAGTTCATTCAAACAATGTGACAGCAGATAGCAACAGATGCCAGCAAGTGGGGCCAAGCTATTATGCCAAATGCACAGAAGTGTAAGAGTTAATACTGGTTTATGAGCAACCTGAATAAAATTAAGTTAAATTATGATTTATCAGACACTGCATCATTGTTCAACTTTCACCGGCATGTTTTTTGCAGTACATTTCACAGGAAAAAGGAGCGTTTCACGTACATGTTATTCTCTTAGACAGAATCTTGTTACTGAGCTGATCTGGGACACGATCATGGGAGGCTGGGCCAAGCCACATCTCGTGATCTGTAAATCTGTTGGTGCTTCAGATGTTCAGTACCTCTCAAGACCAGGCCCTTTGCCCCAATCCAAGAGAGCATTTACAAGCAGGCTGAAGTGCCACTGAGTTCAGTAGGAGTAAATGCTTTTGGGGTCTTTATGATGAGGATTTCCAGTGTTTGAGTGTTTACTTCTCTGTCCGAACAACTGATATAGTCAAAAATTGTATTAGATCAAGGATTAGACTCTTCCACAGGGAGCCCTTCCCTGGGATACAAGAGTCTCCCACTACCTACTGGATTAGAGCTATCCCTGCCCTCTTAGTCTACCTCATTTTGCCCCCTGAGCTACAAATCCTAGCACTCCTAACCTGCCGTAGTGTTCCCTGTACTTTCCTGCATTACATTGTTCTGTGGTCTGCCTTTCCAAAATCTTGTCTGTGTAAATTTCAATGACACGTTGATCTCCCAGTCTCTTTATAACGTATTATTTGGCCCCTTTCTAACAATTTCCATTAAATCCCTCTGCATTTCCATCCTTCGGTCTTATTTTCCCTGCTGAATGCCCGAAGTATAGATAGTTCCCTTCTGGAATAGCGTACAAATACCAGCAGCGTCCCTGATCTAAATTATCTTTTTATTGCATCTCTCCACTCCTACGTCACCTAGAGCAGCATTTCCCAACCAGTGTGCCATTCTACACGGGTGTGCCCTCAAGCCTGAGCAGATGTGCCATGGAATTTTTTTAAAAACTACTCACAGAGTTCTGGATTGGCTCATGAATATTCCTGAGTTCATTTGGAGACCATATGGTGGTATGCCTCAAAATAATTAAAGGTATCAAGGGTTGTGTTCACACCGGCTTCTTATTTCGAAACAACAGAGGCTGTTTCGAAATAAGAAATGCCATGTTCACATGACATACGGCCATTTCAAAACAAGGAAACCCCTTGTTTCGAAATGGGAGCCGTTCTTTCGAAAGGGCTTAAACCTACTTCCCTTTCGAAACAAGGTTGTTTTGAAACCAGTGGTTTCGAAACAACCCTGTGCGAACATATTGTTTCGGAGCAAAGTGTTCCGAAACAACATCTGACCCTTCCTCCCAAGGTGCTTAGCACCCTGGGCGGAAGAGCTGCCCCCTCAGCACCCTGGCCAGGGTGCTGAGGGGTGACCCCTGGCCGGCAGAGGGGAACTGCAGGCACCCACGGGGTGAAGCGCAGCTGGGAGCCTCACAGGGCTGCAGGCACCCGCGGGGTGAGGCACCCGGCTGCGCTTCACCCCACAGGTGCCTGCAGTCCCCTCCCCAAGCAAAATAGCATGTCCACACCGTGGACATGCTGTTTTGCTCCCTTATTTCGAAAACACTTTTTCTGTGTTTCGAAATAAGGTGTTTTGAAATGACCCTTTATTTTGAAATGGCTTGTTTCGAAATGTCTCGTTTCAAAACAAGCACTGTGTGTGTGAACATAGCCAAGGTGTGCCATGGCAGAGAAGTTGGGAACTAGTGATCTAGACCACCTCTCCCATCAGTCCACTGGCCTGCCCAGAACTCCATGCTACTGCATGGCTTTTTAAAAGAAAAATATCTTGGCCCATGCTATCTTCCACTCCAGGATATCAGAGTGCTGGAGAAGCATCCATGTATTATACCTCCCAACAACCCCATCATTATCACTGGTTCATTGGTGGGAAAATGAAGGTGCAGAGATGAGAGACTTACAAACTCATTAGTGAACATGGGCAGCGAGGCCAAAAGCAGAACACACATCTCCTGACTCTGAGTCTTTTACCACTCCCTCCTGCAACCACTCTATCATATTTAAAATCCAATTAGGTATTCCATTCCGTTCCATTCCTTACCCACATCATATTAAGAACTATAAGATGAAACTTGCTCCTCCATCCTCTTTAAGATATGCCTGAATTGGTGTGTGTTTAGTCTCTGCCCCAGTGCATTTGCATTCTAAATCTCTGTTCCTCTCTGCTTGCTCATCACTGGGCTCATAACTGGTCTTCAGTAAATCTCACACAGCTCAAGGTTATTGGCTTTTGGGGCAAGCCACAAGATCTGCTTCTTTTCCCAACTTTTGCCCAGGGGTTAAATGAGTGGTGAGGCGAGAGCTGGAGTCCAGACAGAGTCACACAGTTATTAATGATCAAGAAGGTTTTACTACATATGTTCATAAATCTATAACCAGGAAATATTCCCACCTAATAAAGGAACAAAATTACACTTTACCCATATCATGCCCTTTTCAGTAGGCTAATAATTGCTCAGCATTTCTCCTCACGGTCTGCCTCCCTTCATTTGTTCCTCAAGAGAGTAATGTAATTTTAGTAAAGCCCCAGTCCACCTTAGAGGCACTTAACATAACAAATATCTCTGCCCATAATTACATATGTTGCCCATCTGTCTCACTCCATATTCACTACACCTTTTTGCTTAATAACCCTGCAGCTGTCTCAACAGTTGTGTAGAGGCGACTAAACATTGCAGCATTAGAAACTTCCACACTGAAGTGGTAAAAAACCTGAATATGAAACTCACCACATAACAGAAATGCAAGTGATCTCTTTATCCAAAAGAAATGAAAAAAATAAATAAAAAAAACACAACAAAGACAATTAATGTGTATTTATTAATTCTTTTTGTTTTAGTTGTCCAAGGTGTTTGTACTCCATTGTAAAAGTTTTCAGCTGTTGTAGTTGGTGTTCATTTAAATATTCTCCTACATTCTCTATATATGACCAAGAGTATGTTTACTTTGCACATGAAATATCAAATTTAAATTCTATGATTCAGATGGGAATAGTTCTTGGCCTCTGACAACAGTCATATAATTATGACTTTTTTAATCTGACAGGAAGAGGCAGATTTAAGCTGCCAATGAGAATCACTGGCACAGTCTACTGTGCCTGTATCGATGCTCATTGGAGGATCACCCAAGTGGATCAGCTTTCAGAATAAGGTTCTATACCAATTAAAATAGATGACTCATACATTTATTATGGGATGCCATATTAAACCTCTTATGGCTGATTTATCTCGCATAAGCTTAACTTTCCTATCTTCTACTAAAAGTAGAATGCTTGACTCTACTTTTTAAGAAAAGCAACCAAGTTATGTATTTTCACTTTTAAAAGCACATAAAGGTTTTCTAAGTTCTAGTTATAACTTAACGTATCAAATAAACCTACAATAATGCTGTGCAGATTTTTGGTTTTTAAAGCCACTCAAACAAGATTTTGAAAGAGGCATATATGGAGAAAAACAAGTGTGACAAAGCATTCCAATGGGAAGATAAGTCTTATGGACCAGGATTTTCAAAAATGATTAAGAGAGCTCAGCGCTCAACTTCAACTGACTTTCAAGGGGAGCCGGGCACCAAGCTCCAGTGGGCCTCTTCAAATTCCCAGCCAGTTTTTAAACATATCTGTGCATGAGATGTGCACTCTCAAGTAGTATGGACCAAACATTCAAAAGAACTTTCTTACACTTTTTTAAAGTTGAAAAACCCAATTTTAGTGCCAAGTAAAACAACTTCCTTGGATTTAAACACTGAACTACAATGGAGGAACCGTAACACAGCAGTACTGTGAACTGAGATCCAGAAAACATCCGACAAAACTTAGTTTTACTGAACAGAGTATTTTACTGATGACACACAAAATACAGCAATGCTGAAGATTAATTTAATTTTTCTTTTCCAACATTTCAGTGATGAGCATTTGAAGTGTTATAAATAGGAAAGGCCAGGAAACTTGTTTTTAAAGTTTTTAAGATGTAAAGCATGTCCCAGTCAAATGAGCTCTAAAGAGGTAGCCATGTTAGTCTATTTCCAGCAAAAAAAAGCAAGCAGTCCTATGGTGGTTTTAAAGGCTAACAAATTTGTTCATTGCATGAGCTTTCAAGAGAGAAAATAACCACTTGGTCAGATGCTTTGAAGATGAGGCCCCATCTTCAAGCGTCTAATAAAGTGGGAGTTTCTCCCCTGAAAGCTCATGCAATAAATAAATTTGTTAAGTTCCAATGGGGTAGCCATGTTAGTCTAGTTCAGCAAAACAAATGAGAGGTCCTGTGGCACTTTTAGAGACTAACCAATTTAACTAATGTGATAAGTCTTTAAAAGTGCCACAGGACTCCTTGCTTGTTCCAGTCAGATTAGATATCCATTGTATGCTGGTATCGGGCCAGATTCCAATTTCAGTTACTCCTGAATTGCACTCCAACGCAACTCCACCGACTTCTGAACCAAAACTGATCAGAATCCAGCATAACAGCAAAAATGCCAAATCCCTGAATGACCTGCTCACTGCTCACCTGAGGGCAGACAACCAAACCCTTACTTATTAAGTGAAAAACAAAGCATGCAACTGATAAAAGATACCATGAACAATGCCTGCTTTTTTTTGCTAAGAATCCAAAGGGGCAGCTGTGTTAGTCTAGTTCAGTAAGACAAACAAGGAGTC